>JAEQBH010001446.1:142500-200706 GCA_016808115.1 Tetrastigma voinierianum | reverse complement strand
AATTTATGGAATAAATTCTATGTTATTATGTATGGGACCGAGGAATAAACGCAAATCGGTTTAGTGGAGCAGATGTAGGATGGGTGGGCGCAGTGGACCGGCACTGTTTGAGGGCTGAGATTGGGGTGTTTTTGTGATAATTTATTGAATAAAATTACATGCTTTTGAAGTGATTAAGGAGACCGGAGTCAGGGAATGAAGTAGGTTCCATCAAGAGGAACAATGTAGGAAGTGTGGTTGCCGTGGACAACCAGCTTGCTGTTTGGGACGTATCCGGGTTTGTGTGAAATGGATAGAATTGTCGTGTGTTGTGTGCTTGAGGAAATTGTGTAAAAGCCCGAATGGCGATATGTGTGGAACTAGATAGGTTAAGACATTATTTTAATGTGTTAGTTCAATGACACAATTACATGGAATAAGTGTGTTATAAGCCATTGGAAATGATTAGCATGAGTTCTTTCAAGTGAGCTACATTGGGTGATGAGTGATGTGTTAGAATTACATGAGTGTAATTGTAGTTGATTGAAAATATGCATATTGTCATATTGTGTAAATGGTTTGAAAATGGCATAATCGTTTTCATATACCCAGGGTAACTGGGAGTTAGGTGTGAGTGCATAATGAGGTATTTTATAAAAGCGGACTATGGTTGCGAAAGGAATTTCACAGGATGATATTCCGGAGAATTGGGACAGGAGATGGACGACGGATCGCCGGATGAGGACCATGACGTTTGGAAAGCCAATTCACCTCGGGTAGTCCCGTATTTTGCAGAATATTTAGGTGAGTATATTTTCAAGAACAAAAGTTTGTTTTGAAAATGATTATTTTCTCATACGTAGCAGAAGCGGTGTGTGAGGTGAGTCGGTGAGGACTCGTGACATGGGGTGATCATGTGAACATTCAAGTAGGATCACGTATTTACTTGAGTGTGTGTTTAATTTGGAGCATTGCCTTTTGGGTGAGTGGCCCACTTAGGGGCGATTCTCCTGCGAGCTTTAGCTCACCGGAATCGATGGGACCCACCTTTATTACGGGTACATGGAGCGTGCAGGGGATGGCCTAGATCCTAGGGCGGATTAGAAAAGAGCGGATTGTGGCTTTGGCATTGATGATAATTACATGTATTAGAAATTGAGTATTTTAATATATGTAGTATGAGAGTAAAACATTTGAACTCTTGTAACTATTGGGTATATAGTTGGCATGTATATTGAGTACTGTTTATGGGTCCAAGTGGCCGTATTGGATATATATTGCATATATTGAATTTGTTTAAGGACTGAATATTTGCAGAAAGTATTGTATTTGGTAGAGCTCCGTACAAAAGGAGACTACGCTCGATTTTCTAAAGTAGCGTCGGGTAACCCAGGCCTCCGCTTGCTAATATTAGCGAGGTTGTGGTGAGTCAGCGGACCCCGAGTTTTGGGGCGTCCACACACACACACACATATATATATATATATATATATATATATATATATATATATATATATATTGTAAAGGAGCCAGAAATTTCAATTTCGGAATAAAGGAGCAAAAATCGTAATTTTTGATTCTGAAATTGTAATTACGGTTAAAGTCCGTGAGTAATTCTCTAGATCTCAGGCTGACGAAGCGGATTATGCTAGTTGGAATCGTCTCGCGAATCTGTAGTTAGTCGCATTAAAAATTTCGTGGTACTACGAGGCCGGTCGGGTCGACCTGCCGTTTTACTGGCATCGCGTTTCGAATTAAATGTAGATTTTCGATGCGACGAAAGTCACATACTTAGCATGTACTCATGTACAATTGGTATGGTGAAATGATGAAAATTGACGGCGGATTGTAAGACTTGAAATTCCAAATTTTGGAAAAAGGGCAAAATCGTAATTGATTACAAAATTGTTATTTCGGTTAAAAAATCCGTAATTTATTCTCTGGAGTCTCGGATAATGAAACGGTTGACACCATTGAATCTTCTCGAAAAATCTAGTTAGCACGTAAAATTTCGTAATATTAAGAGGCGGTCGGAGTTGACAGTTTTTACGAGGCATAAGCATTTCGAGGGTCTTAGTAAAACGATTTTGATGCGTGAAAGGTCACATGTAACAAGTACTCATGTACCATAAGTGGTATGAGTAGAGGAAATGACGAAAGGATGGTAGAGATAGTCTTAGAATATCTTAGTGGTGAAATAAGGAATTAATAAATAAAATGGGTTAAATGGACTAAAACAAGAGCTACAGTGCTCTTCTTCACAAGTGAAATGGAGCAAAAAACAAAAACGGGAGAGAGAGGGCAGGAGAGGCAGAACAGAAATGGAGCTTTGGGTGAGAAGGTCTGACTTCTCTCTAAAAATATGGGCGATCCGGCCAGTCGGCGACTTTCGGTGCGGGGAGAACGTTCACGCGGGCAGCTACGCGTGGACCCGGAGTTTGCGAGTTTTTTGACAACTCAAGAGGTAGGATTTTTCTCCCTACTTGTGTTTTTATTCCCATTTTGGGGTTTCGTGTTTCGGTTAGTTTGAGGCCGTGAGAGCCGTTTGATCGATCCCAAAAAACATGGGAGGGCCGGGTATTGAATTTTCTTGGGATTTTTGGAGTGGTTGTGGCGCCCGAGAAATAGTGAGGGGGCTGTTTGGTTTGTGATGGTGTTAATTTGTGCATTAAATGCTTGCTTGATATGCTTTGGGCCGAGGAATGAGTGGATTGCGGGTTCGCTAAGTGAACCGGTGTTTTTGTGTTTTCAGGGAATAGAAAGCGAGGGGTTTCACTTATTCCCAGTAGTGTTCTAAGAATATATTTTATTAAAATTATGTGTTTGGTTAAGTAGTCGGATAAATTGCTTGTGTTTAGGCTGTGAGTAAGGCTAATTTTGATTGTTTGAAATGCTAATTTCATAACATGTTGTATGATATAGTACATGTAAATATATTCGGTATATATATTTGCATGTGGTTTATTTGTATTGGAATTGGCATACATGCATTCCATGTTGCACTGGAACATCCTAGGAATGTAGGAGTTAGTGCGTGAAGTGAGTCACGAAAAAGGTTCGGTGAGTCGAGGCTAAATAATATCAACCGTCGGATGGCCGAGTTGATATACACATTTCATCGAGGTAGTCACGAGGCCCAAATGTATATCAGTGAGACGGCAGGTTGATATGTATTCATCGGAGGGTAGTCCACAAAACAATTAATATATATCAATGGTCGGAGGCGACCCAGGTGATATATATTCATCGAGGAACAGCCCTTTAATAAGCAGAATATTCTCATACGAGGCTTAGGCGGGGTGGTGTGAGAAATCGGTGAAAAGGACTCGGGATGCGAGTTGGTCATGTAGACATTCAAGTAGGATCATGAATTTGCTTGAATGTATGTTTAATTTGGAACATTGTGCGCTTAGGTGGTGAGTAGCCCTTGAGGGCGATTCTCCCTGCGACTTCTTCCTTAGTCGTGGGATCCTTTTTTTACAGTGCGGGAGCGTGCGAGACGCGGTTCATCCTTGAGGCTATCTTAGAAGAAAAGCGGATTGTGGCTTTAGTTTATGGGGTATACATGTATTAGATGTTAGAATTTTTAATATGTGTTGTATAAGAAGTAGTTTATTAACTCTTGAAACTATTGGATATAGTTTTGGATATATTGTGTTGAGTACGAGTTGATGGGTGAGTGGCTAGGTATTGGGTATATATATTGCATATATTGTTGGTGGGACAGGGTTTATCTGAGGTTTAATATTTAGGTGGGGAAGCTCCCACGTACAAAGAATCACCGGAATTTTCAGTGTGGCATCGGGTAACCCGACCTTCACTTGTATTCCGCGGGTTGACGGGTAGTCACGCGGACCCCGAGGTTTTGGGCGTCTGACTTGGTATCAGAGCATAGGTATACGAATACCTAGGGAGCTCGGGTTTGGGTATTCATCACCACTAGGTGGTTTGATGAAGAGTATAGGTATATGGAAACCTATGGATAGAAAATTTGGGCATAGGCCATGGTTGAGGAAGAGCATCACCACTAGGTGTGGTTCAATGTTCGGTTTAGGTATGGGATTACCTAGGAAAATCACGGGACAAAACTAGGACACTACGTGCACGTGTGTTGATGTGTTTGTGTGATTTTGTGAATTATTTGAGGTGAATTATTGTGAGCGAGACATGCGCGAAAGTTGATGAATGGTGTGTATGCCCGTGTTTTGTGTTGTGGTGTTGGTGTGTGTAGTAGTTGGCATGGGGTGTTGGAACATGTTTAGGAGTTTTTACGATTGATGGCCAAGCTGGAGCAAGAATAAATGGAAATAAATTGGAAAAATTTAGTGGGTTTAAAGGTGAGAAGAAATTTAAGTTACAGGTTTTACGGTGTGGCGAGAGAAAATTAAATCAAATAAATTTTACTAAATTTATTTTAGTTGTGGAAGATGAGAAGAAATTTTAAGGACAAGAAAAATAAATTTTTACTAAATTTATTTGATGAGCGATGAAAATAATTTTCTATGATTTTACAAGTAGTAAAATTGAAGAAAATGGAAGGAAATGAATTTTTATAAATTTATTTGAGTGGAGAAAAATTTTCAGTGGAAAACTGGAAAAATAAAATAAATTTTATAAATTTATTTGGTTGAGAAGAGGAGAAAATAATTTTCTAAGGTTTTATATGGTGTAAAATTGAAGAAAAGTGAAGAAAATAAAATTTTATAAATTTATTTAGTATTATGGAAAATAAAAAAAAAATGATTTTTAATGATTTTTTTATGATTTTTCCAATTTCTGGAAATAAATGAAAAAAAAAAAAACGAGAAAAAAATTTTGGTGCAGAAATTTGGAAATGGCTACTGCACAGTTTTGTATTGTGAGAAAAAAAAAAAATTTGTATTGCAAGGTTCAAGGAAGGATTGTATTGCAAGACTGGTTTAGTTGGCTTAGAAGTATATTCTTGTCTGAGGAATTGTAATGCGAGTGGAAATTTGGTGTGGGAGGCTTGTATTGCATCCTGATCCCTTGTGTCTAACCGGCGGCAGCTAAAGACATTGTGTCGCAATACACAGGTGTGTGTGACCAGAGCCGAGGCCATTTGGGCACGGCCCAGAGCGGCCCAGGCGGGCGGCGGGCGTGCGCGGAAGCCGCCTTGACGACGTCCGTGAGCGTCTTTGAAGCGGCCCAGGGCGTCGCAGCGAGAGCGCTGAGCGCGCGAGCGAGGCCGCGAGCTAGCGAAGCGGCGCCGCAGGCGCACGAGCGCGAGCGCGCCCCAGGCGGCAGCTGGGCGCGGCAAAGCGCGGGGCAGCGAGGCGCGCGGCACGGCGTGGGCGAAGCGCCTTGGTGCGGCGAGGTGTCTTTCGGCCCGCACCCGATCCGTTTGACTCGGTATTTTCTGAGGTCAAATTTTTGGACATTGTTAAGTGAACTAGGTTCATGAACACTTTGTTCATCTCAAAAATTTTTCGAAAAAAAAATATATATTTAAAAAAAAAAAATCAAATAAAATCAAATAAAATTTGATAAAATTTTCGAAAAATAAAATTTTCAAAAAATAAAATTTTTGAAAACAAAATTTTGTTGAAAACAATATTTTAAATGCAAAAATTCGATATGCTGTATACAACGGGTTATGTGTATGATTGGTGTCTCGAGATACGTGTTTATGCCTTAGAGACAACATCTTCAGACTAGCACCAGTGAAATCGTGATTGCGCGGTAGTTGCGTAGGAAATTATAGGCATGGTGAAATGCGTATAGGAAAAAGGGTAAACACTAAGGTTATGGGTTATGACCTTAGGGATTTGGATCAAGAAATAAACGAATTAAGTGGTTGGAATTTAGCACCACTTAGGAAATGAACGGGTCGGTTCATGGTTGTCGAGGCTGTGTGTCGGCATACGCATTACTAGTTGGGTGGAAATGAAAACTAAAGTTCTTGTTGCCATGTAATTGTGTAAATGGCGGTAGAGGGGAAGGGCGTGAGAACGTCCGTGGGGCCTTCGGTCGGGGCACAATCGGTGTTTGATCAGCGGACTTTACTTGGTATGGGTATTACAACCGAATGCTATAACGCAGTGGTATAGCGAGGTGACGGGAAGATCCTAGTAGCGGAGGTTTAGGGCGCATCATCCTCCAGGCATTCACGGGGGGAGGGAGATGGAGTGGTGGCCGACCATTGGTTCATGAAGAAACGAAAGTGTTAGAGCTATGGAGATTACCTCGTAGCGACCGGATTGGCAGCTACGTTCTAACTGAGAATGAGGCTATGTATGAGGTGGAAATGGGGCGAAGACACCCAGAGACCTTAAGAGGAGCCGTTGTACGTGAGTTATCCCTAGGGATTGGGGCGAGAATAGGGATGACATGTCGGGTTGCGGAGTTAGAGATCTTGGGGACTCACTCCCCGCGGTGGACTGAGGATTATGGACGTGTCGGGTTCGAGGAGTCATCCCGGGGATGGATTGGGTGATAGCTTACGAGATTAGGTCATGGAGTTGTGAGCGTGGGGATTACGACCTACGAGGGACGGCCTCCTGGCTGGTATTTCGGGGAGACAAGCCGCGATATTTTCCACCCCAGGCCGGTATACGAGGTCCAAGTGTCGGGAGACCGGTTAAGCGAGGTTGGCTGCTGAACCTTACGGAGGGGCGAGGTGAGGCTAAACAGAATCTACCTGGGTGGTTGCAGATGTATTGTGGATGTTTTCGGATGAGCTACGGACTACTCAGCATAGGGATGGAGCCGGTATTGAGTTACACCACTGGTATATTCACCCATCTACATGACTCACGCCTTAGGATGTGCCGGTGAGATTGCGGGGAACTTCGAGTCCGGTTAAGGCTGCGGGACGGGGTTTTATCGGGCCAGAGCACTTCACCATGGGGCGCTCCCGGTTCTATTTGCGAAGAAGGGCAAGACCCGCCGTGCATTGACTACGACGGTTGAACAAGGTTACGATCGAGAATCGGTACCTATTATGGTGATGATTTATTGGATCGGTTGAGTGGAGTCTTGATCCCTCCCAGATAGACAACCATAGCGGTTACCATCGGCTGAGGGTTGAGACGAGATATCCCTAAGACGGCGTTTGGGAGCGTTATGGGCACTTTTGAGTTTCACGGTGATGCCCTTTGGATTGATGAAATGCGCGGCGTATTCATGGACTTTCATGTATAGGGTGTTCCAGGCTATCTGATAGATTTGTGTGATCTTAGTGATGACCTTTGATGCATACGATCGAGGAGTAGAGCATAGTATCCGCGGATCGTTTCTGATTGTTGAAGACCATCGGATGGGCGCTAAGTTGATGAGATGAGTTTTTGGCTTGCGGGGTGAGATCTTAGGACACGTGGTGTCGGCACGAGGAGTGTCCGGTCGACCTAGAAGGTTAGGCCGGTGATGCGTTGGGGAGAGACAGAATGTCGATCTTCGAGATCGTGGTTTTCTTGGGATTGGTGACTGGATATTACGGGGGACCTGAAGAATGAAATTTGAAGTTGTCCGTTCGAGGACAGGGTCGTGGGGACTTCGCCTACGGGACATGGACTCCGTGTGGGACAGCCACGACCATAGAGAGAGAGATTGAGGATACTTGGAACACTTTCGGGATGCGGGTGTTGGTAGCAAGAGAGAGGATGGGGCTCACCTGCCCCGGATTAGGGAGAGGCGGAAGACCCACGCTTCCTGCGGTTCGGGCCCCGGGACCGGGTGTGAGCATGGTGGCGGAGTTCCCCCGAGACGGGGATCACAAGACTTTGGGATCGGGTTAGCGACAGAACATGAGAGTATACAGGTTCATTCCTCTACACCCCTGAAATGCAGGTGGAAGGAACTAGTTTCTAGTGGGCTATATACAAGCACTTCCAACAACACAGATAGGCCAGAGTGTGGGTCGAAGTCAGGGACAGATCAGGGTTACGCAGCAGACGCGTAGTGGACCTCAGGGTGGTAGACCTATTGGTTGTTGATGTCAGGTTGACATGGATGAGTTGATAACCATCGGGTTGTCAGTAATTGAGACCTAGGCAGGGTTATCATACCCGACACGACATGGGATTTGGGCTTAGAGGTTAAGGCCTTTAGAGAAGCCAAATAGATGTTCTTCCACTAGGATGTAGGGTGAGAGTTGACACGATAGAATTATGGGGAGTGGAGAAATCTCTGAGGTCACGCTCATGGTGAGCAGGATTGGTTGTCCGCGGTATGGCATAATTGGTTAGTTGCGGTATGGTCATTCACCACTTATGGTGAGTGTGGGTTGAGTTGTCTTTGGGACTACGTCGATGGGACTCATGGTTAAATCGGGAAATGTGGAGGCTCGAAGGATGGCAGAGAAGTTATGTGGCCAGGATGAGACACGGGGACATGGTTATCACACAGACTTAGAGTTAAGTGATAGGAGTCGGGAGTGACTCAAGATTTGGATAACCCTTTGGAAATTGCATTGGGTGTTGTTGAGCTGACAAGGGCTCGGTAAATGGAGGTCATGCATGGCATGGATTGATGACAGTCCATTAGTTGTCGGTGATTGTGACAGAGTCGGCGTTTTACACCAAGTAAGGGTTGTGTAGGGTAATACGTTGTGCGGATTATATACATGTGTTAGAAGAGGACACCACGTGATGTCTGAGTGCGTAAAGTGAAGTTAGTGCCGCGAATGCTTCTGGCAATGGATTATCGACAGTATGCGAATGGCAGGTATGAGGCATTGTATGGGAGAGCCATGTAGATCCTGATTTGTTGGACCGAGGTGGAAGAACTCCGTGCGGTCTGATCGATTAGAACACCTTAGAGGTGAGCTTTATCACGGCGACGTCTTCTCCGCGACCAGCTTTGCGAAGAGTTAGTAGATGTGCGGCGTCGTAGCAGGGTTCGAGGTTGGTGATCACTTTTTCCTTGAAGGTGAGATCACGGGGAGAAGTGGTTAGGTTTGTGGCGCGGGAAGCTATCGTAGGGTTTATTGACGCTTCGGGGATGCTCGAGGAGGATAGGCATGGCGTGCTAGGTTGGGTTGCAGCCCGGCGTGTCGGTGTCCACGGCGTTTCACGTCTCCGTACTCCACGAGGAGATATACTCAGGATCCAGCTCATGTGTGGTGGATTGGGGGACAAGTAGATATTGACACAGGATGGGACCTTCGAGGAGGACTAGTATTGCATAGTTGATCGCGTGATCGGGTCTTGCGACGTGAAGCGTGAGGCTAGTGGGAGGTGCTATGGCGACGCGTGGTGGAGGTCAGCAGTGGGAGTGCGAGGACACGATGCGGTTTCCCTATCCCTTCTTTCGGGATGAAGGTGCGTGGTTTGGTCGTTTGAGATTTAAATGGCTAGTTACATGCATGGTAAGAGTGCCGTTGCATATGCATGTGGTGATAAGGTAATCTGAATTTCGGGGCCAGTCGCTTTAAGGAGGAGAATGTAAGACCGAAATTCCAAATTTTGGAAAAAGGGCAAAATCGTAGACCGTTTACAAAATTGTTATTTCGGTTAAAAAAAATCCAGTAATTTATTCTCTAGGTCTCGGATGACGAAACGGATTATCTTAGTTGGAATCGATCTCGAAAAATCTAGTTGCTTGCGTAAAATTTAAATTCGAGGCGGTCGGAGTTGACACGTTTTACGAGGCATCGCATTTCGGGTGCCGTAAAAGCGATTTTAAAATCTTACGACCGAAAGTCACATATAACAAGAGTACTCATGTACCCGCTAAGTGGAAAACATGAGGTAAGAGGAAATGACGAAAAGGATGGCTAGAGATAGTCATAGAATGTCAAAACTGGTGAAATAAGGGAATTAATAAATAAAATGGATTAAATGGACTAAAGACAAAAGAGCTACAGTGCTCTTCTTCTACAAGTGAAATGGAGCAAAAACAAAAACGGGAGGCTGAGGGAGGCGGGAGACAGAAATGGAGCTTTGGGTAGAGAGAGAAGGTCTGACTTCTCTCTAAAAATACGGACGATCCGACCGTCGGCAGCTTTCGGTGCAAGAGGGAGAAACGTTCTACGCGGAGGCAGCTGCAGCGTGGACCCAGGTTTCTTGAGTTTTGACATCAAGAATTGGGATTTTCTCCCTACTTGTGTTTTATTCCCATTTTTAAGGGTTTTTCGATGTTTCGGTTAGTTTGAGGCCGTGAGGGGCCGTTTGATCGGTCCCAAAACATGGGACCGAATTGTGGGAATTTTCTTGGGATTTTTGGAGTGGTTGTGACTGCCCAGAAATAATTAGGGGCTGTTTGGTTGTGATGGGTGTTAATTTGTGCATTAAATGCTTGCTTGATATGCTTTGGGCCGGGAATGGCCGTGGATTGCGGGTTCACTAAGTGAGCCGTTGACTCGTGATTTTCCGGGAATAGAAAAACGAGGGTTTCACTATTCCCGAAATAGTGTTCTAAGAATATAATTTCGTAAAATTATGTGTTTGGTTAAGTAGTCGAATCGAATTGCTTGTGTTGGTGACATTAGCCCAAAGTGAGCTAATTTTGGTGTTTGAAATGCTAATTTCATAACATGTTGTATGATATAATTTTTATGTAAATATATTCGAGGTATATATATTTGCATGTGGTTTAAACGTATTGGAATTGGCATACATGATTCCATGTGCACTAGGACATCCCAGGATTATAGGAGTTAGTGCATGAGATGGTACAGAAAAAAGGTTCGGAGGGTAGTCAGGCAAGTAATATATCAACCGTCGGAGCGGCCCAGTTGATATACATTCATCGGAGGGTAGTCCACAGACTAAATAATATATCAACCGTCGGAGCGGCCCAGTTGATATGTATTCATCGGAGGGTAGTCCACAAACAATTAATATATATCAATCGTCGGGCGGCTGATTGATATATATATTCATCGGAGGGTTGGCCACTAATAAAAGCGAATATTCTCATACGAGGGCTTAGGCGAGTGTGAGAGAATCGGTGAGGACTCGGAGATCCCCGAGTTGGTGTGCAGACATTCAAGTAGGATCATGAATTTGCTTGAATGTATGTTTGTTTAGACATTGCCTTTGCACTTAGGTGGTGGTAGCCCGGCTCCCAGGGCGGTCTCTCTTGACTTTAGCTCACCGTCGATGGGATCCCCTTTTTTACAGTGCGGGGGGCGTGCGCGAGGGACGAGTTCGTCCTTGAGGCTATCTTAGAAAAGCCGGATTGTGGCTTTGGATTTATGGGATTATACATGTATTATGTTAGAATTTTTAATATGTCATGTTGTATAAGAGTAGTTTATTAACTCTTGAGGAAACGTGGATATGGTTTGGATATATTGTGTTGAGTACAGTTGATGGGCCCAAGTGGCCGTATTGGGTATATATATTGCATATATTGTTGATTGGAGACGAGGTTTATACGGGTTTTTATATTTGGGTAGGCTGCAGGTACAAAAGGAGACTGGTTTTCTAAGTGGCATCGGGTAACCCGACCTCCACTTGTATTCCGCGGGTTGACGGGTAGTCAACGGACCCCCGGGTTTTGGGGCGTCACAGAGATAGTGCCGAAAATCAAATCTGAGATTGAGGGACATAATGGGTATTATGGAATTTGATTTTTGTCCCACTTCCTGAAGCAAATAGTGCACCTGGCCGTCTTCCCCCGATTACAAGAGACCAAAAAAGCATTGATTTCCATTGGAGGATCACCGGTGAGCTTTGGGTTGAGAGAAATGCTTTAGAGAGAAGCTTCTCTAAAAATACGGAAATCGGACCGTTGGCGGTCTTAGAGACAGAAAGGGAAAATGTTTACGTGGGCATTTGCAACGTGGACAGACCTAAGGTTTTTGACACAACTCAAGAGGTAGGATTTTGTCCCTACTTGAGTTTTTACTCCCATTTAAGTGTTTTTTTGATGTTTCGGTTAGTTTGAGGCCGTGAGGGGCCGTTTGATCGGTCCCAAAACATGGGACCGAATTGTGGGAATTTTCTTGGGATTTTTTGGGTTGTGTGTGCCCCGAAGCGAAGAGAATGGAGCTATTTATTGGAAATTGTCATTAAATGCATGTTTGAGATGATAAAAGGTCGGAATGGGTCGATCACGTCCCAAATATGGGACCGAATTGATGCAAGGTTTTTCTTTGAGCCAAGGTGCAGCCGTAGCTGTTTTCATGGCTGTTTGGGTGTGGTTTGTTTAATTTGTGTATTAAATGTTTGCTTGATATGCTTTGGGCCGGGAATGGCCGTGAATTGCGGGTTCACTAAGTGAACCGGTGTTTGTGTTACTAGAGAATAGTAAACGAGGGTTTCACTATTCCGGAATAGTGTTCCTAAAGAAAATATATATTTTTGTGAAAGTACGTGTTGGCAGTGATTTAGAATTAAATTACTCGTGTATGATCGATAGCCCAGTGAGCTAATTTTGATGTGATTTAAAGTTTTATGTAAATATATTCATGTATATATATTTGCATATGATTTAAACTTGGTGGAGTGACATACATGCATTCCATATGCCTTTGGAACATCTAGGAATATAGGAATGAGTGCGTAGAGATGGTCCCAGAAACGAGTTCGGAGGGGTAGTCTAAATGTAAATTGCTCGGAGGGTAGTCCAAACTAAATAATATATCGGCGGAGTCGGATGGCCCAATTGATATTCATCGGAGGGTAGTCCACAAACTAAAGAATATATCACCCGTCGGAGCGGCCCAGTTGATATTTATTCATCGGAGGGTAGTCCACAGGCTTAATTAATATATATCAATCGTCGGACGACGAATTGATATATATATTCATGGGAGGGGTTGCCCACTATTAAATTCTAATAATTCTCATACGAGGCTTAGGCGAGTGTGAGAGGGAAGTCGTGTGAGGGCTCGGGATGCGAGTTGGTCACGTAGACATTGAAGTAGGATCATGCATTTGCTTGAATGTTTGTTTAAGTGGAACATTACCTTGCACTTAGGTGGTGAGGTAGCCCACTGGGGCGGGTTCTCCCTGCAGAGCTTTGGCTCACCGGGTCGTGGGATCCCCTTTTCTGGTACGAGGAGCGTGCGAGGGACGGTTCGATCCTTGAGGTTGTATTAGAAGAAGCTAGGGTTGTGGCTTTTGTTATACATGTATTAGAATTCTCCCAATTTTAATGTATGTATTGGCCATAAAGAAGTAAAAAGCTTATATTAACTCTTGAAACTATTGGATATAGTTTGGATATATTGTGTTAGTCGGATTGATGGGCCCCAGTGGCCGTGTGGATATATATTGCATATATTGTTGATTGGGACGAGGTTTATACGAGGTTTGTATTTGGGTAGAGCTCCCGGGGCTTCTGCCAGATTTTTCTAAAGTGGCGTCGAGACGACCCGACCTCCACTTGTATTCGGTGGGTTGACGGGTAGTCGCCGGACCCACCGGGTTTTGGGGCGTCACGGCGGTATCGAGCTTAGGTATCTACGAATACTTGGGAGCTCGGATAGGGTATCCATGTCTCACCACTAGGTGGTTTGATGTGGAACTTGGTAGATTGAAACCTATGGATGGAGGATTGGAGCCGGCCGTGGTTGAGGAAGAACATCACCACTCGGTGTGGTATGATGTAGGTTAGGTATGGGATTACCTAGGAAGGCACGAGAGAGAAATTAGAACACTGCATGTGTTTTGATTGTGATCATGTGATGGTATGATTGATGTTATAACATGTTGATTGATCATGTGTTGTGTTTTGGTTGTATTGCTTAGGAGTGGATAGCACTTAGGATGATAAGCCCAAATGTTGAACACTAGGATTGGAGTGTGAGAACCGAGTTGGTTGAAAATTTTTGGTAAAATGGTCGAAGCAGTCACGGGCCGGCGGCTCCGATTTTGGACAAGATCGGTGTGGGTTTTGTGAAAACTAGAAATTATTTGGAGTTTTTGCCTGAAGATAAATAACTAAAATTTCAGTTAAAATTTTCTTGAAGTAGCAGAAGGCTGCGTGAAAAAAAAAAAAAAATGGCTTGATGAAATAATTTTCTAAGATTTTACAAAATTGAGGTACGATTGAAGAAAATGGGGTAAGAAACAAATTTTTAAGAATTTATTTGAGGTGTCTGAAAATGAAAAAAAAAATAATAATAATAATTTTAGTGATTTTCCGGCTGCGGAAGAAATCTTCGGAAAAAAAATAATAATAATATGTAAGGAAAAAAAATTTTTTGGTGCGAGACCACGAAATGGGCTCTTGCCCACATTGAGGCTAGGAGCAGAGCGGCCCAGGCGGAGGTGCGGCGTGCGTCTTTGGGCGTGCGGCGTGCTTGGCCAGGCGTCTTTGGGCGGCGGGGCGGCCGGCGGCCCGGGGCGGCTGAGCGGCGGGTGCGGGCGCGCGGCAGCCGCGGCGTGGGCGCCTTGGGCGGGCACGAGCCGGGCGTGCACGGCGGGCGGAACGCGGCGTGGCCAGGCGTGGCGGCCGAGGGCGGCGTGGGCGCGTGAGGGCGGCCCGGGCTGGCGCGCGGGGCGGCCCCCAGGCTGGGCGGGGCTGAACTGGGCGTGGCTGGGCGCTGGTGGCCTTGGGTGTGCACTCGGTGCGCTCGACCATTCTGATCAGTTTTGACTCGTTTTTCTGAGTCTGGAAATGAACACTTGTTCATTGTAAATAAAATTTTCGAGAAAATTTTTTTATTATTAAATTCAAATAAATCAAATAAATTTTGATAAAATTTTCAAAAATAAAAATTTTGAAAATAAAATTTTGTTGAAAACAATGACTGCTTGTAGAAATGATTGCGTATACAACAGTTGCTCAGTGTATGATTAGTGTCTCGGGTGTGGTTATGCCTTAGAGATACTTGTATTGGATTTAACTACCATTGAAATGGTGATTCTGTGACAGTTGCGTGCGAAATTATATGCATGGTGTATCTTTGCATTATGGAAAAGTGAATGCTAAGGTTAGGGTTTTGACCTTAGGGATTTGAGTGCTTGAAATGAACAAAGAAGTTAAGAACCTTATTGAATAAAGCGAACTAAGTGGTTGGAATTTAGCACCTTAGAAATGAGCAGAGATGAGTTCATGGTTGTCGAGTCTATTGGCATGTGCATTGCTAGTTAGACTGAAATGAAAGTTAGATGACTCTTGTTGCCATGTTTATTGTGTAAATGGCTAGTAGAGGACGAGGACGTGAAACGTCCACGAGGGCAGTCGGGCACAATCGGTGTTTGATCGACGGACTTTGCGAGGGTGTAGGTATTAATGAATGCTATAGCCTGAGGCTAATTATAGCATGTAGGCAGGGGAAGATCCTAGTAACCTCCAGAGGTTTAGGGCGTATCATCCTCCGACATTCACAAGGGGAAAAAAGATTGATGATGGTGGGCGACCATTGGTTCATCTGAATTGAGAAGGTGTTAAGAATTTATGGAGGTTACCTACGGCGATCGAGTTAGACTAGCTGTGTTCTGGCTAAGAGATAGGCTTCGAATAGGGTGGGGAAAGGGCAAGGACCTCTAGAGACCATAGAGGAGCCTTTGTACGTGAGTTCTCCCCTAGGGATTAGGGCGATAAAGGGATGATATGTCGAGGTTGCGAACTGGAGATCTCGGGGACTCTACTCACAGTGGACCTGAGGATCATGGACATGTCAGAGTTTGATGTCATCCTTGGGATGGATTGGGTGGCAGGTTCTGAGGGTTGTTATCGGTGTGAAGTCTTCGGAGAGTTACCGCCTTCCGCAGCGGGGCCGGTAGTGGAGTGTGGTATTTCAAGGGGACAAGCATGACATTTGCCCCGGGCGATTTATCTGAGTCAAGTGTCGGGACGGTTAAGCGGGCTGGAGTTTGCGAGCCTTGCCACACAGAGGACGAGGTGAGACCCGGACTTCGTCACCTCGAGTGGTGGTTTCTGCGGAAGTCTGTGAATATTCTCCCGGATGAGCTACGGACTACCTCCACATGGGGATGTAGACTTCGGTATCGAGTTACACCACAGTACTTTAACCATCTATGATTCCGCCAAAGGATAGCCTTAGGTTGAGTTGTAGGAACTTCGAGTCGAAGCTACGGGATCTATTGGACAGGGTTTATTAGGCCCAGAGCACTTCACCATGGGCGCTTCGATTTACGTTCTGCCGAAAAAGGAAGGGCCAGACCCTTCGACGGTGCATTGACTATAGGCGGTGAGCGGGGTTACGATCAGAAATCGGTACCCATTACCGGATTGATGATTTGTTTGATCGATTAGGAGCGCGAGTCTACCTAAAGATAGACCGCCTTTGGTTACCATCGGCGGTGAGGATTAGGGAATACAGATATCCCTAAGACAGCGTTTAGGACGCCTGATGGGCACTTTGAGTTTACGGTGATGCCCTTTGGATTGACGAATGCGCCAGCGGCATTCATGGATCTCATGCATAGGATGTTCCAACCTTATCTAGATCAGTTGTCGTAGTCTTCGTGGATGACATCTTGATCACTCCCGGTCGAGTGGGAGCATGAGTATCGCGGGTTAATTTACGGTGTCGAATAGCCATCGGGTTGTGCGCTAAGGATTCGGTAAGTGCGAGTTTTGGCTTCTTGAGGTGAATTTTGGGACACGTGGTGTCGGCATCGAGGAGTGTGTCGGTCGACTGAGAAGGTTGAGGCGTGATGGTTGGGAGAGATCGAATGTCGTCTTCGAGTCTGCGTGGTTTCTTGGGATTGGTGGGTATTACGAGAGACACGAAGTAGGTGAAGTTGTCCATTCGGGACCCGGGATCGTAGGACTTCGCCCTACGGGACATGGACTTCATGGTTGGGACTGGTCTTGACCATAGAGAGAGAGGTAGAGGATACTTGGAACACTCGGAATACGGGTGTTGGTAACAAGAGGGAGGATCAGCTTTCTCCTAGTTCGGGGAAGAGGCAGAAAACTTCTGCTTCACACTAGTTTTAAACTAGGGCCATGATTGAGCATAGTGGCGAGTTTCCCGAGAACGGGGGATCCCAGACTTTGGGACGGCATCACGGTCAGTTAGCGGTAGCGGGAAGTATACGATTCATTCCTCCACACCACGGGGGTTAGAGGAACCAGTTTCAATTTCGGGGTGCTATACAAGCACTTCCAACAACACAGATAGGCGAGGAGGGGCCGAGTGTGAGTCGAGTCGGGGGACATATCGAGAGGGAGTTTGGCGAGCGTAGTGGACCTTAGGGTGGTAGGCATTGTGGTTTGTTGATGTCCAAGAAAGCGACATGGATGAGTTGGCGACCATCGGGTTGTCGGTGGTGAGACCTAGGCCGGGTTGTCATGCCGAAGGCGTTAGTTTGGGCTTAGAGGTTGGGCCTTTAGAGAAGCCGAGGAATAGATGTTTCTTCCTAGGATGTAGGGTGAGGGTTGTTTGTGGAGTCGGGATAATGAGTGAGAGATCTCTCATATTCTGCTCATGGCGGACCCTGGGAGTGGGTGTCACACTATGACATTATTGCGTTTGTGTGCACGATAACATCGCGTCGAGTCCGGTGTGGGTGCACGGTACGGTCATTCACCACTCTTGGTGAGTATGGGTTGAATTTGTTTTAGGGCTACGTCAGTAAACTCATAGTTGAATCGAGGGGAAATGAGGCTCGAGAAGTGTAAGCCGAAGAGTTATGTAATCGAGATGAAAACACACGGACAGGTTATCACGCAGACTGAGAGTTGAGTGATAGGAGTCGGGGGTGACTCGAGGTTTGGATACCCGTTGGAAATTGCATTGGGTGTTGTTGAGCTGGCAAGGGCTCGGTAAATGGATGATATGCATGGCATGGTTGAGTTGGCTTGATCCAATTGGATTGTCAGTGATTGTGACCTTGGAGAGGTTAGCGATTTTACCCAACGGGGTTGGTAGCAGGGTTACGTGTGTATGGATTACATACGGGTGTTAAGAGGCGTATTTGCGAACATGTCTGGATCGTAGGGTAGGATTAGTACCATGAGTGGAATGCCTCTGCTTGATAGTTATCCCGAGGGGCGAGTATCTGAATGGCACCATATGAGGCATTGTATGGGAGGCCATATAGGTCCCAGTTAGGATGGACGAGGTGGGGAGAAAGAAGATCCATCACGGTCAGGATTTGATTAGAGACACCTCCGTGAAGGTGAGTTTGATATGATAGCGTCTTCTCACGACTCGGGCTGCGAAGAGCTATAGATGTACGGCGATGGAAACCCTTATAGTTGAGGTTGGTGATCACGTCTTCCTCGAAGGTGATTCTAAGAGAGTGGTTGGGTTCGACGGCGCGGAAGCTATCGCCGAGGTTCGTGGACCTTTCGAGATCTTGCTCGAGAGGGTGAGCGCCTTTGTCGCAGGTTGGCCGTTACCGCCCGGCATGTCGGGTGTCAGAGAGGGTATTTCACGTCTCCATGCTCAGAAGTATACTCCCGGATCCGGCTCATGAGGTGGGTTGGGGATGTGAGGTTGACAAGCGATGGGACCTTTGAGGAGGACGGGGTGCATTGTTTGCCAGCGTGATCAGGTTTTGCGACGTAAGGCGGGTGAGGCTAGGTGAGAGCCTTATGGCGACGTGAATTGGAGGAATTCGACGTGGGAGCGAGGACACGATGCGGGTTACCTATCCATGCTGTTTAGGGGATGAAGGTACGTGGTTTAGTCATTTAAGATTTAAATGACTAGTTTATCATGGTAGAGTGCATGTTGCATATGCATGTGTTGATAATGACCGTTTAAATTTCGGGACGAAATTCCTTTGCAAGAAAGGGAAGGAATGTAAGACCAGAAATTTCAATTACGGAATAAGGGCAAAATGCGTAATTTTGATTACAAAATTGTAATTACGGTTAAAGTCCGTAATTAATTCTCTAGATCTCAGATGACCGAAACGGGTTGTACCGTTGGAATCGTCTCGCGAAATCTAGTTAGCCGCGTAAATTTACGTGAATTTTAGAGGCGGTCGGTCGACCGTTTTTCGAGGCATCGTTTCGGTCTTAGTAAACCGTTTTTACCGATGCGACCCGAAAGTCACATATATGTAATCATGTTACCCGTAAGTGGTATGAGTAAGAGAAATGAGTGACGGGCGAGACCAGTGCCGAAAAATCAAATCTGAGAATGAGGGACATAATGGGTATTATGGAATTTGATTTTTAGTCACTACAAGCCAAAATAGTGCACATGGCCGTCTTCCCCAATTACAAGAGACCAAAAAAAAGAATTGATTTCCATTGGAGGATGCAGTGAGCTTTGGGTTGGGAGAATGCTGAGAGAGAAACTTCTCTCCCAAAAATACGGCGAATCGGACCGTTGGCGGTCTTCGGAGAAAGAAGGGAAAATGTTCTACGCGGAGCAGGCTACGCGTGGACCCGATTTGCGGTTTTGACAACGCTCGAAGTGGGATTTTATTTTCACTTGGGTTTTACTCCCGTTTAAGTGTTTTTTGATGTTTCGGTTAGTTTGAGGCGTGAGGGACGGTTGATCGAATCAACATGGGACCGGGTGTGGGAATTTTCTTGGGATTTTTGGGTTGGCGTATTTGCCCAGAACAGTGGGCTAAGCGTATTGGAAATTGTCATTAAAATGCATGTTTGAGATGATAAAGGTCAGGAGAATGGGACGTATGATCATCCCAATGGGACCGGGTGATTAAGGTTTTCTTTGAGCCAAGGTGCGGCCGTGTTGCTTTTCATGAGCTGTTTGGGTGTGGTTTGTTTAATTTATTGTATTAAATGTTTGCTTGATATGCTTTGGGCCGGGAATGGCGAGTGAATTTGCGAGGTTTACTAAGTGAGCCGGTGTTTTTTGTGAATTTTCAGGGAATAGTAAGCGAGGGTTTAAAGCTATTCCCGGAATAATTCTAAAATATATATTTTTTGTGAAAGTACGTGTTGGCAGTGATTTAAATTAAATTACTGCGTGTATGATCATTAGCCCAAGTGAGCTAATTTGATGTGTGATTTAAGTTTTATGTAAATATATTCATGTAAATATATTTGCATGTGTGATTCAGGCTGATTGGGGCGACATACATGCGTTCCATATGCCTTTGGAACATCCTAAGAATATAGGAATGAGTGCATGAGATGAGTCTGAAAGCAAGGTTCGGAGGGTAGTCTAAAATGTAAATTATCGGAGGGTAGTCCAAACTAAATAATAATGTATCAACCATTCGGAGGCGGCCAGGTTGATATTTATTCATCGGAGGGATCCACGGAAACTAAAGAATATCGACCGTCGGGCGACGGTTGATATTTATTCCTTCGGAGGGTAGTCCACAAACAGTGTATATATCAATGCGTCGGAGCGGCCCAATTGATATATATTCATCGGAGGGTTGCCATTTAATAAATTAATAATTCTCGTACGAGGCTTGGCGAGTGTGAAATCGATGAAAGGAGCTCGGGATGCGAGTTGGTCACGTAGACATTGAGTAGGATCATGCGTTTGCTTGAATGTTTGTTTTTAAATTGGAACATTACCTTTGCACTTGGGTGGTGGAAGTAGCCCACTTAGGGCGATTCTCCTCTTGAGCTTTAGCTCGCCCCGTCGTGGGATCCCCCGCACGGTCTGAGGCGTGCGAGACGGTTAAAGTCCTTGAGGTTGTGATAGAGAAAGCTTGGGTTATTGGCTTTGATTTATACATGTATTAGAAAAATTCTCTAATTTTAATGTATGTGTGTATAAATAAAAACATATTAACTCTTTGAAACTATTGGATATAGTTTGGATATATTGTGAGATGCAGTTGATGGGCTGAGTGGCCGTATTGGATATATATATTGCATATATTCTTGATTGGGACAACGAGGTTATACCGGGTTTTTGTATTTGGGTGAAGCTCCCCGTACAAAGGGAGCTGCCAGATTTCTAAGTGATGGGACAACCCACGACCTCCACTTGTATTCCGTGGGTTGACGGGTAGTGACGGACCCCGAGGTTTGGGGGGCGTCCACATATATATATATATATATAGTTATCTATATATATAAATATGTATATATCTATATATATAAATCTATATATAGATATCTATATATATAAATCTATAGCAACATGAGTAATATATAGATATATCTATATAGATATTTATATAGATTTATATATGACTTATATATATATATAGATATCTATACTATAGATTTATATAATCTATATATATATCTATATCTATTTATAGATATATAAATCTATATATATAGATATGTATATATAGATATCTATATAGATATATACATATTTATATATAGATAACTATATATATAGAAAACTATAGATAACTATAGATAACTATATAGATTTATATATATATATATATATATATATATATATATATATATATATATATATATATATATATATATATATAGATATATATTTATATAAATCTATATATATATATAGATGTATATAGACTTATATCTATATATAGATTTATATATATAGATATATATTTATATATATATATAAGATTGCATATATCTATATATATATCTATAATATCTATTTATAGATATATATAAAAAAGTCTATATATAGATATCTATATATAGTATACATATATATATGGCGCTGAAACCGGGGTTCGTTATTTACCGATCAACCGCGGAATACTAGCGGAAGTAATCGGGTGACGGGCATTTTTCAATCGGGGCGAAGTCTCCTTTGTACGGGGAGCTCTACCCAAATACATAACCTGAAAATACCTGTCCCAAGGAAACGGTCAATATATTCACAATATGAATAAGGCGGCCACTTGGGCCCGTAAGCAAATACTACATAAAATCAATTATCATAACTATTGCTTCAATTTATCTCCCAATAATTCAATAGTTGATTACACTTTTTATTTTAACTACAAACATATGACCAAAATCTACAATTTCTAATACATGTTATATCCAAAAACCATCAAGCCACCAAACCGGCTTCTTCCAAAATCAACCTCAAAAATGGTATGCTCACCGGCTCTGCATTTTTGAAAAATAAAGGGGTCACGACGGGGTGAGCTAAAGCTCGGTAGGAGAATCGCCCCTAAGTGAATACTCACCACCTAGAAAGTGCGATTGCAATGCTCCAAAATGCTTGCACATTGATAAATGCATGATCTACTTGAATGTCTGCGTGTTCATTACAGTGTCACGAGGAGTCCTCACCGACTCACTCACACTTGCCTAAGCCATGTATGAAAATAATCATTTTCAAGCAAACTTTTGTTCTTGAAAAGCTATACTACCAATATTCGGTAAAAATATGGGACTACCGCCGGGGGTGAATTTGGTTGGTGAGCTTTTAAACAGTCATGGTCCTGTCAGAAATGATGTTGGCCCGTGCTCTGACAATTCTCGGAATATCATCCTTTGAAATTCCTTTGTAACCATATCTGTTTTTATAAAAATACCTTGTCATGCACTCACTAACTCTAGGTTACCTAGTGCATATATGAAAATGCATTATGTCATTTCAGGAATGTTACAATATGTCAATATGCATATTTTCAATCAACTATAATTACGCTCATTTAATTTAACACATCGCATGCATGATAGCTCACTTGAGCAACTCATAACCATTTTCAATGGCTTATAACACAATTTAATTCCATGTAATTGTGTCATTGAACTAATCCATTAAAATAATGTCTTAACCTATCTAGTTCCACACATATCAAGCCATTCGTTTCATACCATTTCAAGCACACAACACATGGACAATTCCTATCCATTTCACAAACCCAGGGACTATTTTTACGATTCCCAGCAGTAAAGTGGGCGTCACGGGGCGCCCACACTTCATCGGTTCTCTTGATGGAACGTTTCCATTCAATTCGGTCTCTAATCACGAAGCATAATTTATTCAATAAGTATCACAAGCATGATCAGTCCCAACGGGAAGTGGGGCGTCCCGCAGGCGACCACTCATCTATCGGCTCGAGTTTTGAAACGATTTCCGTAGCTATTCCGGTCTCATGCATACCAACATAGGGTATTCCATAAATTACCAACCACTGGCATAGTCGGTCCCGGCGACCACGGACTACAGAATGTCTAAAAAAATCTTCTGAGTCGGTCCCATGTTTTGGGACCGATCAAACACCATTCGGCATTTTCTCATATCGAGCATGCATTTTAAAGCAATTTTGGTGAAATAAAAACACCCAAGCAGCTAATTTTCTGGGCCGTCACGGATGGAAAAAATCCCAGAAATTCGAACAATTCGGTCCCCATGTTTTGGGACCCAGATCCTTTGGCCTCAGGCCTCAAACCAACGAGGAAACATCGAAAACCCTTAAAAATGGGAATAAGCATGAGTAAGGAGAAAATCCTACCTCTTGGGTTGTCAAAAGCTTCGCAAACCGGGGTCACGCTTTGCACACTCCGGCGTCAAACGTTTCCCTTAACATAAAAGGTCGAAATCCCAGCGATTCGGATCTTGTATATTTCTAAGAGAAGTCGAGAGACTCTCCTCCCCAGAATCCTCATTTTGCCTTCTCAAGCCTACTGCATCTCCAATTGAATTTCACGTTTTGGCTTTTGGTGTTTAAGTGGAGAAGAAGACTATTCTCTCAAAATTACAAGTTTGCCCCTCCTTTAATCCAATTAATTCACTTCTTTTACCAGATTTGATATTAGAGCATACCTCGACAGTCCATTTAATCATTTCTCTGCTGCCACCGCGCCAATTTTATGGTACTTGTTATATGCCTTCGTGCAGCTAGATGCGAACGTGCGATGCCTCAGCGATGTCGACTCCGGCGTTTTTGAGAAAATTGCGAATTTTGCGTGCTAACTAGATTTGGCGAGCGATTCAACGGTACAATCCGTTTCGTCATCAGAGATCTAGAAAGTAATACGGATTTTAACGTATTACAATTTGTATCAAAATGCGTTTTTACTTGCTGTTAGAAATTGAATTTATCGGGTCTACATTCTCCCACCAGCCAGGAATTTCGTCCCGAAATTCACGGCGCTTACTCCACATCCGACCATGTGCCTATGGCAACCTTACCTAACTCGAGGCCATGTCGGAGACTATGACAACGATTTAAGGTCCACGTTACTTGTTCAACTTAGATGGTTGTCATCTCATCCATGTCAAACGACATTACTTGACCAACATGTCTACCACCCTAAGGTCACCTGCCTTCGGCTGGCGCCTTTCGATCTTTAAAAAGTCAAATCTCTCCTACATCCTAGGAAGAATTTCCATCATATTATGGCTTTTTCTAAAGGCCTCGACCTCATGCCAGGCGTGAAGCTTGTATCGAGGAGCTAAACATATCACCTGAGATGCATTAATGAATGAACATGATGCATCCAATTTAAGCCTCGCAGCTAGTCGACAATTGCAAATGGCGTACCTGCATATCCGACTAATCACGAGCCTTCCGGTCTACGTACCATGAGATCTACGCCTCTTTGAGACGATCTCGCCTCCTTATGTCGAAATTTGGCCGGCGTGGTAGCTACGTCGTCTGCCCGGCGACGAACTCGACTGCCGAAATCGTGGTCGACCTGGAATACGCTCGACCACGGCCTATGTGGCCGTCAATATATTGTCGTATCTCCAAGGCATAAGCGACCAGATGCATTAATCATACACATTACTGCGGTGTATGCGCGAACCAATTTTGCATTTAAGCGTTTTCAACAAAATTTTATTTTCAAATTTCATTTTTGAAAATTTTTATTTTAAAATTTTATCAATTTATTTGATTTGATTTTATTTTAATTAAATTTAATAAATATTTTTTTCGAAAATTTATCTTACAATGAGCAGTGTTCATTGTTGACTCGGGAGAAAATACCGGTCGAGCCGGATGGCGAGTGGCGGAGCGGTGCGCGTGCGCCAGCAGCGACCGGCCGGCCGCCCGGCTGCGCGGCGCACCATGCACGCTCACGCCCGGTGCACCAGCGGCATACGCGCTGCGCACCGCTGCCACGCTGGCATACGCGCTTACGCCCACTGCGTCCTGCGCATAGCGTCCGCGCGCCCCGCTGTCGCCATCGCTTTGCGCGCCCGGCGCCTACGCCTGCGGCGCCGTGCGCTGCGGCGCGTACGCCCTGCGCTGCACCGCGCCCGGCACGCCCGGCGCGCGCGCGCTCGGCCTGGCACACGCCCGGCCAGCGCCCGACCTCATGCTCAATGGGCGGTAACCCATTTCAATTTACGCACCGGTTTCCAAATTTTTTCTTACCGGCCACGAGAAGAAATACCAAAAATATATTTATTTATTTTTTCTTTCATTTTCCAGTACACCAACTAAATTTATTAAATTTATTTCATCTATATTATTATTTTTTTTTTCATTCCCCAACAAACCAAATAAATTGCTCAAATTTATTTTACTTATTCTCTTGTTCTAGTTTACACATTGTAAACTTCAAGGTTTGTTTTCCAACATGCCTATGTGCTATCTACCTAAGCACACAAACATTCACATCACACAGACAACATGTCATACACACCAAACACATACATACAACCATTCATCAATCCACATGATCCACACAAAACACACATGCAGTATTACTGGTTTTGTTTAAGATTTGCCTTTCTAAAATCTCATACCTAAACTAACATCGAACCACACCTAGTGGTGGCGTTCTTCCTGACTATGGCCTAAGCCCAAATCCTCTATCTATGGGTTTCCATATGCCTATACTTTCACATCAAACCACCTACAAGTGGTGATGGATGTAACCGAGCTCCTAGATGTTCGTATACCTAAGCTACGTGCAAAAATTTGTGGCCCCAAGCGGGGTCCGTTGACTACCGTCGACCCGCGGAATGCTCGTGAGGAAATGTCGGGTGACCCGGGCATTTTCACGAAAATCGAGGCGGGAATCTCCCTTTATGCGGGAGCTCTAAATACATAACCTACAAATACCTGTCCCAAACAGTCCAATATATTCACAATATGAATAAGACGGCCACTTGGGCCCATAAACAAATACTCATAAAATCAATTATCATAACTATTCTTCAATTATCTCCCAATAATTCAATAGTTGATAACACTTTTGTTTTATACAAACATATAAACAAAATACAATTCTAATACATGTTATGTCCAAAAACATAAAAAAACCACAAGCAGAGCTTCTTCAAAATGGATCGTCTTCTCGGCTCACGTACCTGAAATAAGGGGTCCACGACGAGGTGAGCTAAAGCTCGGTAGGAGAATGTCGCCCCAGATGCGTACTCACCACCTAAGTTGCAGTGCAATGCTCCCAGAAAATACACACACTCAGAAATGAAATACATGATCCTACTTGAATATCTACATGATTACCCAGCATGTCACGAGGTCTCACACGACTCACTCACACTTGCCTAAGCCATGTATGAGAAAATAATCATTTCAAAACAAAACTTTTGTTCTTGAAAATATACTACCGAAAATATTCGGTAAAATAATGGGACTACCCTCAGGGGTGAATTGGTTGGTGAGAGCTTTCGAAATCATGGTCCTCATCCCGAGAAATGTCTGGTGGCCCATCTCCCAACCCAATTCTCCAGGAATATCATCCCTTGAAATTCCTTTTCGCAACCATATCGTTTTATAAAAATACCTTGTGGCACTCACCTAACTCTAGGTTACCCGGTGCATATGAAAATGCATTATGTCATTTCAAAATCATTTACACAATATGTCCAATATGCATATTTTCAATCAACTATAATTACACTCATTTAATTTAACACATCCTCATCATAATGTACTCACTTGAGCAACTCATAATCATTTCCAATGAGCATAACACAATTTAATTCCATGTAATTGTCATTGAATAACACATTAAAATAATGTCTTAACCTATCTAGTTCCACACATATCAAGCCATTCGTTTCATACCATTTCAAGCACACAACACATGGACAATTCCTATCCATTTCACACAAACCCGGGACTATTTTTACAGTCCCAAAACAGAGCAAGTGGGCTGTCCACGGGCAGCCCACACTTCCTACATCGGTTCCTCTTGATGGAACCGATTTCCATTCCATTACGATATATAATCACCCAGCATAATTTATTCAATAAATTATCCTGAAAACACACCCAATTAGTCCCAAAGCGAGGGAAGTGGGGCATCCGCGGACGACCCACTCATCCTATCGGCTCCAATTTTGAAACCGATTCCATAGCTATTCCGGTCTCATGCATACCAACATAGAATTTGTTCCATAAGTACCATATAACACCCAATTCAGTCCCAGCCGGCCACGCGAACTGCAAGAATGTCTAAAAAATCTTCACAATTCGATTATGTTTTGGGACCTGATCAAGTTCATTCGGCATTTTTCTCATATCAAGCATGCATTTAAAGCAATTTTGGGTGAAATAAAAACACCCCGAGCAGCCCACAATTTACGAGCGATCACGGATGAAGCTAAGAAAATTCTAACAGTCGTCCATAATTTTGGGACCGATCAAAAGCAACCTCACGACCTCAAACCAGCCGAGAAACATCAAAAACCTTAAAAATGGGAATAAAGCATAGAGTAAGGGAGAAAATCCTACCTCTTGAGGTTGTCAAGCTTCCTTGAAGCCCGGGGGTCACGCGTTGCCTTTGCTCGGCGTAGAGCGTTTTCCCTTCTTGCTCGGAGTAAATCGACGAGTCGGGATCTTGTATATTTCTAGAGAGAGAAGTCGAGACTTTCTCTCTAGAATCACCATTTTGCCTTCTCACGCCTCTTTGCATCTCAATTGAATTTCACGTTTTGGCTTTTGGTGTTTAAGTGGAGAAGAAGACTATTCTCTGAATTACAAGTTTGCCTATTTAATCAATTAATTCACTTCTTTTACACCGGATTTGATATTCGAAGCACTACCTCGACCATCCATTTTCATCATTTCTCTACTCATACCACTTATGGTACATGGTACTTGTTATATCATTTCGTCGCGTGAAAAATACGGCACGAAATGCGTGCCTCGAAGCGATGTCGAACTCATTCAATTTCGAGAAAATTACGAGAATTTTGCGTGCTAACTAGATTTAGCGAGTCGATTCAACGGTACAATCCGTTTAGATCATCCGAGATCTAGAAGTGATACGGATTTTTAGTATTACAATTTTGTAATCAAAATACGTTTTTGCCCGCATTCGAGAAATTGGAATTTCTCGAGTCTTACATTCTTCGTAAAAGGAATTTAAGTCCAGAAATTCTACGTACCTCACATCCCGACCATGTGCCTATGTAGCTTAACACCTAACTCCAAGACCATGGGTGTAACCCGACCGGTTAAGGTCACGATTGCGCTTGGCAGATGGTTGTCATCTGCAAATCCATGTCAAACGACATTAACAACCAACATGTCTACCACCCTAAGGTCTTGCACTGCAGCTTCCATTGCGCAACTCGATCTTTAAAAAAAAGTCAAAATCTCTCCTACATCCTAGGGAAGAATTGCTGCATCATATGCGAACTTCCTAAAGGCCTCGACCTCATGCCAAGTGTGAGAAGCTTGTATCGAACTAAACATATCCTGAATGTGTGAATGAACATGATGCATCCAATTTAAGCACTACGCCCCAGTCAACAATTGCAGAGTAGAGAGCGTGCCACGCATATCCGACTAATCGAGCGCTCGGTCTACGTACCATGAAGTCGCCTCTAGGACAATCTCGCCTCATATGTCAGTGTGACAATGATAACCGCATCCATTGCCCGACGACCCGAACTCGACCTACAAATCCGTGGTGGAGCCTCGACCTTCGACCACGGCCTATGTGGCCGAATCAATATACTGTCACCGCGTATCTCAAGGCATAAGCACGGCCCGGAAATACATTAATCGCACACATTACCCGGTGTATCACGCAACCAATTTGCATTTAAAAAATATTGTTTTCAACAAATTTTATTTTCAAAATTCATTTTGGTACATTTCCGAAAAATTTTATCAAATTTATTTGATTTGATTTTATTTTAATTAAATTTAATAAATATTTTTTGAAAATTTATCTTACAATGAAAGCAGTGTTCATTAGGTGACTTCAGGGAAAATGCGAGTCGAACCGGACCCGCGAGTCAAAGCGGGCCGGGTGCAAGCGTGCACGACTTGGCCCAGCTGACCAGCCAGCACGCCCAGCCTGCGCGCACAGGCACGCTCACGCCCAGCGCCTCGCGCGCCCACGCTGCGCTAGCACTTTACCCGCCTGCGCTAGCCGCGCCCACAAATCACCGCCGCAGCGTCCGCTGGCGCCTGGCGCCGCTTCGCTTTGCGGCGCCCGGCGCCTACGCCCTGCGGCGCCCGATGCGGCGCCATACGCGCTTCGCGCTGCACACGCCCGGCCACGCCCGGCCGTAGCGCCGGCCTGGCACCACGCCCGGCCAGCGCCCCGGCCTCATGCTCAATGGCGTAACCCATTTCCAATTTACGCACCTTTTTAAATTTTTTTTCTTCTCTCGGCCACGGAAAATACCAAAAATATATTTATTTATTTTCTTTCATTTCGGTACACCAGCATAAATTTATTAAAATTTATTTCATCTATATTATTATTATTTTTTTTTTTTTTCATTCCCCAACAAACCAAATAAATTGCTCAAATTTATTTTACTTATTCTCTTGTTCCAGTTTACACATTGTAAACTTCAAGGTTTGTTTTCCAACATGCCTAGTAACTATCTACCTAAGCACTGTTATTCACATCCACCACAGACAACATGTCATACACACCAAACACATACATACAACCATTCATCAATTCACATGATCACACACAAAACACACATGCCGTGTCCTAGTTTTGTTCCGTGCCTTTCCTAGGTAATCTCATACCTAAACCTAACATCGAACCACACACAGTGAGAGCGTTCTTCCTAAACTATGGCCTAAGCCCATATCCTCATCTATAGGTTTCCATACCTATACTTCATCCACCTAGTGGTGATGAATTGCAACCGAGCTCTAGGTATTCGTATACCTAAGCTCTGATACCAAGCTGTGACGCCCCAAAAACCGGGGTCCGTTATTTACCGATCGACCGGGAATACTCGTGAATGTCGGGTGACCCGACATTTTAAATCGGGCGGGAATCTCACTTTGTGGAATTTCTCTGAATACATAACCTACAAATACGTCCCCAACGGTCCAATATATTCACAATATGAATAAGAGCGGCCACTTAGGCCCATAAACAGCTCTCAAAAATCAAATATCATAACTATTCTTCAATTATCTCCCAATAATTCAATAGTTGATTACACTTTTATTTTATACAAGCATATATTAAAATCTACGATTCTAATACATGTTATGTCCAAAAAAACCATCAAGGCACAAGCAGAAGCTTCTTCAAATCAACCTCAAAATGAAATTTTGTCTCTCGAGCTCTGCATTACTGAAAAATAAAGGGGTCCCACGACGAGAGTGAGCTAAAGCTCGGTGGAGAATGCATACCCAAGTGGGCTACTCACCACTAAGTGCGGTGCAATGCTCCAAAGCAAACACACACTCAAATAAATACATGATCCTACTTGAATGTCTACATGATTACCCCATGTCCGCGGTCCCTCACCCGACTCACTCACACTTGCCTAAGCCATGTATGAGAAAATAATCATTTCAAAACAAAACTTTTGTTCTTGAAAATATACTACCGAAAATATTCGGTAAATATGGGACTACCCTCAGGGTAATTGGTTGGTGAAGCTTTCGAAGCAGTCATGGTCTCATCCGAAATGATACGTGGCCCGTCTCCCAGCAATTCTCGGGAATATCATCCTTTGAAATTCCTTTCGCAACCATATCCGTTTTTATAAAAATACCTTGTCGTGCACTCAGCGCTTTAACTTCCACAGGTTACAGGTGCGTATGAAAATACATTATGTCATTTTCCAAAATCATTTTACACAATATGTCAATATGCATATTTTCAATCAACTATAATTACACTCATTTAATTTAACACACATCACTCATACCCAATGTTGCTCACTTGAGCAACTCATAATCATTTCCAATGGCTTATAACACAATTTAATTCCATGTAATTGTGTCATTGAACTAACACATTAAAATAATGTCTTAACCTATCTAGTTCCACACATATCAAGCCATTCGTTTCATACAATTCAAGCACACAACACATGGACAATTCCTATCCATTTCACACAAGCCGGGACTATTTTTTTTTTTTTTTTTTAGTCCCAAAACGACAAGTGGGCTGCTCCACGGGCGCCACACTTCCTACATCGGTTCTCTTGATGGAACCATTCCATTCAATTCCGGTCTCTAATCACCAAAGCATAATTTATTCAATAAGTGTCACAAAAACACGGTCAGTCCCAAAGCAGTGGGTGTCCACAGGCAGCCCACTCTCATCTACCACTCGGCTCCAATTTTGAAACATTTCCATAGCTATTCCCGATCTCATGCATACCAACATAAATTTATTCCATAAGTACCATATAACACTTGATTAGAGTCCCCAGCGACCCACGAACTGCACCAGTGTCTAAAAAAATCTTCACAATTAGGTCCCATGTTTGGGGATCGATCAAGCTTATTCGAGCATTTCTCATATCAAGCATGCATTTAAGCAATTTTGGTGAGAAATAAAAACACCCGAGCAGCTAATTTGGGCGTCACGGATGGGGAAAAATCCCAAGAAATTCTAACAATTAGGTCCCATGTTTGGGGCCAGATCAACAGCACCCCTCACGAGCCTCCAAAAACAGGCTTATCGAAAAACCGCAAAAATGGGGAATAAAAGCGTAGTGAGGAGAAAATCCTACCTCTTGGGTTGTCAAAAACTTCATGAAGCACAGAGATCCGCGCGTTGCACGCTCCTCGTGAAACGTTTTCCTTCTTGCTCAGTCGGGAAATCAACGATTGGGATCTTGTATATTTGCAGGGAGTCGGGAGACTACCCTGCAGAATCATCATTTGCCTTCTCACGCCTCTTTGCATCTCCAATTGAATTTCACGTTTTGGCTTTTGGTGTTTAAGTGGAGAAGAAGACTATTCTCTCAAAATTACAAGTTTGCCCCTCCTTTAAACCAATTAATTCACTTCTTTTACCAGATTTGATATTCGGCACTACCTCGGCCGTCCATTTCATCATTTCTCTACTCATACCACTTATGGTACGCGAGTGCCTTGTTATATCTTTAAGTGCGACAAGCGATTTCTGACACGAAATACGATGCTGGCAAAAGCGTGTCGACTCATTTGTTTGAAAATTACGAAATTTTACGTGCTAACTAGATTTCGCGAGGCGATTCAACAGTCACAAATCCGTTTGGTCGTGGATACTGGGTGAAATACACTGATTCGCAAATCATTCTTTGTTAATAATCAAATGCGTTTATGTATTCGAAATTGAATTTCTCGGGTGCTTACAATATATATATATATATATATATATATATATATATATAAATATATATATATATAGATATCTATATATATAGATATGTATATATCTATATACATCTATATATATATAGATATATGTATATATCTATATATATATAAACTATATAATATATATCTATATATATATATATATATCTATATACATCTATATATATAGATATGTATATATCTATATAGATATATCTATATACATCTATATAGATATATCTATATACATCTATATGTATATATCTATATAGTTATCTATATATATAAATATGTATATATCATATATATAAAATCTATATATAGATATATACATATTTACTATATATAGGCTAACTATATATATATATATAGTTATCTATATATAAGCATATGTATATATCTATATGAATATCTATATATATAGGTATATATATAGTATATATAAATAACTATATATATATACTTGCCTATTTATATATATAAAGTAATATATAGATATATCTATATAGATATACATATCTATATATATAGATGTATATAGATATATATATATATAGAATATATCTATATATCTATATATAGGCTATATATCTATATACATATCTATATATATATATATAGATATATAGATATCTATATATATATATATATATAAATATACTCTAAATCTATATATAAATATCTATATAGATATCTATACATCTATATATATAGATTTATATATATATAGATATATCTATATATAGATTTATATATATGAAATATATACATATTTATATATAAAATAATAACTATATATATATATATATATATATATATATATATATATATATATACTACCTCTTTTACATATATATACATATCTATATAGATATACATATTTATATATATGAATAACTATATATATATATATATATATACTATATATATATATATATATATATATATATATATACATATCTATATGAATATATATATATATAGATATATCTATATAAATACTATATATCTACCTTCCCCTTCATATATATATAGATATATAAATCTACTATAGATATATAAATCTATATATCTACTCACCTGCCTTATATATAGATATATAGATATCTATATATCTATATAGATAATATCTTTATCTCTCCTCTATATAGTTATTGTGATATCCCAGAAAATCCAAGATTTTGGATAAAGGGTAAAATATAAATTTCGGTTAAAAATCCCCGGAATTTTCTAGATCTCGGATAATGGCTTGGACTTCTCCGTTGAGATTCGATCTCTAAGGTACAGCTACCACGTCGAATTTCGTTTGGATTTCGAGGTGGAATTAGGAGTTTCCACGTTTTTCGGCGTGGGGTGTCGGGATGACATGGCAAGAAGTGGTGTGACGCCCCGAAACCCGGGGGTCCGTTGACTACCCGAGTCAGCCCTTCGGAATACTGTGAATATCGGGTGACCCATTTATTTTTACAATGAGGCGAGTCTCCTTTGTACGAGGAAGCTGCAATCCTGAAAACTAGTATAAACACAATTCACATCCCAATCAACAATATATGCAATATATATATCAATACGACCACTTGGGCCATGCTTGTACTCAACTTTAATATATCCAAACATAATCCAATAGTTTCAAGAGTTAATATTTTTACTCTTAAAAACAATACATATATTTAAGATTAGAAATTCTAATACATGCGAAGTCGTAAAGCCACAATCAGGCTTTTCTTCTAAAACTACGCCTCTGGGGCGAGCGTCTCTGCACACTCCACGTACTTGTGAAAAGGGGATCGCGGCAGGGGGTGAGGCTAAAAAGCTGTGGAATGCGTACTAAATTAGACTCTTCATGCCTTTAAGGTGCGATTAATAATGTTCGAATTTAAGTAGCGATTGGCTTGAATGCGTGAGTCTGCAGATACTTTATATGACCTTCGGATCCCGAGTCACCATGACTCTCACACTCGCCCTAAGCCTTGTATGAGGAGTATTGATTTATTAGAGTGGACAACCCTCCGATGTATATATATATCGAATTGGGCGCTCGACGATTGATATATTATTTAATTATGGACTACCCTCCGATGAATATCAATTGGGCCGCTCCGACGATTGATATTTTTAGTTTGTTTGTGGACTACCCTCCGATGAATAAATATCAACTGGGCCGCTCCGACGGTTGATATATTATTTAGTTTGGACTACCTTCCGATCATTTAATATTTTTAGACTACCCTCCGAACCATTTTTCCTCTAGACTAAATCTAGTGCACTAACTCCTATAATCTTTAGGATGTTCAAGTGCATATGGAATGCATGGCAATAATCGATCCCATTACCAGGTCTAATCACATCTGGAAATATATAACATAAATATACTCACATAAAAATTAAATCACACAAACATGTTATGTAATTATCATTTCAAACATCAAAATTAGCTCACTTGGGCTAATAATCACACACGAGCAATTTAATTTAAATCACTCGACCAAACACACATTTTCACAAAAATATGTACAAAGCATTATTCAGAATAGTGAAACCTCGTTTACTATTCTGGGAAAATCCTGAACAGTGGTTCCTTTCAGTGAACGAAATCCACGGCCGTTCCGTGATACGCGCAAACAACCATTTAATACACAGAGTTAAACCAGCCCACTCCCCATGACCCTAAGCAGTAGTGGAAGCGATCCGCGGTACGCTCGTTCTTCCTCGAAAATTCTAACACTTCGGTCCATTTAGGCCCGATCGCGGCCCATTCCCGACCTTTGCAGCCATAATACATGATTTAACAACATTGACACCCCAAACAGCCTTGATTTACTACGAAGGCGTCCGCGGTTATTCAAAAAAAACCCCGAGCAATTTCCACAAATTTGGTCCCATGTTTTGGGACCGATCAAACGGCCCCTCTCGGCCTCAAATTAACCGAAACATTGAAAAACCCTTAAAAATGGGAATAAAGCATAGTAGGAGAATCTTACCTCTTGGAGTTTGTCAAAACTGGGCAGGGGTCACGTAGCTGTTTCCGTAGACGCTTTCCCTTCTTGTGTTGATGTTGAAAGGCCGCCGACGGCTAGATCTGCTGCAAATCCCAGAGAGAAGCCCTACCTACTCTCTCCACAGCTCTCTAAAATGGAGCTCTTTGCATCACTCAAGAAATGGCTTCCCACGTTTTTTTGGGCTAAATGAGGAGAATGAATTACTATTTGCTGTTTTGTCTTTTATGACTTAAAAATCAACTTCCATAACCACCCGTTATGTCCCTGCTTTCTCAGATTTGATATTAGCACTATCTGACGCTAAATTCGGCATCATTTCTCTACTCATACCACTTATGGTACATGGTACATGTTATATGTGACTTTTCGTCGCATCGAAAACGATTCACACGACACCCGGCAACGATGCCTCGGCGATGCCGACTCCGACTGTCTGAGAAATTATGAAATTTTACGTGCTAACTAGATTTTGCGAGAGCGATTCAACGGTACAATGGTTTTGTCATCAGAGACCTAGAAATTAATTACGGGACTTTTACGCTGATACAATTTTGTGTAATTAAAGTGCGATTTTGCCCTTATTCGAGAAATTGAAATTTCTGTGGCAGATCTTCTGAAAGGGAATGCGGCAGCGTATAGAAGTGTGACGACGGCGTCAAAGTAGTGGCACCTTGGAGTAAGCCATCGCGGGAGAAGAGGGATTCCGTAGCCCGTATGATGCCATGTGGTGCGTGATGATGTCGTAAAGGCGTTAAAAATAAGAAAATTATGGGAAAAAGGGAATGCAGCCTTGGTTTGAGGAGGAGGCAATTTCCTCCTTTTGACCGGATGAGAAGATTTGCAAAAGGGGAGAAAAAGGACTTGAAAAGGAGAAAAGAAAGGAGAGAAAATGAGAGAAAATGGAAGGAAGATGAGAGGAGAGAAAGAGAAAAAAGAAAAGAAAAAGCAAAAGTAAAGAATAAATGAAAAAGGAAAGGCAAACGTGGAGAAGAAGAAAGGAAAAAGGGATGCGAGAGGTTTGTTCTCCATTTTTAGTGAGAGAGAGTCTTCCTTTCTCCCAGGTTAGTAGGAGATCCGATGGTCAGTTCTTTCGAGAGACAAGAAGTGTTCTATACGGAGAGGACAGCGTATTGGACTCCGGTTTTTGGGAATTTCTTCAGCTTCCAAGAGGTGAGATCATTTTCCTACTTGATTTGCACAGCCTAAAGGCTTTATAATGGTAGGGTTTGTATGGGGAGGCCATGAGAGCCATGTGAATTAGTTCCCGAGCTTAGCAGGACCCCAAGGGTATGGATTTCATGACCGGTTGCATGGCTATGGGAGTTAGGGTTTTACTAGGCGAAAGTTTCTAGATGATGTGTTTGTTGATGAGGCAATGATTGGAACCAATATGGTTCATGTTTGTGAAGGGCGTGAGGTACCTGTTGAATAGTTCCAAGTTGAGACCTTGTTGACGTGGTATGGCTTGCTTGAATAACATGCGGTGTGTGGAAATGTTATATTGATGCATGCTTTTGATATGATAACTATGTTTTGCATGGAGGTAGATTATATGTATAAATTATAATTTTCCATGGTTTGTAAATGTTTCATGTAGTGCTCGTTCATGCATGTAACATGAGAAAATACATTGACATCATGGCTTTCATATGCCTGATCATCGCGTGTCGGGTCGGGTGTGGGTGCGAGGGGAAAGGTTTATTCATCAGTGTTGGTGAGTGGGTGCGTGAGCTCGGAAAAATGGAATGAAGTCAAGGTAGATTCACGAGTGTGTAAATGATCGAGCTTGATAAATTACATGTTTGGGCGGAGGCGGTTGGGGTAGATCCCCCAGGGGTGAAAGTCCACCGTTATTCCACGGTTAGACATGAATCCCGACGTCTTGAGTTCGTGAAAATGTGAAAAAGGCGTGCGGCGTCCTACGAGTGTAAACCCAGAAATCGGGTTGCCCACAAATAAAGGAAAGAATCAAAATCGGTTGTGGCAAAATTGGAGGGTGTCGATGATGGTTTGAGTCATGGTGTGTGACGGGTTTAGTCACGCTTGGCATTCAGTGTGAAATTCGGTTGGGACTTGGAGTTATGAGCATGATGTAATGACCACTAAATAATACGAGTTTGACCAAGTTTATTCGGTTGACCAAATTTGACTAGGTTTGACCAACACTTAGGAGGTTGACAAAGTTGACTTTTTCAAAAAGGATGAATAATTTTGGGTTTACCAAGACACCATTTCATAGGCCGTCGTCTGAGTTCATGAAGCGGTCGACGTCAGAAAAGCGGATGGAGCTTACGGATAAAAAGTTATGACCGGTAGTTCAGCGACAGTGACACAGCGGTGTCCAAAGGCGTGTCGGTGTTTTGCACGAGAAAGCGACCTAAGGCCTATATATACATAGCTTTTTCGTGCGGAAACACAGCGAAACACTCACTTTGAGCTCTAAAGCCTAGAAAAACCACCGAGCCCATGAGCACCAAAATGAATTGGTTTAACCCATTTGTGAGCGTTCAAGTTTCAACCAAAGGGCGATTCGGCCACTTTCCTTTGGCCTGCGCTAGTCGACGTGGAATTTCCGCGACCCGACGGCGCCGGCAGCGCGGGGATCGGGCGGCGAGATGGCGGCGGCGACGCCGTGAAACCAGCCGTATTTTCTTGATTTTTCGGCCATTTCAGGCCATTTCCGGCCACCATGGCTCCCTTTCCTACATTTTTGGCCCTGCGAACTCATTTCCGTGGTCCTTTTCTTCAGATTCATCACCGTTTGAAAGATACGACAAAAAGCAAATTATTGCATTGTTGGATCGGGTTTTAAGGCCACCACGGCAACCTGGACCAAGGTGAGGCTACTGATGTGTTCACTGGTCTCTTGGGCTTTCATTGATGTGGTTTGTAAATTTTGGACGTCGTTTGGTTAGTTTTCCATTTTTAGGTTGTTTCGAATTGAGTAGAGAAGTTGGGACGAAATAGAGTACCAATTAGGTCAAAATTGGATAAATTGAAGTTGGATTAGTGAAATTGGATGTTTTTAGGAATTATTGGACCGGTTGATTTAATTAGCTCGGTGAAAAGCCCCAATTTTTAGATGTCGGGCACATAGAGACGCGTGTAGTGGACTGTCAGTCAGTGGGATGGTTTCATAGTTCTAAAAATTATTCTAAAGCGCCGGGGTAACTAATGTTGTTGGATTAAGTTATTGGAGCCTAAATGGTGTTTTATTTATATTACAAAGCTTAACTCTGTGGTAGGTGGACGATCTGTGGGGAGCAAGGCGGCGTTTGTAGTCGTGAGGTGGTTTATATGCTTTTAAATGATTTGGGGTATTGTGTTGATATATCTGTGTGATTAAATACTTTACATATATATTGTTTTGATCGAGATGGTTGGTTACATTCGAACATGATTTTTCGGTTTCATATAAAACAAGTTATCATTTCATGTAATTTTGTCAACATTTTAACTATTTGAAAGTTTTGCGTGTTAGGTGGATGAAGATTCGTTGGTGTTTGGATATTTTGGGTACATGGATTGAGTGTGACGCCCCCGATCCGGATTGTCAGGGTTATTGACGAATCCCAGCTTGGAGTGAAATCGTGTTTCACGTCGTGAGCCCCGCGTACGTATTAAAACGGCCGATTGGGCCCGTATATCCATTCAACACAATTATATATTTTATACAAAAATGATTTATTTACAATTGTGTTTAATTACAATTTACTCTGAAAAAATGGGTCCTTTTGCGAAATTTTACAAAAAAATACAAAAATACGAATAAGGCATCTTGGCCGTTTCTTCGCCTCTAAGGCCCCGGAAGCGTCCCATCCCCCAAGTGTGTCTTGATTTTGAAATATAGTCAGCGTGGGGTGAGCAAAGCCCGGTAGAGGAATTTTCCTACTTGGGGTTACTCAGCTAAGTGCGATGCAATGGCACACAACATTCAACACATGCTAATATATCACTAAATGCGTATATTAACATAATTAATTCCATACATGTCCAGTTATTCGGTTTATAACAATAACATAAACTTAGCTCTCATGGGCTAAGGCATAAAGCCGGCGGAGTTCATGCTTGGACCACCAGCATCACTTTCGACATGTTGCTCTTCTCATGGAAATAACACGAGAAATCACCTGGAAATACACTGAAAGCGGTCAGGGGCGGAATCCCGAACCATTCACAAGGTTTCTTAACTCGGTCAAAGCTTTTTGGAGCAGAAACCACGGCCATCAGGGCCTCAACAAATCCCCATCCATTACAAGGCCTTAGGCAAAGAAGTAAAAGCGGTAGGAGAAAACCCTACCTTCTCGGGTTTGTCGAAACTCCACTAAATACGGTACTTTCATACGTGGCCTTCGACGTGTAGACCCGACTTGCCTCTTCTTGTTGGCTTGGTAGGCGGTCCGATGGGTCGTAGATCTTAGAGAAGCCAGACACTCTCTCTCTAAAACCCCCATCTCCCGACTCTTGCCGTCAAAACTTGACCCAAGAAGAAAATGAAAGTGGAGAAGATGATGTCTTCTCGGCCAAAATTACAAGTTTGCCCTCAACCTTCTCTTTTCTTTTTTGCTTTTAACTTTTAAACTTCTCGTTTAAATACAATTTCTTTCATTTTTCTCCATTATCTCCTTTTTGGAGCATTCAGCGTGTAGGCCGAAAGGGAGGCTTCCTCCATCCTTCCGAGGCAGTTGTGTGGCTATCAAATTTCCATCTTTTTCTTTTAATTTTCTTAATTTCTTAACATGACATCGTACTGCTACGTGGCTGTGTGGTGAAGTGGATCTCTCTTGGTGCCATGTGTCCTCATGAGGACATGCAAATGGTTGGCATTTTGGTCTCCTCCCACGTGGCGACCCTCTAATCCTGCCGCTTGGCGTCCGCACCTTGCCATGTGTCATCAGGCACTTACGCCTCAGCATTCAATTTCGAATACCTCGAATCGGCCAGTCAGCGTGAAAGTAGCGGAACTTCGGCGAGCGTTCAGCGGTGAAGTCGCGTTCGTCATCGAGATCTGAAAAATTCCGGTTTTGACCGAAGTACCATTTTATCCTTCCTTAGGAAATGCGGATTTTCAGGGGTCTCGCGTTCTTACACAGCAAAAATTTAGATCCGAGAATTTCCATGCACATACGCATCCAACCACGTGCATACGTATTACACAATCGATTCCTGCTTGGTGTTGGCAGTGACCTTCCTAAGGTCACGATCAGCGGCGACCTAATGGGTCGTCGAATAAGTCCATGTCTGAAATGATATCCATTCTGGGAACCCTTCTTGGGTTCTGACACCGAAATGAGAATTTCCATTGGGTATCCAAATCTCGAGTCACTCTCGACTCCTATCACTCGACTCTAAGTCTACGTGACAACCACGTGTCAGGTATTTCATAAATCTCGATGCTGCTCGGAGCTCACATCACTCAACTCTAAGTCTGGGTGATAACCATGTCCGTTTGTTTTCTCTCTCGGGCAATAGAACTTTTCGGCCTACACTTCGAGCCTCTTGTATCCATACAGAAATTCGGGATCGCTCCCGGATTCTCTGCACCCTCACAGAGAGATGAGGATCGCTCCCCGGTCTCTTACACCCACACGAAATTCGAGGATCGCTCCCGGGTCTCTTACACCCTCACGAGGTCGGGGATATCTCCGGGTCTCTTACCCTCACGAGAGAGGTAGGTTTCTCAGGGTCCTCTTACACCCATACGAAATTTGGATATACCCACGGGTCCTCTTACACCCTCACAATTTCGGATATACCACGGGTCTCTTACACCCTACAACCGAGAAATTTGGGACGATCTCCCGGGTCTGCTACGCCTCTCGAGAAATTCAGGATATCTCCCCGGGTCTCTTACACCCTCACAGAAATTCAGAATAGCTTCCCGGGTCTCTTACACCCATACAGAAATTTGGGACATTTCCCCGGGTCTCTTACACCCATATAGAAGTCGGGGATTTCTCTCGGGTCTCCTTACACCCATCTGGGGACCTTTCGGATAAATCAGCGGGTCTCCTTCACCTAACTTTCGGGTTTCGCTTGGGGATTACCAACCCCTTTCTCGCTTTGCCCAACACACTTTACTTTCTCTTCACTTCCTGATTCGAACCATGAGTCTTCGTTGGACGTAGTCCCCAAAATCCAACCGCGCTCACCAAGAGTGGTGAGCAACCATCTGCGACTGACATTGATGTCCTTGGGTGCACGTGAGCATATCTGGGCTTCTCCGGGTCAACTCTCACCCTATCTCCTGGGAAGAACATCCATATCGGCTTCTCTAAAGGTCTGACCTCTAGCCCAATCCATTACACAAGATTCAATAATGAATGAATATGTTCAAATCTAATTTAAAAACGCTACTTTATTAATAGTGCGAGTAAAAACGTACCACTGCATATCAGAGCTAATCACGAGCCGCTCGATCTACGTGTGCCACGAGACCTCGCCTCCTAGGACAATCTCGCCTCATATGTCCAACGTGGCTGAACACATATCGTACGCCTTTGTCGACTAAGAAGTCCTAACTGGTCGTACGACTCGACCCTTTTCGGCCTACGGCCCACATTGCCGCGAAGGTGCTTTCGTGCTTCCAGCGAAGGCGGTTCCTCGACCCGTACTAGGGTGTGGAGGAGCAGCTGTCGCTCTCGTGTTCTACAATTGCTTGGGGCTGCCATCCTGAATCTGGGGATCCACGATATACGAGGCGATCGAGTCTCGCATGCCAGTGTCGCGAAATAACATATCCACACGCGACTAGCGATCCCGATCATTTTGGTCACGAGGAACTGCGTGTGAAGCGAAGTCTTCGCCTCTTCCACTGAACTAGAAGAGGCTGATCCTTCCTCTTGTTACTAACACCCGCATCCCAGGGTACTCAGAGCATCCTCGATCTCTCTCTATGGTCGGGCCGGTCTGACCATGGAGTCAGTGTCTGTGGCGGATCACCTCTTATCTTGCCTGAATGGACAACTTGAGTCCATTCAAGATCTCTGACTTTGGCCATGTCATTGGCCGCGTAATCATCCCGCAAATCGGGCTAACTCGTGAATCTAGCCAGTCCATCACGGAGTCATCGCCCCCTGCCGGCTCACAAGGCTCTGGGCAACCGCATGCCTCGCGGTCTGGAAAGTACTTGCCATGAGCGGCTCACGAGGAAACTCTGCCCCATGTCATAACCTCTAGAGTCTCTAGAAGTCTAACCCATCTCCCACCATACCCGGGCCTCGCCCTCTAGGCGGAATCTGGCTAACACGATCACAGTCGTATCGGAGGTGATCTCAGCCTCCCGATATCGTTCTGTCTGCGCTAAACCAATGGTCCGCTACCATGGGATCTCCTCCCACGGCTGAGCGTCGGAGGATGGTGTGCTCTAAACCCCTGGAGGTTACTAGGACGACTACTGCGCTGTCTGTGCGTGCGACCGCCTTGCACCTACGGCCTCGGCAAAGGCATCTTCGATCAAATACGGCGGCGGTCGAATGTCGGTGGTGTGGAGCCAGGTCTTACAGTGTGAGGGCGTCCTCCGTCCTGGGTCCTCTACAGCCATCTACACAAGTCAATGGCAGAATTAAGTTTCAATCTGGTATCCCCAAGGCTCAAACCACGGCCAGAGATTACTATTCATACAGAAATTTTTTTTTTTTTTTTTTTTTTTTTTTTTTCATACACACCATGTCAGACGGTGTTTCAGAACGTGTCTCGAGTTGAAAATGCAGCTGAGACACTATTCATTTAAAAAATTTTCACATGTTCCACGTATTTGCATTTATAGTAATTGCAATATAAATATTTTATATATTAAATCATACACAAGAAAATTTTAAAATTTTTGTACTCTTTTTTTTTTTTTTTTTTTTTTGAAATCCCTATGAGCGATTGTTCATGAGCGATTGTCCATGAGCGATGATCCAAGCGGTGACGTAAGCGGTGCGAACCAAAGCTTGGGTTGGGTGCGCGAGTGCGCACACCCGAAGGCCCATGTCGCCCGGCCGCTGCGTGGCGCGATTGCCCATGTCCGTGAGCGGCTGGCTGGCGCGCCGCAACGCTTCCGATGTCGGCGGCCCGGCGCGGCCTGCGGCGCTCGGCGTGCGCGGTGGCGCGCGCGGCACCAAAGTCGTGGGCGCTGTCGGCGACCTCCACGCGCCTTGCCGGTCAAGCGCCCCGTATCAGCGTCCGCCCGATGTCGGCGACATCAAACACCGAGAATCATGTCGCGAGCTGCGGCATCATATCGGTGTCGCGACCGCCGGAGTCTGTCGACCTCGAGCCGGTTGCCACCTATATGGCGACATCAACCCGTCGTGACATCCACGAAGACTAACCCGTAGCCGACACCGTCTTCATGTCAGCGACCTCGAGCTTCTTTGTCCATGTCGCGACAGCCCGCTACTTGCCTATGTGCGTGGCGTCCAGCGATGTCAGCGACCTCTGCTACTTAGCCGCCCATTAGCCAGTGACACGAGTTCGTAATAATGACGTTTCGCACTGTCCCGCATGCCGGCGCCCGTATGGCGACCTGCGCCGTGATGTCGCGACATCGGCGCCCTACCGCAGCCCACGCTGCGTCGGCGGCGCCATGCCGCTAACCTCCTTTGCGGCCACTCGTAACCGGCGACCTCGCTTTGATGTGAGACGCCGATTCATTTGGCGAAATCCCGAACGTCCGTCCGGACCTGCTTGCGCGGCGGTCGCGGCGCCCGTTTCTGAATCCGCGACCTCGCGTCCAGCCACACCCGGTGCGACCTCATATCGCTCAGCGACCTTAAAGTCATTTGCAGCGAATTTTATTTTTATTTTTTCATCCAGTGACTTCCTTTTTTTTTCCTGCTACTCCTTTGATCTGTGCTAACCAGCTGCTTCCACATAAGCTTTGCAAATTTAAAGTTGAATTTACAACTCTTTTCCGTATGTGGCTGGAACAACCTTAGAATCTCCGCAACCTGCGATCTGCTGCTCTTTGGCCCGAACTTGAAAAAGTAAAATTTTTTTTTTTTTTTTTCAAATCCTCCAGTAGCCTTCCTGCACTACTCACGACTTCAGTCAACCCCACTAAGGCACACTTTACTCCTTGAGTGCGGTCGCCTAAAAAAAACGTCTGCTACTAAGATGCAGTAGCTTAAACTCTCCAATCACCTAAAAATTATATATGATTTTAATTTGTGTAATTCCATTTCGAGTTAGTAAAACCCTTATTCTTAGTAAAAAATTTGGAATAGTGCAATTCCACAAAACCCCATTATGTAAAATGAACCTTTAATCGAGAAAATATATTTTCTTCGTTTTATTTCTTGTTCATTTCTGGTACATTGCGAAATTTGCGAAACATCTAGGTTAGATTTTCTCGACCACCTGATTCAATGATTTCTATCTTTAATTACGAGCATACAAATTCACACCACTGCATATGAAACATGTTTATACACCATCACACATCACATTTAATTCACGAAATGCACAACGATGTATGAGTCTAGCAGTACACAAAGTCCTAGGTATATCGTATACCTAACTCTACACCCACCGAGCTCCCAAGGTAACCGTTTACCTTTGCTCTGATACCATGCTGTGACGCCCCAATCCCGGGGTGTCCGTTGACAACCCGTCAACCCGTGGAAATCTACGTGTTTCACGTCGTGAGGCACGTACATGTGTAAAACAGCCCGATTGGGCCCGTATATCCATTCAACACAATTATATATTTTATACAAAATGATTTATTTACAATTGTGTTTAATTACAATTATACAAATGGGTCCTTTGCGAATTTTACAAAATACAAAAAATACAAGATAAGGCCATCATGGCGTTTCTTCGCCTCTAAGGCCGGGCGTCCCATCCCCGAGTGTGTCTTGATTTTGAAATATAGTCCGCAGCCCAGGTGAGCAAAGCCCGGTGAGAATTTTCCTCTTGGGTTCTCCCCACCTAAGTGCAATGCAATGGCACACAACATTCAACACATGCTAATATATATCACTCATATATTAACATAATTAATTCCATACATCGGGTTATTCGAGTTTATATGATAACATAAACTTAGCTCATGGGCTAAGGCATAAACCCAGCCGATTCATCTTGGGAACCACCCACATCACACAAACATGTTATCTTCTCATGGAAACCTTTTGAAAATCACCACGATCACCACAAACGGTCAGGGGCCGAGTCGAACCATTAGGGATTTCTTAACTCGGTCCAAGCTTTTGGAACCCGGGAAACCCACGGCCATCCGGGCCTCAACAAATCCCATCCATTGCAAGGCCCGCCAGACAAAGTAAAGCGAGTAGGAGAAAAACCCTACCTTCTCGGAGTTTGTCGAGGAAACTCCACCCCCAATACGGTACTCACCGTGGCCTTCGGCCGGTGTGGGCCCGGCTTGCCTCTTGCTTGTTTGAAGACCCGGTAGACAGGTCCGATCGTCGTAGATCTTAGAGAGAAGCCAGACTTTCTCTCTCTAAAACCCCCATCTCCAGCCACTGCCCGTCAAAACCAGCCAAGAAGAAAATGAAAGTGGAGAAGATGATGTCTTCTCCTTAAAATTACAAGTTTGCCCCTCACTTCTTCTCTTTTCTCATTTCTCATCTCATTTCCTTTTCATTTTCTCCCCATTCTCTCCTCCTTTTTGGAGCATTCAACGTATGGGTCAAAGGAGGAAGCTTCCTCCCCTCCTTCCCCAAGACAATTGTGTGGCTATCAAATTTCCATCTTTTTCTTTTAATTTCTTAATTTCTTCTTTATGACATCATGCTCTTACATGGCTCAATGTGAGCCATGGATCTCCTCTTGGTGCCATGTGTCCTCATGAGGACATGCAAATGGTTGGCATTTGGTCTCCTCCACGTGGCAGCCCTCTATCTGCCACTTGACATCCTTACCTTGCCATGTGTCATCAGGCGCACGCCTCGAAACGTGAATTTAGACACCTCGGAATCCAACGAAATTCAGCGTGGCTAGCTGATTGTGAAGGCGATTCCAACGGTGAAGTCCGTTTCGTCATCGAGATCTAGAAAAATTCGGATTTTGGCCAAGAGTACCATTTTATCCGCTTCCTTAGGAAATCTGGATTTTTAGGGTCTCGTGAGGTTGTAAACTATCTTGAAAAACTATTGTAAGAAAAAGGGGGATCTTGAGATTTTGTGGTGGCTACGTCACGGTATTGTTGGAAGGTACATGTAAGAGAATGAGCGGTTTATTAGTTTGCCGCGTTAGTGAGGTCGGTTTGACCGACGGTTTTATTAGTTTGCCACGTTCTTAGTGAGGTCGGTTTGACCCCGGAAGCCGGTTTTATTAGTTGCCACATTGCCGTGGTCGGTTTGATTCCGGCGGTTTTAGTATTCTTGGTTTGCCCGCGGTAGCGTGAAATTAGTTTGACCGACGGTTTGGTATTTGGGTTTACCACGTTGGCGTGAAATTCGGTTGGCAAACGGTTTGAAATGTCACAGGTTTGCCGCGATGCGTGGTCGGTTTGACCAGAAGCGGTTTGGTATTAGGTTTGCCCGCGTTGGCGGTGGTCGGTTTGACGACCCGGTTTTGGTGATACAGGTTTGCCGCGGTAGCGTGAGGTGGGTTTGACCGACGGTTTTGGTATTATGGGTTTACCCGCGGTAGCGATGAGGTCGGTTTGACACGGCGGTTTGGTATTATGGGTTTGCGCGCGGTAGCGTGAATTCGGTTTGACCCTACGGTTTAGTGACACGGGTTTGCCCGCGGTAGCGTGAAATTCGGTTGGTTTGGTATTACGGGTTTGCCACGGTGGCGTGGTCGGTTTGCGACGGTTTAGGATGAGTGCCTTAGTGCGATTTAGCGTTGGTTTATGTGGTATGGGCGTTGTTGATTTTCTAAATGTGGTATAACTATTTTAATACTCATGGTTTGGTGCATTTCATGGTTATTTTATCACTTGATGACTATACATGTTTTGTGCTTGGCTTTTTTATGTTGGTATGATTCGATTATGTTTTCTTAACATTAGGACGGCTAATTTGTTGAGCATGATCTGCATATGTTGGACCCAGGGTAAAGTTGAGTTAATGAAATGTTTCTAAGCGAGAACTTTACAAAGAGTGAGCGGAAGATTTGAGGGAGAACCATTGAAACATAAAAGGTTATTTTCATATAAACTATGCCCTCAGGATTTATTATCTCACATTATTGTTTTAAATTTGTTCCCTAAGTCCAGACAGTTCGTAGGGCCTATTAAGCGGTTGGCTGATTGCTCTCTCGCCAGTATCGTACTCTATCGCATTTATCTATTCTGAGTTTGTTGTATTGGACTTATTCATTTCTACTTGTACCCCTAAATCCTGATACTCTTAGAATCATCATTAGTATTAAACTCGTTGAGTTCCTTTTATGTATGATGGTTGTGACCTACCCTTGGATAGGTGGAGTGGTAGATTCTCTATGGCCCAGGTATTATAGTGCGGGTATTTACTTCTCTTTTAGGTGGGGCCTTTGTGCGTTCCACCAGAGATTGTACAATGGGACTCCCGCTGGCGGGACCACCCGGGGTACTACGGAAGGGTATCGGGTCGAGTCTGTCACATGAGTTACATCTGGTACATGTTATAGACATTTATATAAGAAGAATAATTGTATGGGTCAGATTGATTGTTTATATGTCATTGCATATGCATTTTAGGTGGGAGTAGCCTTGTAGGAGAATTTTTCTCTTGGGCTTTGCTCACCCCGTGTTAGGACCCCATTCGGTCTGAGGACTATCCGGGAGATGATACGTAGTAAGGTAGCCTTTAGGGAGAAGAGAAAAGCCCAGAAATGTGGCTTTAGTAAACATTTGTAAAAATGTATAAATCTTTTTGTAGAACAAACATGAAAACTATGAGAATATAGTTGAGATATTTGTTTTTATTAGCATGGATATATGAGCCCATGTGGCTATATTACTCAGGTGTATGTTTCGTCACACGAGACATTTAGATTCACGAGTTGGCGGGTAGTCAGCAGTTTACCCCGGGATTAGGGCGTCACGATTATGTATATATATATATATATATATATATATATATATATATATATATATACATATATATATATATATATACATATACATACATATCTATATATATATATATAGATTTACATATCTATATATATATATATATATAGATTTATATATCTATATATATATATATATAGATATATAGATAATATATGGAGATATATCTATATATAGATATGTATATATATATATATATATATATATATATGAATTATCTATATATAGATATCTATATATAAATCTATATATATAAATGTATAGATATCAATATAGATATTTATATAAATTTATAACATATTTTATATATATATATGAATATCTATATATATACATAAAAATATATATAAATCTATATATAGATATCTATATATATATCTATATACATATATATATAGATTTATATATATAATATCTATATATAGATTTTATATATATAGATAACTATATATATATATATATATATATATATATATATATAGATATCTATATAGATATCTATATATAGATTTATATATCTATAAATTTATAGATATATAAATCTATATATAAATAATCTATATATATAGATAAAAATATATATAAATCTATATATAAATATCTATATAGATATATCTATATACATCCTTATAGATTTATATATATAGATATCTATATATATAAATATGTATATAGATATATTCTATATATATATATATCTATATACATCTATATATATATAGATATGTATATATCTATATATAGATATCTATATATAGATTTATATATAGATATATACATATTTATATATATAGATAACTATATATATATATATATATATATACATATCTATATATAGATATATCTATATACACATATATATATAAATATATATAAATAGATATGTCTATAAAATTTATAGATATATAAATATATATAGATATCTATATATATATATAAAAATATATATAAATCTATATATAAATATCTATATAGATATATCTATATACATCTATATATATAGGTATATATATAGATATCTATATATAGATTTATATATATAGATAACTATATATATATATATAGATAACTATATATATATATATATATATATATATATATATATATAGATATCTATATATATAGATATGTCTATAAATTTATAGATATATAAATCTATATATAGATATCTATATATATATAAATCTATATATAATATCTATATAAATATATCTATATACACATCTATATATATAGGTATATATATAGATATCTATATATATAGATATGTATATAGATATATCTATATATATATATCTATATAGATATATATATAGATATATAGATATCTATATATAGATTTATATATATAGATATATCTATGTATAGATATGTATATATATATATATATATATACACATAGATATATATATATATATATATATATATATATATATATATATATACATATCTATACATAGATATATCTATGTATATAAATCTATATAGATTTATATATATAGATATATATATATATATAGAGCTATGTATACATGATATCTATACTCCTCTATCTATATACATCTATATATATAGATATGTATATCTATATAGATATCTATATAAATTTATATATAGATATATACATATTATATATATAGATAACTATATATATATATATATATATATATATATATATATACATATCTATATATAGATATATCTATATACACATATATATATAAATATATACAAATCTATATATAAATATCTATAGATAGATATCTATATATATAGATATATAGATTTTATAGATAAATAGAGCAAAATCTTTGTTCTTCTATACCAAATGCATTTTGGAATATATATAGATATCTATATATATATAGATATCTATGTATACATAGATATATATATATATATATATATATATATATATATATATATATATATATATATATATATATATAGATATCTATATATAGAATTTATATATCTATAAATAGATATAGATATATATATAGATATAAATCTATATAGATATCTATATATATATATATAAATATATATAAATCTATATATAAATATCTATATAGATATATCTATATACATCTATATAGATTTATATATAGAATATCTATAGATAGATTTATATATATAGATATATACATATTTATATATCTATAGATATATATGTATATACATATCTATATATATAGATGTATATATCTATATATATATATATATATATATATATATATATATATATATCTATATATAGATTTATATATCTATATATATATCTATCTATATCTATTATAAGATATATAAATCTATATATATATATATATATATATATAATATCTATAAGTAAATATCTATATATATATAGATATATATATATCTATAGAAATATATCTATATACATTTATATATCTATATATATAAATAGATATGTATATATATATATATATAGATATGTATATATATATATATATAGATATGTATATATATATATATATATACATAACTATATAGATATATAGATACATATCTATATAGATATATAAATCTATATATCTATAGATATATAGATATATATATATATATATATAGATATATCTATATAGATATATCTATATATACATCATATATCTATAGAATATATAGATATCTATATATCTATATATAGATATATATATATAGAATATCTATATATATATATATAGATATATAAATCTATAGATATAAATCTATATATCTATACCTGAAATATAGATATGTATATATATATATATATATAGTTATCTATATATATAAATATGTATATATTTATATATGAATAACTATATATCTCTCTATATATATTATCCTATATATAAATCTATATATAGATATCTATATATATAGATGTATATAGATATATCTATATAGATATATCTATATACATCTATATATATAGATATGTATATATATATATTGTAGCTGAATCCGGGGTGTCGGGTTATTCTCTAAAGTGGCCTGCGGAAAATTCTATACATCTCGTATCACGAGGCATACTGATAAAATAGCCACATGGGGCCATACATCCCGATACTCATACTAACAAAATGCAACTATATTCTCTGGTTTCATGTTTGTTCTACAAAAGATTTATACATATTTACAAATATTTTCTTAAAGCGTTCGGTTTCTTCTCAAAAACTACCTGCTGCGTCTTAGTCTCCACTGGATAGTCCACATGCTGAAAGGGTCCACGAGCTGAATTGAAACAAAGCCCAGTAGAAAATTCTCCTACAAGGGTTACTCCCCACCTAAAATGCATATGCAATGGCATATATAAACAATCAATCACATTTCATACAATTATTTTCTATATGAAATGTCTATATCATCTGCATGGTCTACAACCCTCATACCACGGAAGTCCCAACCGCTCCCTCACACTGGAATGCAAATGTGAAATAAAACTAGTCACACACACAGCTAAACCATTGGAAAGCCACTCCAATTTATTTATCAAAAACTGATTTTGATTCTTTTCCTTTATTTTGTTGGGCCGGATTTAGGGTTTACACAATCAGGGCCTTAGCACACCTTTTCCAACATTTTCACGAGACACATCGTCGGGATTCATGTCTAGCAGTGAATAAAATGTTGGGACTTTCACCACAGGGGGGATCTACTAACTTACTCACCCAAAACATGTAATTTATCATTTTGATCATTTACATACTGTGAATCTCTGTAGACTTTGTCCCATTTTTTTCCAGTTCACGACCCACTCACCAACACCGATGAATAAACCTTACCTGCACCCACACCCACGACTGTGCGTGTGACCGTGCATATGATACATGATGCCAATGCATTTTCCTCATGTACATGTATGAATGAACACTACATGAAACATTTACACACCATGGATAATTATAATTGATACATATAATCTACCTCCATGCAAAACATATCAATACATCAACAAGCATGCATCAATATCCCATTTTCACACTTAGCATGTTATTCAAGCAAGTAATAACACACAATTAGGTCACATACTTGGGACCACTCAGCAGTACCTCCATGGCCCCTTAGCGAAACATAGAACCATTTGGTTCAATCCTTTTAAATCACACCCGAACAACCATGATACCTAGAAACTTTCCAGTTTCTAATTAAAACCTAACACACAGTCCATGCAACCGGTCCTTGAATCCATACCCATTAATTCCAAAGCTTGGAACTAATATACATGGCCTCTCGCTGGCCTCAGTAAAGCAATCCCTACCATTATAAAGCCTTTAGGCTAAAGTAAAACAAGTAGGAAAATATCCTACCTCTTGGAAGTTGAAGAAACTCCAAAAACCAGGTCCTGCGTTCCTCCTCTCCGTGTAGAACACTTCCCCCTCTTATACCGAAGAGAATCGGCCAGATTCGGATCGCCTACAAATCTAGAGAGAAGGAAGACGTTCTCTCTCTAGGATTTCTCCATGTTTGGCCACTGTATCTTCCTCTCCACGAATTCTTTTCCTTTTTGCATTACTTTTGCTTTTCTTTTTCTCTTTTCTCTTTTCTCCTCTCATTTTCTCCTCATTTTCTCCTTTCGTCCTTTTCTCACCTTTTTGGAGAAGTCCTCATCCGGTCAAATGGGAGGAAATTTCCTCCTCCTTATCGAACAAATTGGTGGCCCTCCTTTTCCATAATTTTCTTATTTCATAAATCCCTCTTTTATGACCTTCATCCACCCACATGACCATGTGAGCCATGGGATTCAGATTCCCACACACTTAAGCAATTGGCAGGCCACTACTTTTTGATGCCAAGTGTCACACACTTGTGGTGCGAAGTGGCATCCTTATCTTACCGTGTGTCATCAGACACCACGCCTCGAAAAGCGTGAAATCCGACCACCTTGGAATCCAAACGGTCGTGGTAGCTAAATTTCACGAGCGAGTTCAGCGGAGAGTCATTTCGTCATCAGATCTAGAAAAATTTGGATTTTCAAAAATTTCTATTTACCCTTTATCCAATCTTGGATTTTAAGGGTCTCACCTCCCCCTTAAAAGAATTTACGTCCGAAATTCACGTACCTCACATCCAACCATGTGCATATGTAAACACCTAACTCCTATTATTGAATTACCCATTGATAGGTTTGTGACAGATCTTCTTGACAACCGAAGAATTTGTCAGTTCTTACATGTCGAGAATGACATTAATGACTAACTCACTTTTACCCCTCTAAGATTCTGCAGCTTCCATTTGCGCCAACTCTGAACTCTCCTACATCACAAGGAAGAGTTCTATCAGTCTGGTTCTTCTAAAGGCCTCGAACCTCTAATACCCAGACTTATTACACCCGGATCTTGATAAGAATAAACATAATGCACTATCCCGACATATGCGGGAGTAGAAACATACCTGCAGCGTCCCAGTACGATCACGTACGCTCAACCTCTGGTACCATAGCGTAGACACGTCCCTGGGTCCCCGAAGTCCTGGCCTGTGAACTCTGTACCTGACCTCGACCCTGCCACAGCCCCTGGCACATGCAATGCGCAGGCGCACGTAGCACCTCGCGTGAAATTGGTTCCTCTGACCCACCTTTGGGTGAAGGAACAACTGAGTCAGCGTCATCCCATGATGACTGTACCGGCTCAAAACCCTGGGATCCCTGCCTCCGTGGGCAATCCCTCTTCATATATTGGTGATGGCAATGAAGCATGTCCTTCGACCTGGCCGGCCACAATATCTGTGGCTCTCGTGGACCAGAGGCTCTCTGCCTCTTTCCTGTACTGGAAGAAGGCTGATCTCCCTTCCTCTTCCCACTAGCACTCGTATCCCGAATGCCTCGTGCATCCTCAATCTCTCTATGGTCGGTACATCCCGACCATAGAATCCATATCCTGTAGCCGGAGACTCACAATCCTACCCCGAATGGACAACTTCAGCCCATTCTCAAACCTCCTGACCTTGGCCATGTCTGTGGCCACGTAGTCATCAGCGAATCTGGCTAACTCCGTGAATCTAGCCACGTAATCCATCACTGACATCGCTCCCTGCTTCAGCTCTAGGAAGTCCTGAGCTTTGGCATGTCTCGCAGTCTCTGGAAAATACTTACTCATGAACAGCTCCTGAAACGCCGCCCATGTCATAGCCTCTATGTCTCTAGAAGCCCTCGCCCATCTCCACCATACCTGGGCCTCGCCCTCTAGCTGGAATGCAGCTAGTCTGATCCTGGCAGTATCGGAGGTGATCTCCATAGCCTCCATATGTTCTCGGCTGCCCAGACAGTAGTGCACCCAGCCATCGGATCTCCTCACGAGAATGTCGGAGGATGATGTGACCTGAACCTCTGGAGGTTACTCTGACCTCCCTGACCACCTGCTTATGCTCTTTCGCCCCGAGCACTAGCCATTTCTTCCGCGATACCTCTTTGCCTCAGCAAAAGACTCTTTGGTAAATCTTTTGACGGATGGTCAGATGCCGGTGGTGCCTGACCAGTACCTCGTGGACGACCTCGGCGTCCTCGCCCTCTACTTGCCATCTACACATGTCAAATGGCAATAATATTCATTAAATTTTCACTCAGTCCAACTAGCAATGCACCTGCCAATTATTAACAGACTTTACAACCATGAACTAACCCGTTCATTTCTGAGGTGCTAATTATGACCACTCATAAATAAATTCGAAACTTTCATATTCGTTTCCTTATCAATCCTAAGGTCGTAATTCTTAACCTTAGTAATCCCCCTTTTCCTATACGCATTATACCATGCATATAATATTCTTGCGCACTAACCGCGCAAACATAATTCCCATATACATCATACCGTGTATATGACCTTTCATATGATTGAAACCGCAGAATTCTGTGATAAAAAAACATGCAACATTAATTTCAATCTGGTATCTCTAAGGCCAGTACGTAGAGACACTATTCATACATGAAAATATATTTTTCACACACCTCGTCGATCGTTATAATAAATGCAATATAAATATCTTATATATTAAATCCTTACCAAGAAAATTTTTAAAAATTTTGTACTCTTTTTTTTTTTTTTTTTTTTTTTTTTTTTTTTTTTTACTTGTGAACAGTGCTCATGAACAGTGTCCATGAACAGTGTCGAGCAGTGATGAGCGGTGCACAAAGCGATTACCTTTGCACCCGAGCGACTGCCCGATAATAGCGACCTCGAAAGGATGTGGCAGAGCGTCCGCCTCCCTCATTTGAACAAGCCCGGTCGTGACCTCGGTGATGTCGCGACCCCGAGTTCAACGGCCGGTCGCGGCGATCATCCCGTATCGCGACCTCCTTCCGCTGACCAACCCTCCCCCGGTCGGCGACCCGGCCGATGTCAGCGACATCAAACAACGAGACAGCCAGCGACGCTCGTATCGATTGTCAGCGACCGTCTCACCCGACCTCGAGCCCCGTGCTCGCCACCACATGTCAGCGACATCAACCCCATCGTGACATCGAAGACTAACCCATGTCGTGACGCCGATCTTCGTATCAGCGACCTCGACGATGTCCGTACGCGGCGTCAAATCCCGTATCAGCGACGCCAGTAACCTAGCCCGCGCCGCCCGGTATCGTGACATCGCGATGTCGCGACCTCACGCACTTCTTATCGCCCGGCTGCCAGCGACCCTCACAATGATGTCGCGACATCAAAGCATGCCTGATCCATTTACGCTGCGTGGCGACACCATGCCGCGACCTCGCTGCGACCACCCGTAGTATGACTTCTCTTTGATGCCGGCGACATGGCTCTCTAGTCCAGTCGCGACACCAGCACGGGCGTCAGCGACCTCGCCACTACTGGCGGTCAGCGCGTTGCCCATGTCGTGGGCGCCGCAGCTGGCACCATGCCGTGCGTCTTCTTCTTGTATCTGGCCGCCCCACGCCTGGCACTGCTGCCCTCTGTCCGCGACCTCAACACTAGAATTCGTGACCAGTCTTTGAAATTGGCGATAGCCATTCCGAGTTCTAATCTTACGAAAATTTGTTTTTTTTTTTTTCATCCGGCCTTCTTTTACGCTACTTTTGATCACGATAGCCCTAACCTTGCTATACCTAAACGAAATTCAAAGTTGAATTTCCAACTCTTTTCATGTGCGGCTTGGAACAACCTTCGAGAATTTCTGACACCCATCTCTTTGCTATTCAATGAACTTGCCCTTTCTTTTTTTCCCCCAATCCTCAGTAGCCTTCCTGCTACTCCTGAGCCCTTCAATGCACAAGGCACGCTACCCTTGATGATGCGGTAGCGAAAAAAAAAACGTCACGCTCTTAAGATCACGGTAGCTAAAACTCTCGAATCACCTAAAAATTATATAAAATTTTAATTTTATATAATTTCCATTTTAGGAGTTTAATTAAAACCCTTATTCTTGTGCAAAAAGCTGAATAATTTTCGAATTCCACAAAACCCATTATGTTCAAAAGCAGACCTTGTCGAAAAATATTTTTTTTTTTTTACGGATTGTTACGCACGAATTTACGGAACATCCCCAGGTTAGATTTTCGACCACAGCGTTCCAACACTTTTTCCTATGCTACTCACCAAGCATTCAATTCACACGATTCATATAAACATGTTATACACCATCACACTCACATTTAATTCCACAAAAATGCCTGCTTGATGTATGATCACATCAGTACCCACAAAGTCCACAGGTATTTCATATACCTAACTCTACATCGCGAGCTCCAATTGGCCGTTTACCTTGCTCACGATACCAATTGTGGCCTTAAATCCGAGGTGTCCGTTGACTACCCGTCAACCTGCGGAAATCTATATGTCTCGTATTAAGAGACACGCACATGAGTAAAATAGCCACATGGGCTCATATATCCATACGCATAAAAACAAAATGTCTCAACTATTTTCTCATAGGTTTCATGCTTGTTCTACAAAAAACTTTATACATATTTACAAAATATTTACTTAAAGCCACATTTCGGCTTTCTTCTCAAAACTACCTCTTTGCATTACCGCCTCTGGATAGTCCACATTGCGAGGGTCCGCAGCGGGGTGGCCAAGCCCGATGAAAATCCTCCTCTGAGTTACTCCCACCTAAAATGCCATAATGGCATATATATAAACAAATCAATCACATTCCATACGAATTATTTTCTATATGAAATGTCTATATCATGCATGAATCGACCCCTCATACTCACCACCCGAGTTCCAACCGACTCCCTCACAGGATACGAATGTGAAATAAAACTAGTCACACACCTGACTAAACCATTGGAAAACCCTCCAATTTATTTATCAAAACTGATTTGGTTACTTTTCCTTTATTTTGTAGACCCGCAGTTTCGGGTTTACCGTAGGGCCTTATACGCCTTTTCAACATTTTCACGAACTTACATCGTCGGGATTCATGTCTAACCGTGAATAAAATGTGGGACTTTCACCTTGGGGGGGATCTACCCCAACTTGCTCCGCCCAAAACATGTAATTTATCATTTTGATCATTTACAACCTCGTGAATCTCTACCTTGGACTTTGTCCCATTTTTCCCGAGTTCAGGCCTCATAACAGATGAATAAACCTTACCACACCCACACCCAGGCGACGATGTGACCGTGCATATGAAATGCATGATGCCAATGCATTTTTCCTCATGTTACATGTATGAATGAACACTACATGAAACATTTACACACCATGGATAATTATAATTGATACATATAATCTACCTGCATGCAAAACATATCAATACATCGACAAGCGTACATCGATATCCATTTTCACACTTAGCATGTTATTCAAGCAAGTAATAACACACAATTAGGTCACATACTTGGGACCACTCAACAGGGTACCTCACGGCCCCTTAGCAAACATGAACCATTTTGGTTCCAATCCTTTTCATCACACCAAACAACCATGATACCTAGAAACTTTCGATTTTAATTAAAACCCCTAACCCACACAGTCCATGCAACAGCGGTCCTTGAATCCATACCCATTAATTCCAAAGC
>JAEQBH010001446.1:0-140000 GCA_016808115.1 Tetrastigma voinierianum | reverse complement strand
ATATATCTATATATACATACAGACTTATCTATATATATATATAGATATGTATATATCTATAAATTTACCCGACACTACCTACGAGACTTATATAGATATGTATATATATATATATATATATATATATAGATATGTATATATCTATATAAATTTACTTGACACTACTATAGACATATTGAAATGCAGTATAGCGCCCGAAAACCGGGAGTCAGTTATTTCACCCGTCAACCGCGGAATCTGAAGTGGGCCCGTCGGGTTGCAAGCGTCACTTGAAAATCGGGCGAGTCTCAGCATGCAGAGCTCTACCCAATTACAAAACACATATAACTGTCCCAAGCGGAGTCAATATATGCAATATATATATCAAATATATCGATATGCATACCAACTATATATATTCCATAGTTACAAGGTTAAATATCTTCCTCTTAAACGTACATATATTAAACTTAATTAGTTCTAATACATGTAAACATCAACAAAGCCACATTCGACTTTCTTCTAGGGCTTCGGCCTCTAGGGCAGGCAGATCTCTCGCCCACGCTCCTGTACTGTAAGGGGATCCGCAATGAGGGTGACTAAAGCTCGATGGGAGAATGCCTAAATGGGCTACTCACCACCTAAGTGCGGTCTGATGTTCCCAATTAAACACACATTCAAGCAAATGCATGATCCTACTTGAATGTCTACACTGACCAACTTCGGATCAGGAGTCCTCAGAGCTCTCTCACACTCGCTAAGCCTTGTAAGGAATTATTATTTTATTAGTGGAGCTGACCATCAGATGTATGCATATATATCGATTAGGCGCTCGACGATTGATATATTTATTTGGAGCTAATGGACTACCCTCCGATGAATATATCAAGCGCGACGCTCAAACGGTTTTGATATATTGTTTCTGTTAATAGACTACCTCAGATGATATCATTAGGCGCTCTCGAAAAGCGATTGATATTGTTTTGTTTGGACTACCCTCCGATATTTTATATTTTTTTAGACTGCCCTCCAGGAACCATTTTCTCTAGACTCATCTAAATTTTTATCTCCTAAATACTGGATGTTCGGTGCATATGGAATGCATGTGCCGGTTCAATACGGTCTAATCACATGCAAATATATAAACATGGGCTCTTTCGCATAATCCAAATCACCTGATCATGTTATGTAATTATACATTTCATCACATCAAAATTAATATGGCTAATGATCAATCACAAGTAATTCAATTTGAATCACTGACCAAACACATATTTCACACAAAATATATTTTGAAAACCTTTGATTTGGGAATAGTAGAGCCCTGGTTACTATTCAGAAAAATCCATTTCAATGGTTCACTTAGTGAACCCGCGATCAACCGTTCCGGCCTCCAATCAAACCAATACATGATTAACAGTATTTTGGAATTAAAACACCCAAACAGCCCTCTAAATTTCACAGGCGGAGTCACGGCCCGACAAGAAAATCCCAAAAATTTCACAGAATTCGGTCCCATGTTTTGGGGCCAAGTCAAAGCGGCCTCACGGCCTCAAACCAACCGAAACATTAGTAAAACATTTAAAATGGGGAATAAAACCCAAGTAGGGAGAAAATCCTACCTCAAGGAGATTGAAGAAACTCCGATCCGGGTCACGCGTTGCTCCGCGTAGAGCGTTTCCTTCTTGTCAGAAGGCCAGCCGGCGGTCGGATTTGTCACAAATCTAGAGAGAAGTCAGAGACCTTCTTTCTAGAATCTCCATTTCCGTTTGCAGCAGCCACTGGACCTCTTTCTCCTCCTAATTCACGTTTTTCTCTTTAGTTTAAATGGAGAAGATGGTCATGTACACTATTGATCTTTTGATCACTTAAACATTTATGAAAATGATCTTATGTCCTTCTTTCTCAGTTTGATATTGACACTACTTAGGTAATCCATTTTCATCGGTTCTTCTACTCACACCACTTATGGTACATGAGTACATGCTATATATGTGACTTGTTTGCATCGAGAAAATGGATTTCACGGCACGGCGCGATGCCTCGGCGATGCAAATTAAAGTATAGGAAAAGTCACGAGAAACTTTATGTGCTGGCTAGATTTGTGAGACGATTCCAACGGTGCAATCGATTTCGTCATCCGAGATCAGGAATTAATTTACGGATTTTTAAGCGAAATTACAATTTGTAATTGAAATTACGATTTTGCCTTTATTACGAAATTAGATTTCGGGTCTTACAAGAGGTACCATTAAGGTACATTCAAACATAACGATATACTTTGCTTTGCTCTTATTCATTATTAGGATATGTATAATTGTTTGACTACCTGGAACCGATAATAAGAAATGAGTGGGACACAACATAATGATCTTTCGAGATATACGATATGATACTAAAGTGTAAGTAACACAAAGTAAGTGTCGAAGAACTGATCGGAGATGCCGAAGTACTATGCATTATCGCCCACGCGCGAGTGTCATATCACTAGCGGGAGTCTTAGGAAGCAGCGATCGAGAGGCGATGTGCGCCCGTGTAGCAGTCGCGTTACCTTGCGCGGCGAGTCTTGACCTTGTCAGAACATGCACGCCCCGCGTATGAAGTGTCATAGCACTATAAAGATTAGCTCCCGTTCGGAGACTTGCCTGCTTGCATGTAACAAAAGTGTCGTAATGAACAAATATCACAGTCTTCTGGGTCACCATAATAATATGTGCTCGGGAACCCTCTTATCTTATCATAGGGTATTCAGTTTGCCATGTAGACCGCGAGTCGGTCTAATTTCTCTGTTTCCTTGACCTTACAAACATGTATGGATCTTTCATACACTTATAGGGTCCTCATTAGTCGATAGGCGAGTCTTTGGAGCAACGAATAACAAAACAAAACGAAAAACCACGGCCCGATTTTTCCATCGCTGTGAACAATGTCTATGTGTGTGAAGCCCTTGACTGTGACGTAGCTCACTATCTGCTTGGCGAACCTGAGGATGGAAGAATCCTCTTCTCGACCCACGATCGTGGTGGGGACCTTCATTGCTTGTGAGGGTCCCTATCTTGCGATAAGACCCTCGACGTTACTAGATTTTTTTATCATTTTGTCCGTTTTCTAAAAACCCGACCAAAAGCCTCCGAAATACTCAAAAAGCATCACCAAAAACAACTCCCAAATGTATTCTGTGACACCCCAATCCTGGGGGTCCGTTGACTACCGTAAACCATGGATACAAAGTGGAGTCGGGTGCAGAAACGCCACTTTGAATCGAGAGGCGAGGGAGTCTCCCGCTGTACGGGGCTCTACCCGATTAAAATATATCTTTGCGTAGAGCACATCCCAGCGGTCAATTTATATTCAATATATCCGAGATCAAATCACATGAATGTCTGACCATTTAGGCCTAATGATCCTCATAATACATACTAACCATGAAATTCGACTATATACCCATGATTCTGAGTTCGAATGTTTTACTCTTATCTGACATATATATTAAAATTAGGGAAAATTCTAATACATGTAGATATCGTCAAGCGAAACCACAATCAGAGCTTTTCTTCTAATCCATGGTCTCTAGGATGAGTCTTCTCTCGCACGGCTCCTGTGCGGGTGAAAGGGGATCACGGCAAGGGGTGAGCTAAAGCTCGATGGGAGGAATATTCTTTAAGTGGAAATTTACTGCTTCCACACTAGTCTTGTAGTCTGATGTTGAATTTAAGCAACGTTAAACGAATCACGTGATCACTCGCTTGAATGTCTCACGTGACCCGACTCGGATCAAGAGCCCTCATAGACTCTCTCACACTCGCCCTAAGCTCGTATGAGATTATTAATTTATTAGTGAGCAACCCTCAGATGAATAGTTATCTATATATATAAATATGTATATATCTATATATAGATATCTATATATACACAACAATATCTATATATATATATACATATCTATATATATATATATAGATATATAAAATCTATATATCTATATATAGCATAGATGTATATACATATCTATATATATAGATATCTATATATAGATTTATATATCTATATGGAATATATCTATATACATCATATATATAGATATATAAATCTATAGGTAGATATCTATATATATAAGATGTATATAGATATATCTTTATATAGATATATACATATCTATATATATAGATATCTATCTATAGATATATATGTGACGCCCCAATCCCGGGGTGTCCGTTGACTACCGTCGGCGCGAGCTACGTGTCTCACGTGGGTGAGACGTACATATTTCTTTTAACTTGACCCAGGTGGGCGTATATCCATTCAACACACAATTATATTTTACACAAAATTGATTTATTACAATTTTGTTCAGTACAGTATACAAAAATGGGTCTCTAGCGAGAAATTTCTCAAAAGCTTAAATCTGAGGATAAGGCCATCTTGGCGGGTGTCTTAACCTACAAAACCTGCTGCGTCCATCCCAGCGCGTCTTCGGTCACCTAAAAAAATAGTCCCGACGGGTGAGCCAAGCCCGGTAGTGGAATTTCCTCGCAGGTTCCTCCCACCTAAGTGCGATGCAATGGCACACCAACATACAACACATGCTAATATATCACTCATGCATATATTAACGATTTTAAGTCTCATACATCATGTTATTAAGTTTATAATAATAACATAAACTTAGCTCACATGGGCTAAGGCACAATCAGAAGCGATCCATCTTGGAGCGCCTACAACATCCACAATCCAGCATGTTATTTTTCTCATGGCAACAACACACATCACCTGATCACCACGAAGCGATCCAGTGGACTATCGAAACACTACAGGGATTTTAACGCTAGGTCCAAGCTTTTGGAACCAAAACCCACTGACCATCCGGGCCTCGGCAAATCCTATCCGTACACAAGCCCTTAAGCAAAAAGTAAAGCAAGTAGGAGAAAGAAATTCCCTACATTCTCGGAGTTTATGCGAGAACTCCCACGAATACGAGTACTCACACGTAGCCCTCGGCGTGTAGACCCGACTTGCCTCTTCGCGTTGAAAGGCGGCGCGACGGTCGATCGTCGTAGATCTTAGAGAGAAGCCGGACTTTCTCTCTCTAAAACCAAACGAAAATGGCTACTGGATATTTTGCTTTCCTTCTCCCCCACGTTTTCTTTTTCCTTTTCTTATTTCATTTCCCATTTGGTTTTCTTTCTTATGACATCACTCCTTACATGGCTCAATGTGAGCCATGGGATCCATTTCCCACACATGGCTAATTGTGAGCCATTCTTTCCATGCCAAGTGTCACTCTCTTGGTGTGGCATGTGGCATTCCCTAACCTTGCCATTTGTCATCCTACACCCCACGCCTCGAAAAACGTGAAACTCGACTCCACCTCTAATCTAACGAATTGACAAGTAGCTAAATTTCATGAGACGAGTTCAATCTGAGAAGTCCGTTTCACATCCGAAATCTAGATAAATTCCGGATTTTGACCGAAATTACCGCTCTATCATTCTTTAGAAATTGATTTTCCTGGTCTCACAATATATATATATATATATATATATATATATATATATATATATATATATAGATTTATATAGATTTATATCTATAAATAGATATCTATATATAGATATATATATAGATATATAAATCTATATATAGATATCTATATATATATATATAAATATATATAAATCTATATATAAATATCTATATATAGATATCTATATACATCTATATATAGATTTATATATATAGATATGTGGGATTTCCAAAACTGTGGTCCGCTGACTCACCTCACAATCCCGCTGAATACAAGTGAGGCCTTCCAAGTTACCCGACGCCACTTTAGAAAATCTAAAGTCTCCCTTTGTACTGGAGCTCTACCCAATTAAAATACCCGCATGAAACCCGTCCTAAGTGTCTAATATATTCATTATATCCAAGAGATCAAATCACATGAGTAATACGACCACTGGGGCCCACAAACGATACTCATAATGCATACTAACTATGAATCTAACTATATACCCAATAGTTACAAGAGTTCAAACGTTTACTCTTATACAACATATTAAAATTAGGGAAAATTCTACATGTAGATATTATCGGCCGTCAAAGCCACAATCCCGCTTCTAATCCACCTGGCCCCAGAGGATGAGCCGTCCCTCGCACGCCCCGTGACTGCAGTGCTGGGATCCCACGACTCAGGGTGAGCTAAAGCTCAAGAGAGAATCGCCTTGCCGGGCTACCACCACCTAAGTGCAGAATGTCTAAATTAAACAAACATTCAAGCAAATGCATGATCCTACTTGAATGTCTACATGACCAACTCGCATCCCGTAGTCCTCACTCGACTCTCTCACACTCGCCTAAGCCTCGCATGCAGAATTCATCATTTTATTAGTGGGCAACCCTCCGATGAATATATCACCGGGGTCGCCCGACGATTGATATATATTAATCGCTTGTGAATTACCTCCGATGAATATATATCAACCGGGCCGCCTCCGACCTGATATATTATTTGCCTGCGGACTACCCATGAATAAATATCAACCGGGCCGCCCGACGGCCGATATATTATTTAGCTCAGGATCACTCCTCCATGAATAAATATCAACCGGGCCGCTCCGATTTCCGCTGATATATTATTTAGTTCGACTACCCTCCGATCATTTAATATTTTAGGACTACCGAACCACACTTTCCTTCTGTGACTCATCTCATGCACTAACTCCTATCATCCTAGGATGTTCCAGTTATGACATGAATGCATGTATGCCGCCCAATTCGCCTACTCACATGCAAATATATAAATATGAATATACTCAGATAAAAATTAAATCACACAAACATGTTATGTAATTATCATTTCAATACATCAAAATTAGCCTCGGGCTAATGTTTAAACACAAGCAATCTGATTCGAATTACTTAACCAAACACATAATTTCACGAAAAATATATTTTAGAAACACACGAATAAAGTGAAACCCCTAAGCATTCCCGAAAAATTACAAATCAACCCGGCTCACCTTGTGAACCCGCAACTACCTGGCCATTCCGCTAGTCTATACCAAAACACACGATATTTATGGCCCATTTCGCTGCAACCCCGGATCAAGTAACAATCCCGAAACCCAGCTAGCAATGGCCCACTGCACCACTTATCCAATCCTGCCACTTTTCAACTGAATTTCATTTTCTACTACCGGTCTCATAACACCAAAGCATAATTTATTGAATAAATTATCACAAAGACCCATAACAAATTGGGTAATGTCTAGATTACAAATCTATCCTTCAAAAATCTCAACACTCTAGCCCCATGTTTTGTGTGGATTTATTGTGCCGACTCCCTACTTTATCTCAAGCATGCATTTTAATACTACCTCCATTCACAAACAGCCTCACTTTCAAACTCGGCGCTGTACTACCAACCCAAAAATCCTAAGAGGCCTCACAGGCCCCATGCTCGCACCCAGCCACTACCACAACCAAACAAAGGTCCCAGTCGGGAATAAAACACAGTAGGGAGACCTCAGCCTTCGAGCCGTTGCAACCGCAGTCCGATCCACGCGAGAAGCGCTCGCGTAGAACGTTCTTCTACTGCCGAATCCAATCCATCCGACATCGCTGTATTTCTGTATAGCAAAGACCTTCTCTCTCTAAAAACTCCATCGCTACCGCATCTCCACCTAAATGAGCTCCCACGCTTTTCCTTTTGGCCTAATGTAGAAGAAGGGAGAACTGCCCCTATTATGTCATTTAGTAAACTTAAGATTTAGCTATCGATCTTTATGTCTTTTCTCGTATAGCTTGATTTTCTAAGCATTATCGCCGTCAGTTCATTTTCATCATTTTCCACTGATAATATTTATATACATGAGTACACAGCAGGCGCGTGTTGTCGACAAAATCGATTTACCACATTCGAATACGATGTTCGTAATCGTAGTTTATCTTCGAACAACAAAGAATCATGAATTTTTTTACGGCAGCACTAGATTCGCGAAGATGATCTCCACCCGGCAACTGCTTTTGTCATCCGAGATTCAGATATATTCACGATTCCTAACCGTAATTACAATTTTTGTAATTGTACTGTTTATTTACTTCTTTATCTTCCATAAATTGGAATTTCTATCTTACAAGATATTTCCATATATAGATTTATATATATAGATATATATAGATTTATATATATAGATAACTATATATATATATATATATATATATATATATATATATATATATATATATATATAAATCTATATATATATATATAAATATGTATATATATAGATTTATATAGATTTATATATATAGATAATTATATATATATATATATATATATATATATAATATGTATATATCTACATATAGATATCTATATATAGATTTATATATAGATATATACATATTTATATATATAGATTAATCATATACATATATATATATATATCAGAATCTATAAATCCACTTCTAACAAAATCTAATGATTTATAAAAGTGTATCATTAAAAAATCCAATATCTCTGTGATCCCGATTATTGTTATTCTAAAATATTGAACTGTCTCAAAACTAGTTAAATTAAAATTTCACTTCATAAAGATGTCTGAGGCTTCAACGCTGAGGCAACAATGTTTCAGCCAGAAATTGTCTTCTATGCTGCTTTAAAGTTATATAACATGCACTACAATTATATGGTGCATGAGCAGAGAATGATGAGTCTACCGCTATAAAAGTCAATATCAATCTCAGAAACGAAAAATATTAATTTTAAAGAGAATCATTTTTAAGCATCAGCATGCAGCTAATACCTTCTTCTCCAATTTAAAACACCAAGAGCAAAAACGTGAAGGGCATTATTTGGTGATGCACACTTAATGGCAATTTAGAAGTGAGAAGGTCCTCTCCTTCTCTCTAGGTTATCTCGCAATGGACCGCCGATTTCGACGAGCAGTTACGAAAACGCTCTACGAGGAGCGCTACGCGTGGGACCCTGTGTTTATGAAGCTTTGACAACTCCAAGAGGTAGGATTTTCCCTACTTGCGCTTTATTCATTTTAAGGGTTTTTTGATGTTTTGGCCAAGTTCGAGGCCGTGAGGTCATGCGCTCGACGGTCCCAAAACATGGGACCGAATTGTTAGAATTTCTTGGTGATTTCTCTCACCATCCGTGACTGCCCGTAAATTAGGGGCTGCTCAGTGTCTTAAATTCCGTCACTTCGCTTTAAATCATGTATTTGTATGGAAAAGCGCACGCCTATCAAGTCGAGGATCTGGTCCCAAAACATGGACCGAATTGTGGAATTTTTTGGAGATTCTTTGGCCAGTCCGTGATGTACCGTAAACCGTCAGGGGTCAGTTGTGTTAGAATTGTGCATTAAATTTCTATGTCAGTATGCATGGCATCGAATAGCTTATGTAAACGGCTTTCAAAAATTGGAACTGATAGATGAGTGGGTCGCTCTATGGACGCCCACTTCCCTGCTTGGACCGAATCAAGTGTTTCAGACAATTTATTGAATAAATTATGCTTTGGTGACAGAGACCTAATTGGGAATGGAAATCTGGCTCCACCAAGAGGAACCTATATGGTAGAAGTGTGGGTTGCCCGACGACTTATCTGCTTGGGATCAGAAAACAAATCTTGCTCAGGATAAATAAATCATTCATGTGTTTTGGTATGAAATTGTAGCTTGAAATGAGTGACTTGATTTGGTGTGGTGTAGAAATCAATAAAGCTAATGCTTAATATGATTAACATTTATATCACACAATTATATGGAATATAATTGTGTATGTATGTTATCAAATAAAAAAAAATTAGATTTGCTCAATTATATGGAATATAATTTGTGGAGTATGTGCCATTGGAGATGAATATGATTTGCTCAAGCGAGCTAATTTAGTGATGGTTGATAACATTGAATTGCTATGTGTAATTGTAGTCGATTGAAATATGCATATTGTCATATTGTGTAAATGGTTTTGAAAATGGCATAATGCATTTTCATATGCACTGGGTAACCTAGAGTTAGGTGTGAGTGCATGACAAGGCATTTTTATAAAAATAGATATGGTTGCGAAAGGAATTTCAAAGGATGATATTCCGAGAATCGGGTCAGAGACCGGGCCAACAGATCATTTCGTGACGAGGACCATGACTGCTTCTAAAGTTTCACCAACCAATTCACCCTGAGGGTAGTCCATTATTTACTCAACATTTTGGGAGTGTATTTTTCAAGAACAACTAGTTTTGTTTTGAAAATGATTATTTTTCTCATACATGGCTTAAAGTAAGTGTGAGTGAGCTCCATGAGGACTCAGACATGGGGATGATATGTAGACATCTGCTAGGATCATGTATTTATTTGAGTGGGAGCATTTAGGAGCATTGCACGCACTTAGGTGGTGAGTAGCCCACTTTAGGGCGATTCTCCTACCGAGCTTAGCTCACTCCCGCCGTGGGGACCCTTATGTGTACAGAGCGCCAGGAGACAAACATTTTGAGGTTGATTTTGGTACAGTTTCTGCCAGGTTCGATGGTTTTGGGACATAACATGTGCTTAGAATTGTAGATTTAATATATGTTTGTATAAAACAAAGTGTTATCAAGTATTGAATTATCGGGAGATAATCAAGAATAGTTATGATAATCGATCTTATGAGTACTTGGTTTATGAGTCAAGAGACACTTACTCAAAAGTTGGGATTATATTATATACTGGATTGTTTAGACAGATATGCAAGTGTTATTTACAAGAATTGTATTCAGGGTAGAGCTCCCCGTACAAAGGAGACTCCGCCCGATTCTCGGCATGCCGAGCAACCCGACATCCACCTGTATTCCATGCGTAGACGGCAGTCAACTAATTCCCGGGCTTTGTGTATATATGATATATACATATATATATATAGATAACTATATATATATATATATATATATATATATATATATATATATATATATATAGTTATCTATATATATAAATATCTATATATCTATATATATAGCAAATAGGTTTCATATATATAGATGTATATAGATATATCTATATAGATATACATATCTATATATATATATATGGCCTATATATGATAGTCTATATATATATATATATATTTTTTATATATGTTATCTATATATTCCCAGATGGATTATATAGATATATAAATCTATATATATATATATATATGGGATGTATGGTAGATGGATATATCTATATAGATATATATACATATCTATATATATATGTATTATAGACATATATATATACTATATCTATATAGATATATCTATACATCTATATATATAGATATGTATATACATCTATATATATAGATTTATATATATAGATTGAATATATATATATATATATATATATATATATATATATATAGATTTGATATGTATATATCTATATATATAGATATCTATATATATTATCTATATATATATTTTATATATATAGATATTTATATAGTATATATATAGTATATATATATATATATATATATATATATATATATATATATATATATAGTTATGTATAGATATGTATATATAGATATGTATATATATATATATATATATATATATGTATGAGAGAGCAGAGCAGAGTATATATATATATAAGATATATATATATATATATATATACATATCTATATAGATATATATACATATCTATATAGATATATACATATCTATATATAAAAATATATATATATATATATATAGATATCTATATATAGATATCTATATATAGATTTATATATATATCTATCTATTTATATATATAGACATCTATATATATAGGTATCTATATATATATATATATATATTTATATATGTATATCTATATATCTATATAGATATGTATATATCAATATATATATATATACCCAAAACCGATTGAATGTTCAAAACTCTTATCCATAATAAGATGGATAAGGAAATGTTCAAATTAATTTTGAGCCAAGAAAAGAAAACTTAATTGAAGATCATATTCCGCAAGGTCTTCTAATTTTATTTAGAAATTAGAACTCCTTCCGTAAGATCAAATGTTCAGCCAAACTTAAATCTAGAAGAAGTAGACTATTCAATTCACTATTCCGCATTTAAAATATAGAATTACCTTATAAAAATTCAAAAGATTTAAAGATAAAAAAATTTAAACTAAAAACTCCCGAGAATAAAACAAAATAAAAACATCATAAAGATATTAGATGCTTCAAATCGTGGTCAAAAGGGTCATGATAAAATTCTTAAATTGTAAACAAGGTAAGTGTTTTTATCGTATAAAGAAGAAGATTATTCAGAATAATACTTCATCTTTGGAAACTGAGCAATCTCAAACAAATTCGAAATGAAAAAGAATTGAAAAATAGAAAATTGCTTATGTCAAATAAATATAAAGCACAAATGATCAAGAATTACTAAATGATTGATCGATAGAAGACAAAGAGACTAAAGCAAAATATATAAGAAAGGTTTTAGAACAAAATTCAAAACCAAAGCCTAAAATAAATCTATCAAATTCCTTATCAAATGAAAGATATGTTTCAATATTATAAATGTGAACTCCTCGTAATCCTCATAAGATTTCATAGAAGCATAAACAAATAAAATTCAAATAAATAATTCAAAAAATTGTACACAAAACCTAGAGAAAGAATAACCAACTTAGAAATCCAAAAAGAAGATTTAATGTAAGAAACAAATGAAGAAGTTGAAACTTTCAGACATAGTATGACTATAGTACAAAAAGTAGATGGTATACAAAGATAACTTTGAAAATCAATCCTGATTACAAAGAAGTTTTTATAGCTTTAATTGACTCAGGAGCTGATTTAAATTGTATACAGGAAGGATTAATCCCTACTGTATATTTTGTTAAAACATCTCAAAGACTTTCAACAGCTAGTAATGATCCCTTGAAGGTTCAATACAAAATACCACAAGGTCATATTTGCAAAAATAGTATTTGTATTAAAACTTCATTCTTACTAGTCAAAAATATAAGCCATCAAGTTGTCTTAGGAACCCCATTTTTAACACAACTTTATCCTTTTCAAATTGATAATAAAGGATTAAAACTAAGTTTAATGGTCAAGAAATTCTTTGAAATTTATAAGAGGTAATGGGTTAAAGAAATAAATCAAGTTCAAGATTTTATTTTCTTACTTCAAAGAAAAACAAAACATGTAAAATTTATTCAGAAAGAAATACAATATAAGAAAATCGAAGAAAATTTACAATGTAACAAATTCAAATAAGAATAAAAATATCCAAAACAAATAGAGCAAATCTTGTTCTATACCAAATGCATTTCGAATAAAATGTAAAGATATGGTTTCTTTTACCATATGAAAAGATTTCTCTCGAAAAACAAATTCTATTAAAGCTGCACCTATTCAAATGAGTCCTGAATTCCTCAATATTGCAAAAAGAGATTAATGATCTCTTAAATAAAAAACTTATAAGACCTAGTCATTCACCATAGATAGTACCTTTTATGTCCAAAAAGCTTCTCGAATTAGAAAAAGTGAACTCAAGGTTAGTGATTAATTATAAACCACTCGAATAAAGTCCTACAATGGATTAGGTGTATCCAATACCTAATAAAAGGATTTAATTCAAAGGATTTATAATGCAATACTTTTTTCAAATTTTGATATGAAATCGGTTTCGCAAATTCAAATTAACTTAAGATAGATACAAAACTGCATTTATCGCTCCATTCGACATTATGAATGGAATGTGATGCCGGTTGGGTCTCAAAAATGCCCTTCAGAATTTCAAAATATGATGAATGAAATATTCAATGAATACACTAGATTTTCTATTGTTTACATTGGATTTATGTTCTTTATATTTTCAAATTCAATTGGCGGGAGCATTTCAAACATTTAAAAAATTTTTCAAAATCGTAAGAGATAATGGTTTATAATCTCTCGCAACAAAAATTAAATTGTTTCAAACAACATTAGGTTTTTAGGATTTGATATCAGAAGACCCGAGAAATTCCACTTCTCGGAATAAGGGCAAAATCGTAATTTTAATTACAAATTGTAATTACTAAGCAAAAATCCGTACCAATTTCTAGACTCCTGATGATGAAACTGGATTGCAATCATTAGAATCGTCTCTACGAAATCTATTTAGCACGTAAAATTTCGTAATTTTCCTCGAGACAATGTCGACATCGCTTTTCGAGGCATCGTTGGCTTCGTGTCGTGAATTCCAGCTGATGATCGGAAGCCATATAACATGTACTCATGTACCATAAGTGGTATGAGTAGATAAATGATGAAAATGGACGGCCGAGGTAGTGCCGAATATCAAATCTGGTAAAAGAGGGACATACATGTCATTTAGAGATTTGATTTTTAAGTCATAAAAGACAAAAGAGTGTAATAGTCTTCATCTCCTCCCCAAGACAAAGCCAAAACGAGAAGCCATTATTATTTTCGTCCAAGAGCCGTCATGAGAGAGTTTTAGAGAGAGAGTCGCTTCTCTCTAAGTTTGCACACAATCCGACCGTCGGGCGACTCTGCGAGAAGGGAACGATCTACGCTGAACAGGCCACGCTGTGGACTCCTGGGCTTTAGTGTGAGTTTCTTCAAACTCCTCGAGGTAGGATTTTCTCCCTACTGGGTTTTATTCCCATTTTTAGTGTTTTTCGAATGTTCGAGTCGATTTAGCCATTGTGGGCGGTTGGATCTGGCCCCAAAACATGGGACCGAATTATAAACGTTTTTTTAAAACTAAAATGAGCGTACCAGAAGCCGCTTCCACTACTGTGGGTATGAAAATGTTGATTTTCAGGGTTTGAATTGTGTGTTGAATGGATTTGAGGCCTGAATGCATATGAGATGCGTTTATATATGAACCGATAAATTATTTGAGAACTAGAAATTCGTAAAACCCTAAATGGTTTTACTGCTCCTAAAGAGAAGGGTGCCCCCAAAAAATGTATTTTCGGGAAAATCTGGTTTGATTAAGTAATTCAAATCGAATTGTTGCAGCCTGACAGCCTGCGAGCTAATTTCTTGTGTTTGAAATGATAATTTCATAAATATTTTGTGTGTGATTTAATTTTAATTATGTAAATATATTCATGCTTATATATTTCCGCATGTGGTTTAGACTATATCAGAACTCGGCTTTACATGTGCATTCCATACGCACCCGAACATCCTAGGACCATAGAGCACTGCATGAGATGTGCCTGTATAAAATTCCGCCTCTATGGCTGTCTATCAATGTAAAATGGTCTGGAGGTAGTCCTAACTAAATAATATATCAACCGTCTGGAAATGCATCACTGATATATATTCATCTGAGGGTAGTCCACGTACAATTTATATATATATCAATCGGGGCTCTGAGCGGCCCAATTGATATATATATACATCTGAGGGTTGTCCACTAATAAAAATATTAATCTCATACAAGGCTTAGGCGTAGTGTGAGAGAGCTCATGGAGGACTCCTGGGATCTAAGTTGGTCATGTAGACATTCAAGCAGGATCATGCATTTGCTTGAATGTTTGTTTAAATTGAACATTGCACCGCACTTAGGTGGTGAGTAGCCCACTTAGGCGATTTTCCTATCGGTTTAGCTCACCCCGTCGTGGGACCCCTTATTTTACAGTACCGGAGCGAGGGACTACTTCATCCTAGAGTCTAGTTTGAAGAAAGCTGGATGTGGTTTTGATGGTTTTCCATAGTATTAGAACTTCTATTTTGATATATATGTTGTATAAGAGCCATTTATTACTTCTAACTATGGGACATGGTTGGATATGGTTGATGGATATTTTACGGGCCCAAGTGGCTGCTATCCATGTTGTTATCCTGGGATTATATTGACTCCGTCAGATGTAGTTTTATATTGTGTTCAGATTCGGGGTAGAGCTCCCGCATAAAGGAGACTCGCCCATTTTCTAAAGTGCGCTGCACCCGACCTCCACTTACATTCCGCGGTCGACGCGTAGTCAACTGACCCTCGGTTTTTCAGGGGCTCACGTATTCATCAAGGCCAAATAAAACCTATAAGATAAGAGAGTTAAATAGATTTTGCAAACAAATTTCCCCGATGAAATCAAAGATAAACATAGCTACAGGTTCTTAGAAGCCTTAACTATGTAGCCAGTTTACCTAAATCTTAGGATTTTAATCAAGCTTCCTTTATTTCAAAGGTTAAAGAAAATCTCTTACTCGGGTTCGAGGAACATACCTAGGTAGTCAAATGCAAAAAATCCGTGCTAAGGAACTTCCGCTTAGGCACTCCCTTCACCAGAAGCCTTTCCTAATATGCAGACAGATGCCTCCAATATAGGATATGGTGGGATTTTAAAACAAGATTAAAACAAAATTTCAATTATGTTGATTTCACCCAGGTTCGGAGTGGTCCACAATTGAATTATTCAACTAAAAAGAAATTTTAGCCATTGCTTTATGCATTCAAAAATTTAAAAGGATGTTTTCAACAAAAATTTATTTTAAGAGTCATCAAGAAAAGCGCAAAAGAAATATTGCAAAAAGATGTTCAAAACTTAGTTTCAAAACAGATTTTTGCCGATGGCAAGCTTATTATTTTATCTCTGCTTTTATTTTGAAATCACTTATCAAAGGATCTTTCAAATGTTTACCGATTTTCACTGAATTTTTACAGGAAAATGAGCAGCAAATCCGCATCCAATCAAACCCACTTCAAAAGCCTCTTATGCACGAAAGGCCTCAACCAAATGCTTTCAAGTTTTAGTGGAAAAACCCTTAACCCTTCTTTTTCAAACACCACCCAAAATTTGCTTACCAAATAAAAGAACAAAAATTGTTACTTAAATTTTAGAACCCGATCATATCATCTCCTGAGATTGAGGTCAAAAAAGATTTTTCAAATGAAAAGTATTTCATTTCCAACGAAATAAAACCCAGAATTTACGAATTCATACTGTAGATACTGAGTCTGCCCAAATATTCATGTCATGAACCCTGAGGGTAATGACTTTGCTTACTCAAAATGCAAAATTCTTGAAAGTCACACGAAAAGATCAACAAAATATTTTACCCACAAAAGACTTTCTTCAACATTTTGATCCTCAAACTTTGATTTTATGACTACAAAAATGTCATACCATACTTTCGTATCGTGCCAAAACTCATTCCCGTTTTTTAATCGGGATGAAAAAAGTTCAAAAACTTTTCCAAATCGGGTTTCAGAATGATGGCTTCTTACGGAGCTAATCCAAATATTTTCTGGCCCCGAATCACTAAAAGTTCCTGATTATTTCAAATCAACTGCGGAAAGCTTTTTCCCTCCCCGGAAATAGCTATTCACTTTTTCTTTTGTTCTCAATTAAGAATCTCGATTCTTTGTTGATTTGTGTACCATCAATTCCATCCAAGCCCATTCCCTCAGTATTTGGTTAGGGAATTCAAAATCAAATGGTGGGCCGCTTCAAAATCTCAAGCCCAAAGCTTTGATGTCGCCAAAAATGGATCACCCAAAAGCCCAAGTTGAAAAAGCCCACATCTTCAAAGTCCAAGGTACCTATTTGGTCCCAACCTTTGCCAGCTCCAATAACAAAAAACTCATTTCCTTCCAAATACAAATTCTTACGTGGCCTATCTCAAACAAATCCAAGCAGGCTTTACGAGACGCTTTCAAAACTCCTCACGACTCGTACTCAGACGAGGATGACACAAAGAAGACAAATTCCTCTCCGAAGAAAATGAAGACATGTGCTACGCCCCTTCACTCCCTTGAGTAAGGATGATAAGAGGATATCAACATCTTCAAAAAGCCTTGCCTCGAATGTACAGCTAAAAAATTCCAAGAAATCACCTGATTTCTTCTCCGATGTATTTAACGAAGAATGGAAAACTGACTCACAAGTTGCGTGATAGCATCTAGATCATCATTTCAAACGCCGACGTACCGGCCCCACTTTCTTCAAAGAAGCTCCACTTCGCGTAAGAAACAAAATTGTCGACATAAAGCAGTGACTCTTCAAAGCAAAGAGACAAAAAAGTGACTCTTCAAAAGTACGTGGACCCTTCAAAAGTCACATGATCCACCGTGCGACGCCAAAGTTTTATTTCAAATCCAAAATTTCCTATATAAGGAGGGGGCTCGTCTCCTTAGCTAGCAGATAAGTTTGATATATAAAGTGAGAGAGAAGCCTGAGAGCTTTTTTGTATCCAACTTTCGCTTACTAAGCTTCCGATCAAAAGCTTCGTGATCAAAGTTTGTGTGCCTGTGTTCAATAAATTTCAATTCAAATTTCACATCGTTTTATTTGATTCTAAAATTGCATACTGCTTTTGCATGTTTCAGTTCAAATATATTCAACTTCAAATAGTATAATGTGCTGGAAACCTCAAACCTCCCTAACCCACTAAGTGGTGTTTAAACAAGAAACCCGTTGCTACAACGCCGCCGTACTTTTGAAGAAATCAAATTTCATCAGTTACTTCCGCTTCAAAAATTTTAATATTTATCACCAAAATATATATGTTCAAATTAGTTAACCCCAGAGAATTGGTATCGTAGCTGTTCGCAAAATTTTTGATTAATTTTGTATTTGTATTCTTTCAAAATAATCGTGGATTCCCACAGCTTAGTGTCGGGTCACCCCAGTTGTATCCGTTGGTCACCGTAAAGCCTGCGGTGTGGTAGGTGGTCTCTGGTGGTGGTCCCTCTAAATGCTTAGAATCCCAATTACTGTAGAAAGGATAGAAATGTCAAATTTCATCAAAAAATTTGTAGGTACTAGTTCAAATACTAGTTCATCCAGGATAGATGAACAATTAAGACAAATACAAGAAAACACTCCAACAATTTGAAAACAAACTTTCTCGTTTCTATAGAAGATCGGGTCGTGATATCAAAAAATCGGGAAATGCCAAAACAAAATATTAAAGAACTATACAAAATAGGAACTTTTGAATTCAAAAGATTATAGAATCAAAATGAATACTCATTCAATAGGTTATGAGATGTAAACTATTGAACTTAGATCTTAAGGATCTAGAACAAATTCAAAAAGAAAAATTCAAAATTCTACATACAGAGTTATCCGTAAAGAGCCAAACCCTTAACCAAGTTAGGGTTAGACAAAACCTATATGTATGTCTGATGCAAGACATAACAAATCTCAGGATTCCCTAGGATTAATGGAAACAAATACATCAAGCTCGACCTGTATTTCACCGTTATCTAAATCTGGGGTTAGGACTCCATGAATGATAAGAGCATTCATGCCTTAATCCTAAACATTCAAACTCACAAATTATGACAATGGATCCTAGGTCAAGAAATATACTTATAGTATACAGGGTATACTACAAAGTAATGACCTCGGTAGTTAATCCAAATTGCCTTTTGTCCTCACCAAAAGATCAAACATTAATTTGGCAAGCAAATGAGAAAAATTCAATACTATAATTCCAAACCTATTCCATGGGAATGTTTAACACAATCCTCTGAATGGAATTTCAACAACTCTAGCTCCAAACCGATTGAACAACCAAAACTCTTATCCATACTAGAAGATGGACAAGGAAATGTTCAAATTAATTTTGAGCCAAGAAAAGAAAACTTAACAAGATCATATTCTCGCAAGGTCTCACTCATTTAGAAATTAGAACTCCTTCCGTGAAGATCAAATGTCTGGGCCAAACTTAAATCTAAGAAGACTATTCATCTACTATTCCGCATTTAAAATATACAAGGATCAACCAAACATTCAAACTCTCCAGATAGTTCCCAACATTTTCTTCAAATATGTCACTAAATGATGAGCCCTCTCGCCTTAACATGATGACAAAGTTAAATGTGTGTTTGAAATAGACAAAGAATACTTGAGAAAAGAAGCAAAATCTGAAGAACATAAAGAAAAAAGCAAATGGTTTTTCTCAAAATTATCTCAAGAAACAAAAGAGAAATTTAGAGAACAATGGTATCAAACTATAAATAATGGAAAATGAATATTCCAATGTTCATATCATGACGCCCCAATCCCGGGTGTCCGTCACCACCACACCATGGAATCCACGTGTCTCACATCGCGGAGGCACGTACACGTGTAAACCAAATTCGACAAGCCCGTATATCCATTCAACCACCATATATTTATACAAAATGATTTATTTACAATTGTGTTTAATTACAATTTATACAAAAAATGGGTTTCGCCTGCACTCTTACAAAGAACAAAATTACAAGATAAGGCCATCTTCGCCGCTTTCTTCGCCCTCAGAAGGCCCCTGGGGCTGTTCCATCCCTAAGCGCGTCTTCTGCACCTAAAAATACCCCACGACGGGTGAGCAGTTCAGCAGTGGAATCTCCTACTCTTGGATTACTTCCCCACCTAAGTGCAAATGCAATGGCACACAAACATATTACACATGCTAATATATCACCTATGCATATATTAACATAATTTAATCCATACATCATGTTATCTGGCTTTATAATAATAACATAAACTTAGCTCACATGGGCTAAGACACTATCCGGCTGCCTCGCCTTGAACTCCGCCTCAATAACATCACACAAACATGTTATTTTTCCTATGGTAATAACATGACACCAGCGCAACCAAGCAAAACACCCAAATGGGCCTGGTGGATCAGTCTTAAAACACTCTGTGTGGATTCCCTAACTCCTACCCAAAGCTGAATCGAAACCACTTTCGCCATCCAGCCTCAACAACCTCCCATCCATTACATAACCCTTAAGTAAAGAGTAAAGCAAGTAGGAGAAAAACTCTACTCCTTTTCCTCGGAGTCTGGTCGAAACTCCGAAACCGGCAACCACGTGTAGTCCTTGCCATGGGGGAGCAACTTTGCCCTTGTCTCGTCTGAAGTCAACTATCTGATAGTCAGAATTTTAGAGAGTAGCGTGGAGCCTCTCTCTAAAACCCTCCTCACTCTCCCTTTCTACTGGGTCTCTCCTCTCTCCTTCCCCTCTCCCAAACTGATTTAAGACTCGTCAAGAGGAAAGTCCTCTCATCGCCATGTCCATTTCTCATCGACACCTTGATTACCCCTTATCCTTATCAATCTACCTCGAGATATCCCTCTAATGGCATCATGCCATGTGTCACAAGTGAGCCCCACTTGACCTCAAGTTCGACCGCATTCCACCGACACGGGCGCCTCGGGGCCTCCCAAACGCAAGGCTGGCGTCATGCATCCCTCCGTGCCTCGAAACGTGAAATTCCGACCGTCTCGAAATTGACGAATTCTCCTGACGTATAGCCTAGATTTCATGAGACGATTCCAACTATGAATTCCGCTTCATCATCCGAGATCTTAGAAAAATTCCTGATTTTCAACCGAAATTCATTTTATCCTTCCTTAGAAAACATGGATTTTCCTGGTCTCACACATATTTTGATATTTATGTTGAACAATCAAAATAAAATATCCCTTTCTCAAATAAATATGTTCCAAAAAAGAATGGAAGTCGTGGACGCCCAAAACCCGGGGTCCGCTGACCATTCAACCCATGGAATACAAGTGATGCTCCAAGTTACTCGACACCACTTCGTAAAAATCCGCAGTCTCCCTGCACGGAGCTCCCCACCTAAATAACACCGCAACACCTGTCCCCAAACAATCCAATATATACAATATATCCAATACGGCCACTTGGGCCCATAACTACTACTCATTAAAACACATATCACAACTATTCTCCAATTATCTCCCAATAATTACATGGTTGATTACACTTTTGTTTTATACAAACATATATTAAAATCTACAATTCTAATACATGTTTTGTCCAAAAGAACCATCAAGCCACAAACCGGCTTCTTCAAAATGGATCGTCTTCGAGCCTCGACTAAAAATAAAGGGGGTCCTAAGACGGCGAGCTAAAGCTCAAGAGGGAGAACCCGCCTCCTGCTGGCCACTCACCACCTAAGTGCAAGCAATGCTCCAAATTAAACACACACTAAGTAAATACGTTGATCCTACTAATGTCTACATGTCATCCCCATGTCGAGTCCTCACCGACTCACCCACACTTGCCTAAGCCATGTATGAGAAAATAACTGTTTTCAAAACAAAACCCGCTGCTCTTGAAAATACACTACCGAAATGTTCCTCAGAAATAATAGACTACCCTCCGAGGTGAATTGGTTGTGAGCTTCCAAACAAGCCATGGTCCCTATCCGAAGTGATCCGTCGCCCATCTCCCAACCCAATTCCTCCTAATATCATCCTTTGAAATTCCTTCGCAACCATATCCGTTTTTATAAAATACCTTGTCATGCACTCACACCTAACTCTAGGTTACCCAGTGCATATGAAAATGCATTATGCCATTTTCAAAACCATTTACACAATATGACAATATGCATATTTTCAATCAACTACAATTACACATGTAATTCCACACTAATCATCACCCAATCTAACTCACTCTGGAAAGCAAATCATAATCATCACTAATGGCTTACAACACACCCTAATTCTATATAATCGCAATACTCCGGTTAACACCCCCAAGCATTAACCTAATAATTCTTTTGATCAACCAACTTCCAAATTAATTCCTACACATACTAATCCATTCAATTCACACAAGTCAAATGCCAAACATGGATGATTTTTTATCCAATTCATTACCAACCTGACTGATTTATCAGCCCCAATGAAGAAGGTCATCTACCTGGCAAACGACATGTCCAATCTCTGGGCTTTCACTTGGAACCGAATTTACCTACACGGCCTCATAAAACACCAGTGCCATAATTTAGTGAATAAATTATCACAAAAGACCCATAACAAATTCATACAGTTGTCTGGGATTGCTCCAACCTGGTCTCAAAATCTCTAACACTTCTGGCCCTATTGCTCTTGTAGTGCCGATCAAGCGCCCATTCCCTAGCCTTTATCATCTCAAGCATGTATTTTAATGCCAAATTCCACACAACATTCCTAACATTCTCGGGATACTACTACTCTAACAAAAATCTCAAATAAATTCAAATAATTCTAGCCCCAAGCCAGGATCGATCAACCCACCCTCACTCGCCTCAAACCAAATCAAACATGGAAAAACCCTTAAAAGCAACAACACGCAAGTAGGGAGAAAATCCACCAAGGAGTTTGAAGAAACCCGATCCCAGTCCACGCGCAGCCCGCCCGCTGCAACCTTTTTCCTTCTCGCCCTCAAGACCGCCTGACCATCTGATCTTCCTATTCTAGAGAGAAGACTCTCTCTCTCTAAAAGCTCAAACCCAAAGCTCACTGCATCAAAAATGGCCTCTCACGCTTGCCTTGGTTCATTTAAGAAGACAAGTCACCATTGTAGGCTCACAGGTGGAACTGGCTTCCGAATGGGTAGCCTGCTCATGGCAGCCCTCAAAGCTCACCTGAGTGCTTAAGAAACCGTGAGCCTGGGTGTGACAGCCCCGTGAATCGGGACACAAACCTCCCTGAGTGGGCCAGCGAGGACCCGTGACAGGCGCCTTGTAAGGGCCCCACCCCCTGGCCCACTCCAACAAGGGGTGGTCCCACTCACAGGCTATCCCCCTAGCTCACAGGTTTCTTTCGCCTCCTTAGGCTCGAACCTCGTGGACCAAGGAGCTTAGGATACCCATTCGAGGTAGTCTCACTCACCAACTCGAGCTAGTAGCTCCAGCGCCCGGCCACAAGACCCCCGCGCGGCCCTTGCCTCGCCTCCCGCCGCTGCTGGCCGCCCTCGGGCCGCACTGCTCACAACACTGGGCGCTGGCCCCCATTACAAGACTGCCAAGGCCGCGGCCCGCGCGCCCCACGGGCTCAAGCAGACCAAGACGCTAGCTCCAATACCAGTCACTAAATACAATACCACCTTTGCCACGTTCCCCATACTGCGCCTCACACAAATCATGCAAGAATACCAACTCCAAATTCGCACCCAATTTTTTTTTTCGTTTTTCATTATAATTAAATTTTTTTTTTCCAACTGTTTCCAGCAATGGAAAAATCACTAAAATCTCTAAAAGTCATTTTTTCTTCATTTTCCATAATAATACTCAAATAAATTTGTAAATATTTATTTTTCTCCATTTCCTTCAAATTTTTTTTTTTTCAATTTGTAAATCTTAGGAAATTATTTTCTCACTTATAACCAAATAAATTTATAAAATTATTTTCCTTCTCCAAATTTTTTTCACCTAGTAATTTTTCTCAACTCAAATAAATTTATAAAAATTTATTTTCTTCCAATTTCTTCAATTTTACCACTAGAAATCATAAATTTATTTTCTTCTAATTCTCATCAAATAAATTTATAAAATTTATTTTCCTCATATTTTCTTCAACTTAGAAAATTATTTTCATCACTCCGATAAGCCAAATAAATTTATAAAATTTATTCTTTCTATCTTCTTTCCAGCTTTTGTACACTGTAATTCACTCAAAATATTTAAAATATCTTCTACACTTCCATGTAAGCAATCACCAAGCACACATACAATCTCAACACCTAAAATATGTCAAGCACACCAAACACAACATGACATGGTATACACACCAATCATCAAATATTCATTAATAAAATTTCACTAATCACACAAACACACCAACACACGTGCACGTATGTCCTAGTTTTGTCCCGTGATTTTCCTAGGTAATCTCATACCTAACTCAACATCAAACCACACCTAGTGGTGATGCTCCTCCTCAACCATGGCCTAAGCCCAGATTCTCAATCTATAGGTTTCCATATACCTATACTCTTCATCAAACCACCCATGTGGTGATGGATACCCAAACCCGAGCTCCCTAGGTATTCGTGATAATCTAAGCTCGATACTAAGTCATACGCCCAAACTCGGGGTCCATGGACTACCCGTCAACCCGCTACTGATCGTGAATGTCAGTGATCTCGACATTTTTCATTTAAAATCGCAGTCCCTTGTACCTGGAGCTCTACCCAAATACAAAATCTTCATAAAACCTCGTCCTAACGCCAATCACTGATATAAACGGCCTCGGGGCCCAAAACCAATACTAATCACACTATATCCAAACGTTTATATCTCACAATATTCCAACTATATCCATAATGTAAGAGTTAAATGATTTACTTATACAACACATATATTAAATGAGAAGCATTCTAATACATGTAAACATCAACAAAAGCCACATTCCGGCTTTCTTCTAGCGCCACTCTAGGACGAGCTGCCTCCCCGCACGCTCCCAAGACTGAAAAGGGGATCCCAGACGACTGGTGAGCTAAAGCTCGCAGGAGAATCGCCCTGGGTGGGCTACTCACCACCTAAGTGCAGTGCAATGTTCCAATTTAAACACACATTCAAGCAAATGCATGATCCTACTTGAATGTCTACATGACCAACTCAGATCCCGAGTCTCACCGACTCTCTCACACTCGCCTAAGCCTTGTATGAGAATTATTATTTTATTAGTGACAACCTCCGATGTATATATATCAACTGGGTCCGCTGCATTGATATATATAAAATTGTTTGTGGATTCACCTTCCCATGAATATCAATCAGTCGTCCGACGATTGATATTTTAAGTTTGTGGACTACTCCGATGATTTACATTTTTAGACTACCCTCCGAATCACCCTTCCTAGATTCTTATACCATGCACTAACTCCTATAATTCTAGGATGTTTCAAGGCATATGGAATGCATGTATGCCAGTTCCAATTCAGTCTAATCACATGCAAATATATAAACATGAATATACTCGCATAAAAATTAAATCACACAAACATGTTATGTAATTATCATTTCAAACCTCAAAATTAGCTCACATGGGCTAATAATCACACACGAGAGCACGAATTTAAATCACCCTACAACACCTATTTTCACGAAAATATATTTTCAGCATTATTCTGGGAATAGTGAAACCCTCACTACTATTCTAAAAATCGACAAACAAATGGGTTCACTTAGTGAACCCGAACTACCTACCATTCTCGGCCCAATGCATACCAAACAACCATTTAATACACAAGTTAAACTAACCCACACTCCATCGAATTGACTGGCCACTGACAAATTTCATAAAGTTCCAACAATTCCTGCATAATTTTCTGGCCCCATGTTTTTTGGGGGACCGATCCACTTCATTCCCAAGATTTTCCATACAAATACATGATTTAAAGCAAATATTTATGAATTTAAAACAATTCAACAGTCTGTGAACAGCCACTGTTTCAATATCGGCTCAATAAATTCAAATCACCGGCCCTGCCTGGGATCGACCAAAACGGTCCCTCACGACCTCAAACCAACCGAAATACTTAAAAACACTTAAAATGGGAATAAAACGCAAAGCAGTATAAAAATCCTACCTCTTGAGCGTCAAAACTCGCAACCGGGGTCCACGCTGTCCTCGCCACGCAGAACGTTTCCCCTTTCTGTTCGGGTCGCCTAATCCAGCCGATCTCCTCCGATTTCTAGAGAGAAGCCTAATTTTCTCTTAAGAGCTCTCAAATTTGGAGCTCACTGCATCCCCAAACTGAAAATCACGTTTTGCTTAAGCCTCAAGTGTAGGAGATGAAGCACTATTTGAAATTTCTGTCTTCAGTCACTCACTCCAATCTTGAAAATGACCATTTTGTCCCTCTATCTCGCATTTGATATTCTGGGTGACTACCTCAAGCATCCATTTTCATCATTTCTCTACTCATACCACTTATTATGACATGAGTACTTGTTATATGCGCCTTTCGTCGCATCTAAAAACGATTTACGGCACCCGAAATGCGATACCTCGAAAAACGTGTAAATTCCGACTGTCTCCGAAAATTACGAAATTTTCTGTGCTAACTAGATTTTGCGAGACGATTCCAACTGGCATTTCCATCCTCGCTTCATTATCCGAGATCTAGAGAATTAATTACGGATTTTTAACCGTAATTACAATTTTGTAATCAAAATTACGATTTTACCCTTATTCCAGAAATTGGAATTTCTCGGGTCTTACAATTTTAATGAGATTGTACGACCCAATGTCGACAATACTCATATTTAAAGATAATTTTTGTGACGCCCCAAAACCCGGGGGTCCGTTGACTAAATCTTCACAACCCGCTTAATACTCGTGAATGTCGTGTGACCCGATGTTTTTCACGAAATCGGCAGTAGTCTCCTTGTACGGAGCTCACCTAAATACAAAATCTTCATAAAAACTTGTCCCAACATCAATCACCCGATACAAACGGCCTCGGGGCCCAAAAACCAATACTAATCACACTATATCCAAAACAGCTTATATCTTTACAATATTCCAACTATATCCATAATGCAAGAGTTAATGATTACCCTTATACAACACATATATTAAAATGAGAAGCATTCTAATTACATGTAAACATCAACAAAGCCACATTCCGCTTTCTTCTAGCTGGCCAAATTTCTGACGAGCCGCCTCCTCGCACACCCCAGACTGTGAAAAGCGGGGATCCCACGCATTCCGGTGAGCTAAAGCTCGCAGGGTGACCACCCCAAGCGGGCTATTCAATTACGGCGCAAAGGCAATGTTCCAACTTAAACACACATTCAAGCAAATGCATGATCCTACTTGAATGTCTACATGACCACCTCGCATCCCAGTCCTCACCGACTCCTCTCACACCCGCCTAAGCCTTGTATGAGAATTCATTATTTTATTAGTGGACAACTCCTCCGATGTATATATATCAATCAACATCTCGACGATCGATATATATATTGCTCGTGGGATCATCCGATGAATATCAATCACCGTCCGACGATTGATATTTTAAGTTTGTGGACTACCGAGCACTCAACATTTTTAGATCATCCTCCGAACCGTCTTCTGTGACTTATACAAGTAATTAACTCCTATCTCTCTGTGATACCCCAAGGCATGAAATGCATTATATGTCATTTCAATAATTCATACAACACATGCAAATATATAAACATGAATATACTCGCATAAATCAAATCACAATCAAGGTTATGTAATTATACAACTCATATATCACATCAAAATTAGCTCACTTGGGCTAATGATCAAACTCATCTCCACGATCTACACACACAATTATATCTCACATAATTTACACCTCATGTTAATACATGTGTTTCTTATGCATTAACATTTTAAAATCAACACAATGGCCTACAAACACAATTTAATTCCATGTAATTGTGTCATTGTACTAACACATTAAAATAATGTATTAACTTGCTGACCCCACACAACTCAGTTTTCATTCATTTCATACCATTTCAAGCACACAACACATGGACAATTCTTATCCATTTCACATAAACCCGGACTGCTTTTTAATAAACTCATGTCCCAAGAAGTACCGCCCATCGCAGCCCACTTGTCCAATCTCAAGCCACTTTTTGGAACCGAATTACCCGTTTTCTATCTTATACTCACCTAAATAGAATTTAATGCATAACTCCATATAACAGCCCATTGGGTCACTGGACTGTCACTGACACTTCAAGAATCTCCAAAAATTTCCTACTATTTCTGGCCCCGTGTTTCAGGACCGATCCACAACCCATTCCCTGCATTTTCCATAGAAATACATGATTTAAAGTAAAATTTGAATTTAAGAGACCCAAACAGCCCTAATTTTCAAGTGTGCCACTGGAGGATGAGAAAATCCCAAGAATTTTCTAACACCCGGCCCCATGTTTCGGGGACCGATCAAACCGCCCTCACGGCCTCAAAACCAACCGAAACATCAAAAAACCTCAAAAATGGGAATAAAACGCAGTAGGGAGAGTACTCTTGAGTCGGGCTAAAAACTGAGAACTCTGGGTCCACGTTAGCCCGCTTCCGCGCAGAACGTTTTCCTTCAGACCGTTCCTGCCAACTGGCGGATTACAGATAATCTGGGAGAGAGTAAGAAATTTCTCTCAGAATCCACCATTTTCAGTCTGCAGCCATTGATCTCTCCCATGCCTGCCTTTCTTTTTTGTTTAATTTAGGGAAGATGGGTCAGCGTGCACTATTTCGTCTTTAGTCACTTAAACATTTACAAAACGACGCTTATGTCCCTATCTTCTCAGATTTGATTATCTCTAGCACTATTTCGCCATCCATTTTCATCATTTCTTACTCATACTAATTTACGCGATACGAAGACATGTTATATGTGGCTTTCTGGGCCGCATCAAAACCGATTTACTGCATCTCGAAACGCGATGCTCGAAAACGGTCGATTCGACCGGTCTCAGAAAATTATGAAATTTTACGTGCTAACTAGGATTTCGCGACGATTCCAACTATAATCCATTCACATCCGAGATCTAGAGAATTAATCACGGATTTTTAACCGAAATTACAATTTCAGAATCAAAATTACGATTTTGCCCTTATTCCGTAAATTGAATTCTCGGTCTTACATTCTCTTCCTAAAAGGAATTCTCGTCCAAATTCAGGACACCACAATCACTCACATGCATGCAACGCGCGCTCTCATGCATGTAATCAGCCATTTAAATCTAAACGATTTCAACCGTGTGACCTTCATCCCTAAATAAGAAGTGGATAGATGGCCCGGTGATCGTGTCTCGCTCTCCCACGTGGACTCCTCCACTCCATAGTGCCTCCACAAGACTCACTAGCTCACGGTTTTGCGTCGCAAAACCCGATCACGACTATCAACAATGCACACCGGGTCCTCCGAAGGTCCCATCCGTGTCAACCTCAATCATTCTCAATCCACCACATGAGCCTGATCCGAGTATACCGAGCATGGAGACGTGAAATACCTCGTGGACACCTATCATGCTGGGCGGTAAAGCCAACCGATACGCTACGGTGCCTATCCTCTCGAGTATCTCGAAAGGTCCAATGAATCTCTAGCGATAAATTTCCCACGCCGAACCTCGACCACTTCCTCTTGGGGAATCACCTTCATGAAACCATGATCACTCAACCTCAACTCAAGTATCACCGACAGACATCCGTGATAGCTCCTCTGCTGACTCTAAGCCGTGAGAAGACGCTATCGCACGCTCTCCACCTCTGTGAGGTGTCTCTAATCGCATCGTGACCGTTGATGGAATTCTCTCCCACCTCTGGCCCTCCAACCTAACTATGACCTGCTAATGGCCTCCCATACAATGCCTCATACTTGCCATCCGTATACTCGCCCGATAACTGCTATCAGAGGCGAATTCCACTATAGCAATTAATCCTCTTACCCTTATGATCCAGATACATGTTCGCAATATGCCCTCTAACAATCTGCATGTGAATCCATACACACGTAACCCTGTTAATAACCCGCTGCGTAAACACTAACCTCCAAGGTCACACCACCGATAATCCAATGGACTCAATAACTCAATTCATGCCATGCATGACATCCATTTACCGAGCTCCTTCGCCAGCTCAACAACACTCCAATGCAATTTCCAATGGGGTGTCCAACCTCAGCCACCCCGAATTCTATCACTCATCCTAAGCCTCGCGTGATTACCATGTTCGTGTTTCATCTCGATTATATAACTCTCGGGGCTTACATTTCGAAACTCTTCCATTCACATAGAATTTCTGATATCTCCACTCCGGCTTTGGCACCCACAACCTGTGGATTCTCACCATGAGCGTAATCTCGTAGATTTCTCACCATAATCCCGAATTTTTATCAGTCAACTCACCCTACATCCTAGGAAGAACATCTCACCCGGGCTTCCTTCTAAAGGCCTTAACCTCCAAGCCCAAATTCAATGCCTACGAGTATGACAACCCTGGCCTAGGTCTCACCATCGACAACCCATGCTGCCCCAACTTATCCATGTCAAGCCTGACATCGCAACCACTATGTGTACCACCCTAAGGTCCGCTACGCCCATCACAGAACTCGATCTATCCCCTCGACTTCACCCACACTTTGGCCCCTCCTCGGGTTCATCTGTTGCCGAAGTGCTTGTATAGCACCCGAAATCGAAACTAGTTCTCTAACCCTACTAGGTGCGAGGAATGAATCAGATACTCTCCCGGGTCCTCAGGCTTAACCGGGATTGCATTGTCCCAAAGTCTCGGGATCCCCTGCCTCTGGGGCAACCCGTCACTCATGCCTCAATCCCGGCCCCAGTCCCGAAACCAGCATAAGTCTCCGCTCTTCCCGAACTAGAGAAAGCCGATCCTCTCTGTTACCAACACCCGTATCCTGAGTGTTCCAAGTATCCTCAATCTCTCTCTCTATGGTCAGGGCTGTCCCAACCATGGAGTCCATTTCCCATAGGCGAAGTCCTACGATCCCGTCCCGAATGGACAACTTCAGCCCATTCTCGAATCTCCTTTATCCAACTAATCCTAAGAAACTAATGTGATCTCGAGTGGATCGCATTCTGGCCTCTCCCAACTCATCACCGCCTCAACTCCTCGGGGCTTCAGTCGATCGACACTCCTGATAAGCACACCCACGTATCCCAAAACCTCACCCCGCAGGGTCAAAACCTCGTGACCGACCGAACTTAGCGCATAACCTATGGTCTCTTAGCAACTGTAAACAACTCAAGGATGTAATTATGCCCCACTGACCGAGTGATCAAGATGTCATCCACGAAGACTACGACAAACTGATCTAGATAAGGTTGGAACACCCTATGCATGAGGTCCATGAATGCCGCTGGCGCATTCATTAATCCAAAAGGCATCACCCTAAACTCAAAGTGCCCATAGCGTCCTAAACGCCTTAGGATATCCGCCCTAACCCTCGTACCGATGGTAGCCGCGCGTAATGCTTATCTCTGAGTAGACTCCGCATCTTCCTCAACCGGTCAAATAAATCATCAATCCCTGTGAATGGGTAACGATTCGGATCATAACCCGTCGATCGCCTATAATCAATGCACAAGGGTCTTGCCCTTCTTCTTCTGCACTAGAACCGGAAATACCATGGTGAAGTGCCTTGATAAACCCCTTTGTCCAATAGCTCTCAGAATCGGACTCGAAGTTCCCGCAATTCAACCGGCATATCCTATGAGGAGTCATAGAGATGGGTGAAATAATTCCTGCAATCCCAAGATCAAGTCTACATCCCTGGGGTGGAGTAGTAGTCCAGTAGCCTATCCGGAAAACATCCACATATTCAAGACACTCACTGAGGTGCATCCAAGTATGACCTCTCCTCGTCCTCTAGTGGTAAGGCTCGCTTAGCCAACCTCACAACCGGCCTCGACATTTGAATCAGATATCGGTTCCTCAAAATACCGTGCTTCGCTTCTGAATACAACATTTAGGTACCGTCCCGCTGTAGCTTAACTCTCCCGCGCCACACCCAGAATAACCTCGGTAAATCACGCCTAATCCATCCCAAGGATGACTTTGAACTTTGACATGTCCAAGATCCTCAAGCCCACCGTGAGTAGAGTCCCCGAGATCTCTAACTCGCAACCTCGACATATCGTCCCTATTCTCGCCCTAATCCCTAGGGGAGAATTTACATGCAACGGCTCCTCTAAGGTCTCTAGAGGTCCTTGCCCAATTCCACCATATTCAGTCTCACACAGGCATTGATCATTCCATCCTCAACACAGGTAATTCCAAATTCTAATACTCTTTCATCAAGAGATACTGAGGAGAGCTACTATCTGATCTCCCATGAACGCTCTTGCTGAGATGAGCATCTTACACCCACTGCTGAGAGCACATTAGATCTTTTCCTTATCTAAACTCGGCTATACCAGCTCCTGGTGCTATAAAGATTCGTAGTACCTACGCCCCTGCGAAAGTCCGGCTAACTCAAACACCGATTGTGCTCGACCGCACTCTGCACTCTTCTACGCCCTCGACCTCTACTAAGCCATTTACACGATTAACATGGCAACAAAGAGTCATCTAACTTTCATTTTTAGTCTCGACTAGCAATGCACATGCCAATAGACTCTGACAACCATGAACCGTCCCGTCCATTTCTACGTGGTGCTAAATTCCAAAACTCACTTAGTCTGCTTTATTCAATAAGGTTCTGTCCTTCTCGTTCATTTCAAGATCTAAACCCTAAGGTCAAAATCCCTAACCCAAGATTTCTCCACCCTTTTCCTATACGCATTACATCATGCATATAATTTCGTACGCGAACTATCACAGAATCACCATTTCAAATGGTAGTTAAATCCAATACGCATTCTAAGGCATAACCACACTCTCGACTAATCATACACATAATCCTGTTGTATACGCAATCATTTCGCGTTTAAAATATTGTTTTCAACAAAAATTTTTTTTCAAAAATTTTTATTTTTGAAATTTTTATTTTCCGAAAATTTTATCAGAATTTATTTGATTTTATTTGATTTTATTTGAATTTAATAATAAATTTTTTTTTTTTCGAAAAATTTTATTTACAATGAACAAGTTCATTTGGTGACTCAGAAAAACGTAGTCAAACGAATCGTACGGGCCGAGTGCACCGAGTGCACCCAAGGCCGCCGAGCGCCCAGCCACGCCAGCCGCGCGCCCCGCTGAGCCCCACGCCCGCCGCCCCCCACTCGCCCACGCCGCCCGCCACGCCGCCCCGCCGCGGGCCGCGCCCCGCCCGCCGTGCACGCCGCCGCGCTCGCCGCGCTCCACGCCCGCGAAGCCGCCGCGCGCCCGCGCTCGCCGCCCCAATACTAAATACCGTCGCCTGGGCAAGCCAAGATCGCCCACCAAGACGCTCTCGCACGCCCAAGACGCACGCCAAGACTACTTCGTTTTGCTCTACCAATGGGCAAGAGTCTGGCTCGTGGTCCGCACCAAATTTTTTTTTTCTTATTATTATTATTATATTTTTTTTCCGCTTATTTCCAAAGAAATTCGAAAATCACTTAAAATTATTATTATTTTTTTTCATTTTTGACACTCAAATAAATTTAAAAATTTATTTTACCCCATTTTCTTCAATTGTACCACTTGTAAAATCTTAGAAAAATTATTTTCATCGTCATTTTTTTTTTTTTTCATCAGTAGCCTTCCTTACTACTTCAAGAAAATTTTAACTGTGAAATTTTTAGTTATTTATCTTGTGCAAAAACTGAAATAATTTTCTAGTTTTCCACAAAACCCACACTAATCTTGTCCAAATCTGAGCCGCATTCGCACCGTTTCCGACCATTTTACCAAAAAAAAAAAAATTTTCAACCAACTTGCTCTCTCACACTAATCCTGGGCACTAACACTTAGCCCATTTGTCCTAAGTGCTATCCACCTAAGCACACAATCCAAACACAACACATGATCAATCAACATGTTCACACAATAATTCATCCAATCACACAAAACACATCAACACACGTGCACGTAGTGTCCTAGTTTTGTCCCGTGATTTTCCTAGTAATTCATACCTAAACTAACATCAAACCACACCTAGTGGTGATGTGTTTTTTACATTCCATGGCCTAAGCCCCCACCCATCTATATACTCTTGGTTTCAAAAAATCTATACTCCACATCAAACCACCTAGCCGTGATGGATACACTCCAAACCCGGCTCCTAGGCACTCTCGTATACCTAAGCCCGATACCAAGTCGTGACGCCCCAAACCCGGGGTCCGCTTGACCACCCGTCAAACCCACGAATACTCGTGAATGTCGTGACCTCGACATTTTCATTTAAAATCTAGCGTAGTCTCCTTTGTACTGTGGAGCTCTACCCAAATACAAAATCTTCATAAAACTTGTCCCAACATCAATTGACATAAACGGCCTTTGCCCAAAACCAATACTAATCACACTATATCCAAAAACAAGCTATATCTTACAATATTCCAACTATATCCATAATGCAAGAGTTAATGATTTACTCTTATACAACACATATATTAAAATGAGAAGCATTCTAATACATGTAAACATCAACAAAGCCACATTCCGGCTTTCTTCTAGCGCTCAAATCTCTCTGACGAGCCGCCTCCTCGCAGACACCTGCATCTGCAAAAGGGGGACCGACGACGGCGAGCTAAAGCTCAAGAGGAGAATCACCCTAAGTGGGCCACTCACCACCTATGTGCAATGTTCCAATCTTTAAAACACACATTCAAGCAAATGCATGATCCTACTTGGGAAATGTCTACATGACTAACTCATCCCGAAAGTCCTTGTTCACTTCACACTCGCCAAGTTCTCTGTATTTAATTATTATTTTATTACTGAACAACCTTCCGATGTATATATATCAACTGGGCCGTCCGACGATTGATATATATATTGTTTGTGGATCTCACCCTCCGATGAATATCAATCAACGCCCGACGATCGATATTTTAAGCTCTGTGGACTACCGATAATTAACATTTTAGACTATCCTCCGAACCGGCTCTTCTAGACTTATACCATGCACTAACTCCTCATCTCTAGGATACCCCAGTGCATATGAAATGCATTATGATGTCATTTCAATAATTCCATATACAACACATGCAAATATATAAACATGAATATACTTCCCGCATAAATCAAATCAGCCACAATCATGTTATGTACTCATGCGCAACTCATATCACATCAAAATTAGCTCTCACTTGGCTAATGATCAAACTCATCTCCAATAATGATTCCACACACACTATATTCCACATAATTAGACCTCATGTTAATACATAGTTTATGCATTAACATTTAAATCAACACAATGGCCTACAAACACAATTTAATTCCATGTAATCGTAAGTCATATTGTACTAACACATTAAAATAATGTATTAACCTATTTAATTCCACGCTTTCAACTCAAGCCATTCATTTCATACCATTTCAAGCACACAACACATGGACAATTCTTATCCATTTCACACAAACCCGGGACTGTTTTTAATAAATCTCAGATCTCTAAAGAAGGCTGTCCACGGCAAATTTACTATTCAATCTCTGCTTACTTTGGAACCGAATTTCTACCTGCTTATCTTTATACTCACCTAAATAGAATTTAATGCATAAACTCCATATAATGCCCCACAACAATTCTCGATCGGGTCACTGACAAACACCAAGAATCTCCAAAATTCCTACTATTTCTGCCCCAGAGCCACGATCCACAACCCATTCCCTAAGATTTTCCATAGAAATACATGATTTAAAGTAAAATTTGGAATTTAAGAGACCTAAACAGCCCCTAATTTTCTGGGTAGCCACATGATGAGAAAACCCCAAGAATTTAACAATTCGGGTCCCATGTTTTCGGGATCGATCAAACCGCCTCACGGCCTCAAACCAACCAAACATCGAAACCCTTAAAATGGGAATAAAACGCAAGCAGAGAAAATCCTACCTCGAGTTGTCAAAACTCGCAAACTCTGGTCCACGCTGTGAGCCGCTCAAGGTAGAACGCTTTCCCTTCTTGCACCAAGTTCGTCAACTATTTGACGCGAGATAACTCTGTGAGAGTAGCGAGGTGCTTCTCTCAGAACCAATTATTTTCGTGTCCAGCAAGCTGCTGGATCTCTCCTCACGTTTGCCTTTTGTTTGTCTTGTAGATAGTCATGCGCACTATTTCGCCTTTTAAATACTTAAACATTTACAAAACGACGCTTTATGTCCCTATCTTCGATTTGGATATTCTAAGACTATTTCGGCCATCCATTTTCATCATTTCTCTACTCATACCACTTATGGTATTATGAGTACATGTTATATGTGGCTTTCACAGATCAAAACCGATTTACTTGCATCTGAACGCTGACGCTCGAAAAACGTGTCGATTCCGACCGCCTTTAAAATTATGAAATTTTACGTGCTAACTAGATTTCACGACGATTCCAACGGTGCAATCCATTTTGTCATCCGGTATTTCCGTAATTAATTACGATTTTTAACCGAAATTACAATTTTCAGAATCAAAATTACGATTAGCTCTTACCTTAAATTGGAATTCTGGTCTTACAATTTTAAAATTAAATTAATGGTTATCACATTCAATTTTAGTAACATTAATGTCTAGATATTATTATCATGTAAAACCTAATAAATTAATGTAAAATATTGAACGAAAGCGAATGTTAAAATTAATTTAATTAATTTGAAACCTAATAGCTCCATTAAGAGTCCAATAATAAAATGGTTATATGATGCCCTAATGGATAAACATGACCGGATTTTATTGGATTGGATCTAAAATAATTTTAATTTTCAAATGAGGTTGTACGACCCAACGTCGATAACACTTGAATATTAAAGATAAATTTGAAATTAAATTAATGGTTATTACATTTAATTCTAGTAACATTAATAAATCATTTCTACGAGACTCTGCTAGTGTTATTGAAAGTCTAAAGTTTATTTATATATATAGATATATACATATTTATATATATAGATAACTATATATAGATTTTATATATATAGATATATACATATTTATATATATGTATAACTATATATATGCGAGACTTTAAAATCCAAGATTTTGGATAAGAATAGAAATTCTCAAGTTGAAAATCCGAAATTTTTCTAGATCTTGGATGACGAAACGGACTCCTCCGTTGAACTCGTCTCGTGAGGTTCTAATTACCACGCTAATTTCGCTGATTCCAAGCGCTACGATTTCACGCTGAGACGCAAGGCCTGATGACACATGCAAGATAGCGACGCCACTAAGACCACAAGTGTGGTTAATTTGGCATCAAGTATGGCTCACAATTAAGCCATGTGTGGGAATTGAATCCCATGGCTCACATGAAGCCACATGTAGCAGGATGATGTCATAAAAGAGTGACGGCGAAATAGCAAAATTACGGAAGCGAGGGCCACCAATTTGGCTTATAAGGAGAGAGGAAATTTCCCATTTGACCGGATGAGGACTTCTCCAAAAAGGTGAGAAAGGACGTAAAGGAGAAATGAGAGAAATGAGAGGGAGTAGTGAGAAAAGAGAAAAAGAAAGCAAAAAGTAATGCAAAAAGGAAAAGAATTCTATAGGAAGATACAATGCCAAACACTTATAAATCCTGCAGTAGAACGCCTTCCTTCTCTCAGATTTGTAGGCTTATCCGACCATTTGATTCTTTCTTTCGGCATACAAGAGGGGGAAGTGTCTCTATTAATCAGAGGACAACGCGTGGACCTCGGTTTTGGGAGTTTCTTCAACTTCCAAGAGGCAGGATATTTTCCTACTTATTTACTTTTAAATTTCAGCTATAAATTAGTGGACATGATGATAGGCCACGAGCCATGTATATTAGTTCCAAGCTTTGGAATTAATGTATGGATTCAAGACCTATTGCATGGATCGGTGTTAGGTTTTAATTAGAACCAAAGTTTCTAGGTATCATGGTTGTTTGTGTGTGATGAAAGTGATCGAACCAAAATTACTCATGCTCATAAGGCCGTGAGGTACTCTCGTCAGAGCGTCCCAAGTATGCGACCTAATTCATGCTATATTACTGGCCAATAACATGCTAAGTGTGAAAAATGGGATATTGATGCATGCTTGTTGATGTATTGATATGTTTTGCATGGAGGTAGATTATATGTATCAATTATAATTATCCATGGTGTGTAAATGTTTCATGTAGTGTTCATTCATACATGTAACATGAGGAAAAATGCATTGGCATCATGCATTTCATATGCACGGTCACATCGCGGCCGTGCTCAAAGCAGGTAAGGTTTATTCCATCTGTTGGTGAGTGGGTCGGAACTCTGGGAAAACGGGACAAAGTCCAAGGTAGAGATTCACGAGTATGTAAATGATCAAATGATAAATTACATGTTTTTACGAAAGAAGTTGGGTAGATCCTCAGGTGAAAGTCCCACATTTTATTCATCTGCTAGACATGAATCCCGACGATGTAAGTTCAAAATGTTGAAAAGGCGCATAAGGCCCTACTCGGTAAAACCCTAAACTGCGGGCCCACAAAATAAAGGAAAAGAATCAAATCAGTTTTTGATAAATAAATCGAGGGTTTTCCAATGGTTTAATTGCAGTGTGACTGGGGTTTTATTTCACATTTGGCATTCCAGTGTGAGGGAGCTCTGGCTGAAAACTCGTGGTGAGCATGAGGGGTCGCATCTCATGCATGATATAGACATTTCATATAGAAAATAATTGTATGGAATGTGATTGATTGTTTATATATATGCCATTGCATATGCATTTTAGGTGGGGAGTAACCCTTGTAGGAGGATTTTCTACTGGGCTTTGCTCACCCCGTCGTGCATTTCTTCTGTGTAATACTGTGGACTATCCAAGTGAGGCTGTGACAGCAGAGAGGTAGTTTCTTGAGAAGAAAGCCAATGTGGCTTTAAGTAAATATTTTGTAAATATGTATAAAGTTTTTTGTAGAACAAGCATGAAACCTATGAGAAAATGGGGCTGAGACATTTTGTTTTATGCGTATGGATATATGAGCTCATGTGGCTATTTTACTACGTATGCTTGTCTCTTAATACGAGACATATATAGATTCGCAGGCCGACGTAAGAATAACTGACACTCCTGGATTGGGGGCGCCACAAGATTTAATTACAATTTATACAAAACTCCAAGTCTGTCTTAATTTTGGCAAAATACAAGAAAATACAAGATAGCTACCATCTCGTCGCTTTCTTCACCCTAAGGCCCCGTGGCTGCTCTATCCCCAAGCGTGTCTTCTGGGTGACCTTAAAAATTCCACGACGGTGAGCAGCTCTCCAAGAATGAATTTCCCTACTTGGGTTACTCCCCACTTAAGTGAAATGCAATGGCACACAAAGCATACAACACATGCTAATATATCACTCATGTTATTCAAGCTTTTATAATAATAACATATACTTAGGCCTACATGTGGGCTATATTGCACTATTCGGGCTGGGCTCGCTCCTCGGGAACAACCCACACTTCACACAAACATGTTATTCACCCATGGCAACAACACATCACAATAAATCACACAAACAAATTCCGTGGACTGTCCGAACCACACCAAGGATTTATTCATTCGGTCCAAATCTTTGAATAAATCACTGGCCGGTCCCGCCAACAAATCCCCACCCATTACAAGACCCTTAAGAAAAGTAAAACAAGTAGGAGAAAAAACCCCTACCTTTTACGGAGCTCACAAACTCCCCAACCGGTACTCACACGAGCCTCGACGTGTAGACCAACTTCTTGCTCTTTGCGCCTGCGAGCCGACTGGTCCGATCATACATAGATCTTGTGAGAGAAGCTTTGACTTTCTCTCTAAAATGGAGATCCAAGCTTCCTCGTGCACTCCCTTCTCCTCACGTTTTCTTTTCCTTTTCTTATTTATTTTCCCGTTTGCTTTTCTTTCTTTTTCCATTTCTCTTTCTCATTTTCTCATTTTCTCCCCATTTTCTCATTTCTCAGCTTTCTCTCCCTGAGAATTGACTGTATAGTCAAAGGAGGAAGCTTCTCCTCCTTCCCAGCATACAATCGCGCCTCAATTTTCCATCCCTTTTCTTTTATTTCCTTGCTTCCTTTAACATCATCCACTCAAGCGGGATCATCGCGAGCCATGTGATCATGCCACCCATGTGGCTCAATGTGAGCCATTTCTTTTATGCCAAGTGTCACACCTGAGGTGTCACGTACATCTCCTTAACCTACCATGTGTCACTGTCCGACACCCCACCGCCCTCGAAAACGTGAAATCCCGACCACCAATCCGAACTAATTCGACGTGGTTAAAGAATTCGTAGACGATTTCAACGGAGTCCGTTGGCCATTCGAGATTCAGAAAATTCGATTTTCAAACCAATACGGTTATCCTTCGTTAGTAAATCGATTTTCTCCGGTCTCACATATATATATATATATATATATATATATATATCTATGTATAGATATCTATATATATGTATATGTATATACATATCTATATATATAGATATATAGATATAGATATCTATATATAGATATATATTGTGACGCCCCAATCCCGGGGTGTCCGTTGTGTAAGACCCGAGAAATTCCAATTTCTGGAATAAGGGCAAAATCGTAATTTTAATTACAAAATTGTAATTACAGTTAAAAATCCGTAATTTATTCTCTAGATCTCGGATGACGAAACGAATCGTACTGAACTGCCCTCAAGAAAATCTAGTTAGCACGTAAAATCCTCGTGAATTTTCTGAGATGTACTTTGGCCTGCAGACGCTTTTCTCGAGGCATCGCGTCTCGGGTGCCGTAAATCGGTTTTCGATGCGACGAAAGCCGCATATAACATGTACTCATGTACCAGAAGTGGTATGAGTAGAGAAATGATGAAAATGGACGGCCGAGATAGTGCCGAATCTCAAATCTGGTAAGAGAGGGACATATTGGTCATTTAGAGATTTGATTTAAGTGACTAAAGCCAATAATGGTAGATAGCTTGCTCATCTCTTACATTAGGCCAAGACAAAAAACGGGAGGCCATTTGAGGATGCAGTGAGCTTGTCGTAGAGGGTTTTAGAGAGAGAGAGGGTGCTTCTCTCTAAGATCCCGACGACGGACCGCTGATTCCTCGAATTGAGCAAGAAGGGGAACGTTTCACGGAAAGGTGCTACGCCGTGGACCCCTGCTCATGAAGTTTCTGACAACCCAAGAGGTGCGATTTTCCCTACTGTATTTCTTTATTCCCATTTTTAAGATTTCTTTTCAATATTATTGATGGAGGCTATTGTGGTCAAGCCATCGTCCAAACATTGGGATCGAATTAATATAAAAAGTTGAGCCCAAATGGAGCAGCCCGTGGCTGCTCCACGGCGGATGTGGGTATGAACTTGTGTGTTCTCGTGTTAATCATGTGTTGATTGAAATCGGGTCGAAGGGTCGTGAAACGCGTTCAAAGTGAACCGATGAATGAATAAATAAGCTTGAACCGAGAAACCTAGGGTTTTACTGCCTTGTGAATAGTGACCAAAATGTATTGGGAAAATATGTGCTTGATTGGCACTGAATCAATTGCTTGTGTTTGCATATTAGCCCGCGAGCCAATTTGATTTAACTTGGTGAAACGACAACATGTTGTGTGATTTAAAGTTTTATGTAACATATTCATGTATATATATTTGCATGTGGTTTAAATCCGCATTGAATTGGCATACATGCATTCCATATGCACTGCAACATCCTAGGACTATAGGAGTTAGTGCATGGTATAAGTCAGAGAAGATGGTCTTCTGAGGGTAGTCTAAAATGTTAAGTATCGGAGGGTAGTCCAACCAAAATATCAATCGCCTGAGCGGCCCAATTGATATTCATCGAGGGTAGTCCACAAACAACTTATATATCAATCAGCCTGAGCGCCCACCGGATATATACATCGGAGGGTTGTCCACTAATAAAATAATAATTCTCATACAAGGCTTAGCTTATGTGAGAGCCTATGAGGACTCTGGATCTCAGTTATCATGTAGACATTCAAGTAGATCATGCATTTCTGCTTGAATGTGTGTTTAAATTGAACATTGCACCGCACTTAGTGGTGAGTAAAATTTCATTTAGGCGATTCTCCATCGAGCTTTAGCCCCTGCCAGATCCTTTATTTATAAAGGTGCAGAAGCGTATAGACCCGCCTTCGTCCTGTGAGGTCGAAGCTTTGAAGAAAGCCGAAAGTGTGGCTTTTGATGGTTTCTTCACATGTATTAGAATTTTATAATTTAATATATGTGTTGTATAAGAGTCATTTACTAACCCTGTAACTACGGGACATGGTTGATATGTTAATGGATATTGTTGTACAAGCCCTGTGAGGCCGTTTTTTATCCATGTTGTTATCCCCTGGGATTATATCGGGACTGCTCAGATTGTGCTTTATGTGCACCGTGCTCAGGGTAGAGCTCCCCCGATAAAGGAGACTCGCCCGATTTTCCAAGTGGCACGCAACCCGACACCCACCAGATTCCTACTTCCGGCTGACTGGCAACAACTGACCCCTGGGTTTTGGGGCCACACTGCATCACGTAGCCAGATACGCACACCAGTGAGCTCTAAGCTCAGGTATCCATCACCACTATTAGGTGGTTTAATGTGAGTAGATATGGAAACCCATAGATTGGAAGATTTGGGCTTAGCCATATTGAGAAGAGCATCACCACTGGGGTGGTTCGATGCTAGCTTAGGTACGATTACCTAGAAAATCAATGACAAAACTAGGACACTACGTGCACGTGTGCTGGAGTGTTTTGTGTGATTTGGTGAATTATTGTGTGCTTGGTGATTAGCATATGGATGTGTTAGAAAATACTTTAGGAAAATATTTTCAGTCAGATAAATGGCCAAACTGAAAAGAAAATAAAAAGAATAAATTTCAATAAATTTATTTGGGTTAGAATTGAAGAAAATGATTTTCTAGGGTTTTACAAAGGTAAAACCCAATGTAAAATGAATGAAAAAAAAAAATTTTTCTAATATACCCAGTTTTTAAACATGAGTATTGGTTTTGTGGAATTCTGGAAAATTATTCCAGTTTTTGCACAAGGGAAAGAATTGTAAAAAAAAAAAAAAAAAAAAAAAAAATATTTTAGAAATTTTATGATAAAGAGCAAGGTATGTTACCGCATCTTGGGAGTAGTGGTGGAAGGCTACCTGAGAAGTTTGAAAAAAAAAAAAAAAAAATGCAAACCAGAATCGAATGGCTAATGCCCAATTTCAAAGACCGGGTCATGACCCGGTTTAGAGTCGCGGATGTGAGGGCAAAGAAGTGCGTTAGTGGCATGGCCAGGCGCGCAAAGAATACGACATGGTTCGCTAGCGCCTACCATACGGGCAAATATGCTGGCCACACCGGGCCGCATAAGGCGTAGGGTCGCGACGTCCAGCTTGGTGTCGCGGACTGACTAGAGGAGAGGTGATGTCGCGACATCAAAGTGAGGTCGGCTGGGTGACGCTAGCGGGAGGTCGCAAGATGACGCTACGTAGCGTAAAGGCGCGGCGCAGTCATGTCGCGGATATCGCCGACGCCGCATACGGGCGCGCGGGCTAAAAGCCGGGCTTGATGTCGCTGACATGGATTTGACGTCGCTGACATGACATCGCTTAGAGGTCGCGACATGAAGACGATAAACACATAGGTTGGTCATCCAGGAGGTCGCGACATGAAATTGATGTCGCGACATAAGGTGGCGACCCAGCCAGCGTCGGGCAGAGAGACTGTCGCGACACCGGCGATGTCGGTTACGATTCTAGGTGCTCGACGCGACATCGGGCGACGCCGCAAATACGGGTGGTTAATAATAGCAAGGCAGGAGGCGTCGGCGATGCTTCACGACTGGTAGCACGCGGCTGACCGCGCGACGCCGAGCGGTGGCCCGCGCCGGTCAGGCGCTACGACATGCGCACGAAGGCAAGTAGGGCAAAGCAGCGCCCACGACCAGGCACCGCGCGCAGCGCTGCTGGCACATGGGTCTCCGGTGTGCGCACTGTGCACCCAACCCAGCTCTGATTTAGTACAATCGTTTAGGGTACCGTTTGGACTAATGCTCATGGACACCGCTCATGTGAAAAAAAAAAAAGAGTACAAAAATTTTAAAATTTTCTTGGGGGTGATTTAATATATGATATTCATATTGCAATTACTATAAATGCATTGGACGAGAGTGCGAAAAAAAAATTTCCGTGTGTGAATAGTACCTCGAGGCTGCTTATGTCTCGTAGACATTAGACAAATTTTCGGTAATATACACAATTTTCAAATGAAATTTTCAAATAAATTTTTGTTGAAACAATATTTTAATGCAAATTAATTTGTCTTGCATTACATGAAAATGCAAGGACAATGTGTATTAATCGATTTATGCGCATGATTAGTGTCTCTGGGTCGTTGCTATGCCTGTAGATATCAGATTGAGATTTAACTACCATGTTAATTACACAGTAGATGGTTGGTAGAGGACGAGGACGAGAGGGACGTCCATTGCAGGACCGGGTCGTGCACCACCGACATTTGACCAAATACGATATATGATCAAGAAATTCAGAGTACCGAGGTGTCATAGTTACGCTATAGCACGCAAGAAAGGCAGATAGTCAGGGAGGTCCTAGTAACCTCCAGAGATTTAGAGCAGACACCCCTCCCATTCATGGAGAGACCCATGCAGACCATTGGTTTATGCAGATCGAGAATGTACTGGAGGCTACGGAGATCACCTCCGATAATGCATCAGATCAAAGAATGTGATTCAAATGTTGCAGGCGAGGTCCGTACAGGAGATGGCCAGGACCCCTAGAGACTTAGAGGTTATGACATGCGCAGTTTCAGAGTCAGTTTCATGGGCAAGTATTTTCCGAGATCATGGTGGCATGCGAAGGCTCAGGAGTTCCTGTGAAAGTTTCAAGGTGGGCGATGACTGTGATGGACTATGTGGCTAGATTCACAGAGTTAGCCCGATTTGCTGATGATTACGTGGCCACCGATCTGGCCAAGGTGAGGAGATTCGAGAATGGACTGAAATTGTCCATTCGGGCCAGGATTGTAGGACTTCGCCTACGGGATATGGATTCCATGGTTGGGACAGCCCTGACCATAGAGAGAGAGATAGAGGATGCCCGGAGCACTCGGGATGCAAGTGTTAGTGGCAAGAGGAAGGACAGTCAATCTTCCTCCAGTTCAGGGAAGAGGCAGAGGGCCTCTAGTTCGCGAGGATCTCAGAGTCACGGCTATCCGCCAGGGACAGATGAGAGTTGCCGGTCAGCAGATGATGAGAGTTGGCACAAGTGGATAGACAGGCTACCATTTGTCAAGAACCCGACACATGAGACGGATCGCCCCCGCAGACAGGGATCCTGTGGTTTGGGACATCAAGGCCCCAATCAAGAGAAAGGGTGACAGAGAGGATACAAACATTCCTCCACAAGATTTGCATGTGCCACAGGCCGCCCCGCCAGTAGCTACACCGGCACCCCACATTTCACGTAGGCCCGAGCGAGTATGGGTAGAGGCAGAGGACGAGGCCCACGTGCCGGACGTCGAGGATCCAGGCGACTCCATGCCGTCACACCGCAGACCGAGTCGGCCAGACGCCCGCCATACAGTGCACTTTTGCTATCTCGCCATGGGCTAGGAGTGTTGTTTGATTCCCACACGATTCATTCATCACGCATCAAGAGTGATCGAAGGCTTAGAGGTCGAGACCTTAGAGGAGTCGTTATATGTGAGTTCCTCCCTAGGATTAGGTGAGAATAGATGATATAATGAGGCTGCGAGTTAGAGATCCGGGACTCTACTCACAAAGTGGACCCGAGGATCATGGACATGCCGAGTTCGATGTCATCCTCGGGATGGATCGTTTACGCCTTACTGTGGCTGCGCATCACCAGAGCGTAGGAGGGTTACCGCCACACCGCAGCGGTACTCGCGGTGGTATTTCGTGGGGACAAATATGATGTTTTACCCAGACAAGATAATGAGTCCGTGTGTCGTGGACGCTTGGCGGGGTGGCCAGCAAGCCCATTCCTGTGAGGACCTATGGCAGACCGTACTTGGATCTGGCTCCTGAGCAGTGCGCAGTACTGGATGTTTTTCCGTGATGAGCTAGCACCGACTCCGCCTCCACGCAGGGTAGTAGACTTCGGGCATCGAAGCTGCCAACCCGTACTTCACCCATCTCTATGACCCCGCATAGGATGGCACCATGAGTCAGAGAACCTCGAGTCCAGCTATGTGAGCTACCGGACAAGGTTCATTAGACCGAGCACTTCACCATGGGGCGTCTTGCCTGCTTGCAAAGAAGAAGGACAAGACTCTTCGACCGTGCATTGACTATGCATTACTGAATGTGGTTACGATTAAGAATCTGCACTCCACAATGAGGATCGACGATTTATTTGATCGGGCTGGTAGGAGCGAGTCTACTCCAAGATGACCTTCGCACCGGTTACCATCACCGAGGGTTAGGATGCGTATATTCTAAGCACGCTTAGGACGCTGCTATGGGCACTTTGAGTTTACGGAGGTTCTTTGATTGACGACGCGCTCAGCAAAGATTCATGGATCTCACGTGATAGGATATTCCAACCCTATTTAGACTGGGCTTTGTCGTAGTCTTCGATGACATCTAATCTACCCCCACGAGTGGGAGCATGAGTATCACTCGAGGACTGCTTTGGCGCTTGTTGAGAGACCATCACCAGACGCCAAGTTCGCAAGGCAGTTCCGCTTAACAGGTGAGATTTTCGGGACACGTGGTGTCAAGATCATGATGTCACGACCCAGAAGGTCGAGGCGCTGATGAGTTGGGAGGAGGCCAAGTCGCCTTCGAGATACGAGTTTCTCTGGGATTGGCCGGGTATTATGTGAGATTCATTGAGATTTCCAGATAGCAAAGACTTATGACTAAGTTGACCTAAGGAGGTCAGTTTGATTGGGATTACCGATGCGAGGAGGCATTCCAGAGCTTGAAGAGGAGACTTACTTCAGCCCCATCTCGATAGTTCCGCATAGGGACAGGTATACAAGTGTATTGTGATGCTCGAGGGCCGGATTGGGATGTGTTTTGATGCAATCCGGGAGGGTAGTAGCTTATGGTTCTCGTCAATTGAAGAATCATGAGCAGAATTACCCCACACACAATATGGAGTTGGCGGCCGTAGTCTTCGCCTTGAAGATTTGGCGCCACTACTTATATGGCGAGGAGTTCGAGGTATACTGCACTATAAGTCTCATATATTCACGCAACGGGACCTCAACAGGCAACGCAGATGGGATGGAGTTCCTAGAGGATTATGACTTCACTTTGCACATCATCCCTCGTAAGGCAAATGTGGTGGCCGATGCACCTGGCCTAAGTCACGAGGAGCTGCTGGCTAGTATAGCATCCTGAGTGGCTGATGCTCGAGACTGTGGGACAATAGGCTACAGCATAATAGAGCGCACTCCTGTATACCTCGCGCTTAGTACTACACCGCCTCTCGTTGAGCAGAGTGATCGAGTTCCAATGGCAGGACGCAGAGATAGTGGGCCCATCGTGGACCGAGCGCAAATGTACGGAGACGAAAATGGACTGTTCACACAGATCTTCGATATAAGGGACGAGTAGTGGTTCCCGCCTGGATCGACTGGAGAGACTCGTAGAGTTTCACCGCCTCGACTCACTGCGGCAACCTGTGTGGCACGAAGATGTACCAGATCTTCGCCGCCAAGACTATCGGGAGTGGATGAAGAGACACGAGGGGATCTTTGTTCACTTACGTCTCATATGTCAGTGTTATACGAAAGCACCGTAGTTACGCCAGGCTACTCAAACCCATCGAGGTGGCCGAGCCGGAAGGAACACGCCACGATGGACCTTTGTGACCCACTTGCCACCTGACGCAAATGCGGCTACATGACGCGGTATGGGTGATAGCGACCTGGCCACGGTCGGCATTTTCTAGCCGCGGCGATGACCTTCGCCTTGAGAGATTCACATATACATTCGAGAGATAGTCCGGCTACATGGAGTACCAAAGGTCCATAGTGGCCTGGATAGGACCTCGAGGTTTACGGCGCACTTTTGGAAAAGTTTCCAAAAGGCTATGGGCACACTACAACTATGAGGTTGCTCCACCCTCGTACATGGTCGCCCGAGAGGACTATACAGTGTTAGAGGACATGCTACGAAAGCATGCGTCCCTGATCATAAGGGTAGCCGGGAGGAGCATTTGCTCCCAGCGGAATTCGCCATAAACAACAAGCACTGTGCAAGCATACAGATGGCACCGTATGAGGCCTTATATGGGAGGCCATGATCACTGCTATGTTGGACCGAGGTGGAGAGAGCCCATCACCGGGGTCCCGATTTGATTAGAGACACCTCCGAGAAGGTGAGCTTGATACTGGCTGCTCTTCTCCTCACGGCCGCAGCCTACGTAAGAGCCATGCAGATGTACGACGCCGAATCTCTAGAGTTCGAGGTTGGGGATCATGTCTTCTTGAAGGTTATGCCTAAGAGGGAGTGGTCGTCTGCAAGACGTAGTTATCGGCGGCTCATCTTAATCTTCGAGATACTCGAGAGGGTAGGGCACGGTCACAGACCGCTAGCGTTACCAATCTTACGTCGTACCACGAGGTGTTTCACGTCTCCATGCTCCGGAAGTACGCACCAGATCCAACTCATGTGGTGGATTGGGGACAGATTGAGGTTGACACAGATGGGACCTTCGAGGAGGGACCAGTACGCATTGTTGATAGTCGTGATCAGGTCTTGCGACGCAAGACCGTGAGGCTAGTGAAGGTACTATGGAGACACTATGGAGTGGAGGAGTTCACGTGGGAGCGTGAGGACACGATGCGGGCCACTTATCCCTTCTTGTTTAGGGATGAAGGTACGTGGTTTAGTTGTTTAGCAATTAAATAACTAGTTTACATATATGGTACAGTACACGTTGCATATGCATGTGAGTGTTTATAATTGTCTTGAATTTCGACGAAATTCCTTTAAGGAGGAGAATAAGACCCGAGAAATTCCACTTCGAATAAGGGCAAAATCGTAATTTTAATTACAAAATTGTAATTACGCTAAAATCCTCACTTATTCTCTAGATCTCGGATGACGAAACGACCGCACCGCTGGAATCGTCTCGCAAAATCTAGTTAGCACGAAATTCGTGTGAATTTCGAGACAAATGGTCGGCATCGCTGAGGCATCGCCTCGAAAGTGTCAGAATCGGAGCCGATGCAACAAAGCCGCATATAACATGTACTCATACCGTAAGTGGTATGAGTAGAGAAACGATGAAAATGGACGACTGAGATAGTGCCGAATGTCAAATCTGGTAAGAGAGGGACATATTGGTCATTTAGAGATTTGATTTAAGTGACTAAAAGCCAAAATAGTGTATAGTGGTTCATCTCTTACATTAGGCCAAGACAAAACGTGGAGGCCATTTGAGGATGCAGTGAGCTTTGGGTTGAGAGAGGGAAGCTTTAGAGAGAGAGGCGCTTCTCTCTAAGATCCCGCGACTGACTGGATTTCGACGAGCAAGAAGGAAACGTCACGCGGAGCAGCTACGCTGCGGACCCTTCTAGTTTGCGAAGTTTTTGACAACTCCAAGAGGTAGGATTTTCTCCCTACTTGGGTTTTATTCCCATTTTTAGTACTTTTCAAATGTTTGAGTTGATGGAGGCCATTAGGGGCTGTTTGATCGGTCCTAAACATTGGGATCGAATTAATATAAATGAGCCCAATGAGCAAATTGGCTGCTCCACGGCGGATGTAAAAGGAACTTGTGTGTTCTTGGTGTTAATCATGTGTTGATTGAAATTGGGCCGGGAAGGGCTTGAAATGCGGGAAGTCTGGCCAAAGTAGACCGATGAATGAATAGTCACTGGAATCAGAAACCTGGTGGTCGACTGCTCTAGAATAGTGGACCCTAAAATGTATTTTTGGAAAATATGTGCTTGATTACACTGAATCGAATTGCTTGTGTTTGTATATTAGCCCAAGTGAGCTAATTTTGATGCTGAACGGGTAAATGCATAACATGTGTGATTTAAAGTTTTATGTAAATATATTCATGTATATATATTTGCATGTGGTTTAAACTGTATTGGAATTGTCATACATGCATTCCATATGCACTGCAACACTTAGACTATAGGAGTTAGTGCATGGTATAAGTCTAGAGAAGATGGTTCGGAGGGTAGTCTAAAATGTTAAGTTATTCCGAGAAACAAACTAAAAATATCAATCGCCTGAAATGGCCCAATTGATATTCATCCAGGGTAGTCCATTAAACAACTTATATATCAATCAGTCGGAGCGCCCAATTGATATATACATCTGAGGGTTGTCCACTAATAAAATAATAATTCTCATACAAGGCTAGAAGAGTGTGAGAGTCTATGAGGACTGATCCTGAGTTAGTCATGCATTCAAGCAGGACTGCTTACTGTTTGAATGTGTGTTTAAATTGGAACATTGCACTGCACTTAGGTGGTGAGTAGCCCATTTAGGGCGATTCTCCTACTGAGCTTTAGCTCACCCCGTCGTGGGATCCCCCTTTTATTTTACAGGTGCAGGAAGGCATGTAGGGACTCGGGCCGTCCTGGGAGGTTTAGCTTTGAAGAAAGCCAGTGTGGCTTTACGGTTTCTTCACATGTATTAGAATTTTATAATTTAATATATGTGTTGTGGCAGTCATTTACTAACTCTGTGAACTATGGGACATGGTTGATATGTTAATGGATATTGTTGTATGGGCCCCAGAGTCAGCTTTTATCCATGCTGTTATCCCTTGGGATTATATCGACCTGCTTTGGGACAGTTTATGTGTACCGTGGTTTGCAGAGCTCCCGTATAAAGGAGACTCGCCGATTTTCTGCAGACGGTAACCCGACACCCACTCAGATTCCACTAGTTGACGGCACAACTAATTTCGGTTTTGGGCGTCACACGTTGACTACCCATCAACCCGCGGAAATCTACGTGTCTCAAGTCATGAGGCACGTACAGGTGCAAAAATGGCCACTTGGGCCTACACGTCATGCTCATAAAATGTATATTTTATACAAAAGCATTTATTTACAATTTTATTTAATTACAATTTATACAAAATCAAGGTTTTCGCCTGCACTTTACAAAGAACAAAATACAAGATAGGCCGATTTGGCCATTTCTTCCTAAGGTCCTTGGAGGCCCCATCCCCAAGTGCCTTTCGCACCTAAAAAATAGTCCCACGACGGTGAGCAAAGCCCAAGAGAGGGAATTTCACTTGGGTTACTCCCCACCCAAGTGAAATGCAACGGCACACAAACATAACCCATGCTAATATATCACCTAAGCATATATTAACAATTTAAATCACATACAGAAGTTCAAATCACGCATCATGTTATTAGGTTTATAATAATAACATAAGCTTAGAAGCTCACATGGGCTAAGGCAAAATCCGGTTCGTCTTGGAGGCGGCCCACAATTTCTAATCAACATGTATTTTCTCCTTGGCGATAACACGATACCACTGAAAATCACACAGGCAGTCATTGAATTGTCCAAACCCACACCAAAAGTTTATTCTCGGTCCAAATCTTTTGGAACCGGAAATCACGGCAAGTCGACCTCAACAAATCCCCACCCATTTACAAGACCGCCAAGCAAAAAGTAAAACAAGTAGGAGAGAAAAACCCTACGCCTTTATGGAGTTTGTCGAAACTCCCAAAATCCGTGTACTCACACGTAGCCCTCGCGTGTAGACCAACTTGCCTCTTCTTTGGCACGAGCCCGGCAGTCGATCGTCGTAGATCTTAGAGAGAAGTCAGACTTTCTCTCTCTAAAACCGAAGAACAAAGCCTTCTGCATCTAATTTCTTCTCCCCCACGTTTTCTCTTGGCCTTTTTCCTTTTGTTTTATTCCCTCCTTTTGCTTTTCTTTCTTTTCCTTTTCTTTTTCTCATTTCTCTTCTCATCCTCTCACATTTTCTCTTCATTTTCTCCTTTCTCTTCCTTTTCTCTTCACTTTCTCCCTCCCTTTTGGAGCACTAATCGGATGAGACAAAAAGAGTTTCCTCCTCTCCTTCCTCAGAAGCGAATGTGTGGCTCTCAAATTTCCATCTTTTTCTTTATTTCTTAATTCTCTTTACTTGACATCATGCTCTTACATGGCTCAATGTAGGCATGGATCTCTTAGTGCCATGTGTCTCATGAGGACATGCAAATGGATTGGTTGGCATTGGTCTCCTCCACGTGGCAGCCCTCTAATCCTGCCACTTGGCATCCCTTACCTTGCCATGTGTGTCAGGCACACGCCTGAAAAGCGTGAATTTCGGAATACCTCAGGAATCAACGAATTCAACGTAGTAGCTAGATTTCGCGAGACGATTCCAACGGTGAGGTCCGTTTCGTCATCCGAGATCTAGAAAAAAATTCTGGATTTTGACCGAAATTACCATTTTATCCTTCGTTAGGAAATCTGGATTTTCCGGGGTCTCACATTCTCCCCTTAAAAGAATTTCGTCCCGAAATTCCCACACTCCTCTTGCATCAGCCGATGCATACATAACCACACACAATCCCTACTTGATAAATGGCAATGACCTTCCCAGTGCGATCAATATTGATGAGCGTCGGCTTCAATCCATGTCCTAAATGATATCCATTTACCGAACCCTTGTTGGTTCACCAACACCCAAATGAAATTTCCATTGGGTATCCAAATCTCGAGTCACTCTCGACTCCTATCACTCGACTCTAAGTGTACGTGATAACCATGTCCGTTTGTTTTCATCTCGAGTCACTTGACTCCTATCATCAACAAGTGCGAGGTGATAGCCATGTCAGTATTTCCTCATCTCGAGTCTCCGACTCTATCACTCTATCTAAGTCTGGGTGATAACCATATCCGTGTGTGTTTTCTCTCTCGAGCTGATAGAACTTTTGACCTACACTTGAGCCTCTTATATCCATACGAAATTCGAGGATCGCTCTCGGGTCTCTTACACCACCGAAGTCAGGATTGCTCCCGGGTCTCTTACACCCTCACGAATTTGGGATCTCTCCGGGTCTCTTACACCCACCACAGTCGAGGATCTCCCGGGTCTTACACCCCACGAAATTCGAGGGACATCTCCCGGGTCTCTTACACCCACCACGGGGAAGTCGGGACATCTCCGGGTCTCTTACACCACCACGAAGTCGGGTTCACTCCGGATCTCTTACACCCATACAGAAATTTGGGACATCTCCCCGGGTCTCTTACACCCTTTAAGTGAGATAGCTTCCCGGGTCCTCTTACACCCTTCTGAGAAATTTAGGACATTTCTGGTCTCTTACACCCATCTGAAATTTAGGACATCTCCAAGGTCTCTTACACCCACTCTGTGAGAATTTGGGGATCCTCTCCGGGTCTCTTACACCACATAGAAATTAGGTTCTCCTCCCGGTCCTCTTACACCCATACAGGACCTTTCGGATACTGCCGCGGGTCTCCTTCACCTAACTCCCGGGTTTCTCACCTTATACCAACCCCTTTCGCTTTATGACACACTTTACTCTCTTCACTTTACAGTTCGAACCATGAGTCTTCGTTGGACGTAGTCTTAAAGACTAACTCAACCCACACTCACCAAGAGTGGTGAGTGTCCATACTGTGCACCCACGCGACTCTTCCCAACGTGATGTACCGTGCACATGGAAGGCCTCCCAGGCCTGTCAGGTCGACTCTCACCACATCTCCCGGGAAGAACATCCATCTCTGGCTTCTCACAAAGGTCTGACCTCTAGCCAAGTCACATCACACAAGATGCAGCGAATGGAGTATGATGCATCCATTCGCCTTCTCCTAGTCAACAAGTGAGAGAGTAGAAGCATTGCCTTTGCATATCCGAATTTATCCCAGGCGCTCAGTCTCTATACCCACGGATCTTGCCTCGGGAGACGATCTGCGTCTCATATGCATTTGTCGGCGAGAAATAACATATAGTACGCACTGCTGACTAAATAGAAATCCGACTGTAAGGAGTCCTGTGCGACCTCGACCCACACTCTTGCCCCTGGCCCTGTCTTTGCGAAGGTGCTTGTATAGCACTCCAGAAACTGAAACTGGTTCCTCTGACCCGTACTAGGGTGTGGAGGAATGAACTGTACGCTCTCGTGTTCTACAGCTAACTGGGACTGCGCTGTCCCAAAATCCTGGGATCCCTGTCTCTGGGGGCAATCCCGTCTCACATGCCCAGGCTGTCGGCAGAAATAACATATCCTGCCTTGCTGACTATCAGCGTCATTTTGGATGAGAAACTCGTGTGAAGCGAGAGTCTTACGCCTCTTCCCAGGAACTAGAAGGCTGATCCTCCCTCTTACTACCAACACCCGCATCTCGAGTGTTTCGAGCATCCTCGATCTCTCTCTCTATGGTCAGGGCCGTCCCGACCATGGAGTCCATGTCCCGTGGCGAAGTCTGATCCTACGAATGGACAACTTCAGTCCATTCTCAGATCTCCTGACCTTGGCCGTGTACGTGTGGCCCACGTGATCGTCAGTAGTCTGGTAACTACGTGAATCTAGCCCGTAGTCATCTTGTCATCCTCCTGCTTGACTCTGGAATCCCGAGCTTTGGCATGTCATGATCTCTGGAAAGTACTTACCCATAGACAATACGGGAAACTGCGCCCGTGTCATAACCTCTGAAGTCTACCAGAAGTCCCCAACCCGTCTCTGCATACTCGGGCCTCGCCCTCTAATTTGGAATGCGGCTAACTTTGATCCCAGTCGTATCGAGGTGATCTCCATAGCCTCGATATGTTCTCAATCTTGCATAAACCAATGAGTCGCTACCATAGGGATCTCCTCCCCACAATGAGCGTCGGAGGATGGTGTGCTCTAAACCCACGGAGGTTCTTAGGACCTCCACGACTTCCTGCTCTGACTGTCTGTCGTGTGCCATAACACCTACGGCCTCGACAAAGGCATCTTGATCAAATCTGGGCGGGCTGGTCGAATGTCGGTGGTGTCGACCCGATTGCCACTGTGGATGTCCTCTCGTCCTTGTCCTCTACTAGTCATCTACACAAGTCGATGGTAGATTAAATTTCAATCTGATATCACTAAGAGCAAACTACATTAGAAATACTATTCATACACCGGAAAATTTTTTTTTTTTTCATACCCCATGTCAAGGCAATTAATTTCAATAACGTGTCTCAAGGGTGAAAATGCAGCCTCGAGACACTATTCACACACCGTAAAAAAAAATTTTTCACATACCACGTATTTGAATTTAGAGTAATTGCAATATAAATATTTTATATATTAAATCATACACAAGAAAATTTTTTAAAATTTTTGTACTCTTTTTTTTTTTTTTTTTTTTTTTTGAAATCCCTATGAACAGTGTTCATGAACAGTGTCCATGACGATGATCAACGGTGCAACTGAACCAAAGCGGGTTAGTTGCGGTCACGCCTGAGGCCCGTGTCGCGTGCTGCGCGATGCCCAGTGCGTGGCGTGCGCACGACCATGGTCGCGGCATATCGCAGCGCCTGACCGGCGCACATCGGCGCTCAGGCGTCTTGGCGGTCGCGGCGCATAAGCGCCAGTCATGGCGTCGGCGACCTCCCTCTGCCCAGTCAGCGCCGAGGAATCGCGGCGTCGTTTCGGTCGCGACCTCTGGAGCCCATCCGGTATTCGCGACATCACGCCGTCAGCGACCGCGCCTCAACATCCGGCCCCCAAACGGTCGCCCACCCTATGTCACGACGCTCCGGCCCGTATCGTGACATCACCGAAAGACAACCCGTATGCGTGACATCGTCTTCATGTCGCGACCTCCCAGACTGATGTCCATGTCGCGACATCACATTGGTGTCGCGACATCGATCAGCCCACTCCATGTCGCGACATCACATTGGTGTCGCGACACCGTCTCTTCTGCCCACACCGCTGTCCATGTCGCGACATCAAAATGATGTCGCGACATCGGCCTAACTAACCACGGCCGCCATTAGCCGCGACATACCTTGGTATCGCGACATCTGCTGTCGCCCGTGGCGTGGCCCGATGTCGCGGCGTCGTTTACGCCGCAGTGGGATTTGGTCGCGGCGCCCAGCCAGTGCATTGACCTCCCGCGCAGCTGCTACCCGTATCGAGACCTACCGCCGTGATGTCGCGACATCCAGCGACTTCGATCCCATTTACGCTCGATCGCGGCGCCGTATACGCGACCTCCTTTGCGACCACTCGTAGCCGCGACCTCACTTTGATGTCGCGACATCATCGTATCCAAAATCCCGGGTGTCCATCCACGGGGCCTGCTTAGCCAGGTCGCGACGCCCACTTCCTGGTGACCTCACGTCCAGTACACGGTCGCGACCTCGAATCCCATGTCGCGACGAAGCGAGTCTAACACGCAATGAAATTTCTTTCTTCTTTTTTTTTTTTTTTCATCCGTGGCCTTCTTTTACGCTACTTCATTGATCACATTAACTTCAACCTTTGCTTCACATAAACTTTAAAATTTTAAGAGTTGAATTTCCACTCTTTTTCCATGTGCGAAAACTGGAACAACCTTCCAGAATTTCACAACACCCAATCTGCTGGTACTCAAAAACTAAAACGATTGTCCAGAAATTTTTTTTTTCAAATCCTCCAGTAGCCTTCCCTGCTACTCCTAGCCCCTTCCAGCCCTTACAAAACCTGCTACCACTTGATGATGCAGTAGCTAAAAATGTCTGCTACTAAGATACAGTAGCTAAAACTCTCCAAATCACCTAAAAATTATATAAAATTTTAATTTATATAATTTCCATTTTCAGGAGTTTAATTAAAACCCTTATTCTTGTGCAAAAACTGGAATAATTTTCCAGAATTCCACAAAACCCATTTTGTTCAAAAACTGGAGCACTGTCCAGAAAAATACTTTTTTTCATTTATTTCTTGTTTTCTGGTACATTACGCTGAGAATTTTTCACGGAACATAACCATAGGTGTTCAACACTTTTCTATGCTACTCACCAAGCATACAAGCATAACACATAACAAGCATATTTATACACCATCACACATCATTTAATTCCACCAAAATGCACAGCGATGTATGATCTAACCGTGCCCATCAAAGTCTAGGTATATTGTATGCACAACTCTACACCCACCGAGCACCCGAGGTAGTTTGCTTTGCTCACGATACCATCTTGTGGCCCCAATCCGGGGTGTCAGTTGACTACCGTCAACGAAAATCTACGTGTCTCAAGTCATGAGGCACGTCACGGGTCTAAAAATAGCCCACTTGGGCCACCACGTCATGCTTTCGCCAAATGTATATTTTTATCTGAAAGCATTTATTTACAATTTTATTTAATTACAATTTATACAAAATTGGGTTTCTTGCCCAGAATTTTACAAAGAACAAAAATACAAGATAGGGTCGATTTGGCCATTTCTTCTCCTCTAAGGTCTTTGGATCGTCCGTCCCAAAGTGCGTCTTCGGTACCTAAAAAAAAATAGTCCTGACGGGTGGGCAAAGCCCCGGTAGAGATTTCTACTTGGGTTACTCCCCACCTAAGTGAAATGCAATGGCACACAAACATACAACTCATGCTAATATATCACTCATGCATATATTAACAATTTAAATCACATACATCATGTTATTCAGTTTATAATAATAACATAAACTTAGCTCCCACACTTAAAGTACAAGGCAAAATCCGGTTCGTCTTGGAACGGCCCACAATTTCACAATCAACATGTTATTTTCTCATAGCGTAACACAATGCCACACAATCACAAGCGATCCATTGGGCTGTCCAAACCCCACCAAGGATTTATTCACTCGGTCCAAATCTTTTTAGGCCAAGGGGAAATCACGGCCGTCCCGGCCTCAACAAATCCCCACCCATTACAAGACCCTTAAGCAAAAAGTAAAACAAGTAGGAGAAAAACCCCTACCTTTATGGAGTTTGTCGAAACTCCCCAAATCTGGTACTCACACGTAGCCCTCGACGTGTAGACCAACTTGCCTCTTCTTGTTGAAGCTGTACTAGTGATCCAGATCGTCGTAGATCTTAGAGAGAAGCCAGACTTTCTCTCTCTAAAACCGAAGAACAAAGCCTTCTGCATCTAATTTCTTCTCCCCCACGTTTTCTCTTGGCCTTTTTCCTTTTGTTTTATTCCCTCCTTTTGCTTTTCTTTCTTTTCCTTTTCTTTTTCTCATTTCTCTTCTCATCCTCTCACATTTTCTCTTCATTTTCTCCTTTCTCTTCCTTTTTCTCCTTCCCTTTACTCACCTCCTTTTGGAGCACTAATGGATGAACAAAAAAGGAAGTTTCCTCCTCTCTCCTTCCTCAAGCCAAAAATTGCAACTGGCTCTCAATTCCATCTTTTTTCTTTATTTCTTAATTCTCTTTTATGACATATTGCTCTTACATGGCTTGATGTGAGCCATGGATCTCCTCTTGGTGCCGTGTGTCCTCATGAGGTTTATGCAAATGGTTGGCATTTGGTCTCACTCACGTGGCAGCCCTCTAATCCTGCCACTTGGCATCCGCCACTTGCCATGTGTCATCTGACACCCCACGCCTCGAAAAACGTGAAATTTCAACTACCTCGAATCAGCGAAATTCAGTAGCTAGATTCCTTGAGCAGTGATTCACGGTGAGGTCAGTTTCGTCATCGAGATCTAGAAAAATTCTGGATTTTGACCGAGTACCATTTTTTTTTTATCCTTCGTTAGAAATAAGTTTCAGGGGTCTCACATATATAGATATGTATATATAGATATATACATATTTATATATATAGATAACTATATATATATATATATATATATATATATATATATATATATATATATATATATATATATATATATATAAATATGTATAGATATCTATATATATAAATCTATATATATAGATGTATATAGATATATCTATAGATATATACATATCTATATATAGATATCTACCTATCTATATATATATATTTTTATATATAGATATCTACTCTCTCTTATAGATTTTATATAGATATAAATCTATATATATATATATATATATATATATATATATATATATATATATATGTATCTATAAATCTATATAGATATATATATCCTATATATATATAGATATCTATATATATATATATATATATATATAGATATATGTATATATCTATATAGGGCTTATATCTATACATACGAGACTTATCTATATATATATATATATAGATATATATATATCTATATAAATTTGCGAGCAGTACTACAGACTTATATATAGATATGTATATATCTATATATATATATATATATAGATATACCATATATACATATAAATTCTGACACTACTACAGGACTTATATTGAAATGCGGAAGGTACGTAGAATTTTACATTCAAAGCATAACGATATACTTTACTTTACTCTTATTCATTATTGGACTCTTATCATACTAATTGTTTATTCTACCTAGACTAATAATAAGAAATAGAGTAGGACACAACATAATAAGTACGAGATATACGATATGATACTAGGTGTCGTAACACAAAGTAGGAGTGTCGAAGAACTGATCGGAGGATGCTAGAAGTACTATCGTATGCGCGCACGGTCTGAAGTGTCATATCACTAGCGGGAGTGCGAGCATTGATCGGAGACGTGTACGCATGTAGCAGTCTGCGTTTGCGCGAGAATCTTAGAAGCACTAATCGGAACATGCTGCCCACGTAACAGAAGTGTATTGCTTCTTAAAGTACCAAAGAAAGCAACGATCGGAGGCGTGTTTTTGCCCATGTAACAAAAAGTGTCATGTCATTCAGCCTCCACGTCTACGCGGTCCTAATATATGTGCTTTCAGGGAACCTACTATCTTATCACTAGGAATTCTATTACGTTTGCCAACATCGGCTGCGAGGTACGGTCTAATTTCTCTGTTTCCTTGACCTTACAAACATGTATGGATCCTTTCATACTCTTATAGGGTCCTCATTAGTCCAATAGACGAGTCTTTGGAGCAACGGAATAACAAAACAAAACCAAAAAACACGGCAATTTTCCATCTTTTGTGAACAATGGCCTATCTGTGGCGAAGCCCAGCCATTCTTGGCGTAGCTCTCTAACTATCTGCTTGACGAACACGGGATGGAAAAATCCTCTTCGGCTACGTGTCGTGGTGGGGACCTTATTTGCGGCGAGGGGTCCTATGCCGCGTAAGACCCTCGACGCATTGCCTAGATTTTTTTATCATTTTTGTCCATTTTCTAAAAACCCGACAAAGCCTCGGAAATATACTCGAAAGCATCGCGAAAACAACTCCCGAATGCTGATACATGACACCCCGATCCGGTCGGGTTATTTACCGTCGACGTGAATACAAGTGGAGGTCGGGTTACCGACGCCACTTTAGAAAATCGGGGCAGAGTCTCCTTTATCTGAAGGGCTCTACCCAAATTAAAATACACACATGAAACTGTCCCAGCAGTCCAATTTATATTGATATATCCAGAGATCAAATCACATAATTAATACGGCCATTTAGGCTACTGTGAATCCTCATAATACATACTAACCATGAAGTCAACTATATACCCAGTAGATTTACAAGAGTTCAAATGTTTTACTCTTATACAACATATGTATTAAACTTAGGGAAAATTCTAATACATGTAGATATCGTCAAACCCGAAGAAGCCCGCAAATCAAGCTTTCTTCTAATCCATGGTCTCTAGGATGAGTCTTCTCATACTCCTATTACTGTGAAAGGGGATCCACGGCGGGGTGAGCTAAAGCTCGGTAGGAGAATCGCCACTAAGTGGGCTACTCATGCCCTAAGTGTAGTCGTGTTGGATTTTAAGCGTTCGAGCAAATGCATGATCCTGCTTGAATGTCTACGTGACTTATCCAACTTCGAGATCCAGGAGCCCTCACCCAGGCTCTCTCACACACTCTTCGCCTGCGTGTAGAATTATTAATTTATTAGTAGGCAGCCCTCAGGTGAATATATATCAGATTGGGCCGCTCCGGCCGATTGATATATATTAATTGTTTGTGGACTACCCTCCGATGAATAAATATTATCAGCTGGGCGTAAGCGGTTGATATATTCTTTAGTTTGTGGACTACCCTCCAGATGAATAAATATCCATTTGGGCGCTCAGACGGTTGATATATTATTTAGTTTAGGACTACCCTCCAGATAATTTACATTTTAGACTACCCTCGAACCTTGTTTCTCTAGACTCATCTCATGCACTCATTCCTATATTCCTAGGATGTTCGGTCATATGGAATGCGTAATATCACAGAGTTCGATTAAGTCTAAATCACATGCAAATATATATACATGAATATATTCATGAAACTTTAAATCACATATCAAATTAGCTAAAGCGGGCTAATGATCATGCAGTAATTTAATTTAAATCACTCGGCCAACACGTCTTTCATAAAAATATATATTTTAGAACACTATCAGAGAATAGTGAAACCCTGTTTACTATTAGGAAATCACAAAAACTATAGTTCCTTAGTGAACCCGCAATCCACGGCCATTCGGCCCCAAAGCATATCAAGCAAGCATTTAATGCACAAATTAACACCCATCACAGCAGAAACACAACCCCTAACATCCATGGAGCAGTCACGACCACAAGAGAAAATCCCAAATAAATTCCTGGTCGGTCCCATGTTTTGGGACGATCAAAACTTTGGCCCCTCACGGTCTCAAACTAATCGAAACATCGAAAAACTACCATAAAAATGGGAATAAAACGCCAAATGAGAAAATCCTACCTCTTGGGTTGTCAAAACTTCGCAAACCCGAGGTCCATAGCGTGCTTTGCTCCGCGTAGAGCGTTCTCCCTCTTGCAAAGTTGCCGGCCGGTTGGATCTACAGCAAATCTAGAAGCAAGCCTCTTTCTAAAAAATGAATTCGGCTGCTACTGGACCTCCCTGCCTTCCAAATCACGTTTTTCTCTTGCTTTCAATTTGAAGAAGAAGGCCACTTGTCTTCTAGTTCACTTAATCCCATTTAATTGATTAATTTTCTTCTTTTACCAGTTTTGACATTCGGCACTACCTCGGCCATCCATTTTCATAATTTCTCTACTCATACCACTTATGGTACATGAGTACATGCTATATATTGCCTTTAAATTACTTCGAAAATCGATTTACGGCACCCGAAACGCGATGCCTCGAAAAGCGTCTTGGAAACTCATTGTCTCGACAAATTCGCGAAATTTGCGTGCTAACTAGATTTGCGAGGCGATTCCCAGCGGTGCAATCCGTTTAGTCATCTGAGAATGCGGGAATTAATTACGGACTTTTAAGCGTAATTATAATTTTGTAATCAAAATTACGATTTTGCCCTCATTCAGAGAAGTGAAATTTCTCGGGTTTTACATATTCTAGCAACCAAAACCAAACATAGAATTAATTAGGGCTTTTCCAAATCCTAATTCAAATACTTGTAAGTTAGGTTAACTTCATATATCCATATATCATAAACCAAGAATCCATACAAAGCCTTACTCATCTTATGGAAAATAGGGTATTACCAACCCAACTTTCAAGTAATCTAGGGTTAGGATAGATTCCTAACTAAACCCTAGAAATGGAACAAACTAAATCCATAAAACCCAAGCAAATTCAAACAAAACCATAGCAAATCCAAACAAGTATCCAAACCTTTCTTGCTTCCTCTTCTTCTTCTCTTCTTCTTCTCCCTTCACGTATGAACCTCCAAAATGCCACCCAAATGAGAGACCAATTTGGTGCTTATCACTCATTTGGAGTTAAGACCATGTTTGGCCACAAATGCATTCTTTTGACTTGATTTCATTTATTACTTTGGTCCTTCAACTCTTTTCTATTTGCTCCCAAGTTATGTTATTTCTATAATAGCCTCCGTCTTTTATCTTATGACTTTTGTGTCCCGTTTTGACAAATTACAAATTTACCCTTACTTATTTCCGGGTTTCTTTCAGTTTCACATTTTGTATTATTCACGAAAAATTCAAAGTCTACCTACAAAATACCTAAACATCTTTGGCTTGACTAGGTATATTTGTAATAAATTCGATTCTCAAAAAAAGCAAAGGACAATGTAAAGATCGGTTTTCCATAGGTCGTAACTACTTCCATTCAATGGTTTTTTACTTAAAAGTGTAACTAAGAGGATTAAAGGATGTCATTTTAAAAATTTAAAAAAAAAAGCATAAATAGAAAAATATACCAATAAGTAGGTTTTATATATTGCAACAATGATACAGTTTAATTATAAATCACTACAGTTGTAGGAGTGTATAACAGTAATATTTTGAGCGTGATACGAAGAGTGTCCCACCAAGGTAAATAAGAGCTCAAATGTGTATGGCGGTGGTGGTTCTATGTTAATACAGAGAAAGTCCACAGGTAGGTGGTCAGTTCTGTGGATTCCTACAGAAAAATACTTTGCATAAAACCTTTTATAAGCCCTTGTAACGGGACTTTCTAGACATGCTAAGTCACATCATGAAGGTGATCCAGAAAATTTGTAAATATAACTGCAGACATGCATCAAGTCAAACTTTGTTTCAATAAACTTTAAACATAATAACACTCAGTGAGTCTAAACAGAAATGATTATTAATGTTATAGAATTAAATGTAATAACCATTAATTTAATTTCAATTTATCTTCAATATTCCAAGATATTATCGAGCGTTAGATTATAAAAACCTCATTAAAAAATTGAAGTGTGTTTAGATATAATCCCATTAAAATCCGGTCATGTTTATCATGAGCATCTGTATTTTTATTATGGACCCATAATGGGCTTTCGTAGGTTTCAAATTAATTAAATTAATTTGCATTACTCAATTAATATTTAATTGTTATTCAGTTTTACATGATAATAGTTGTGGGATAGAAGAATTAAGATTACAGAGATGAGGCAAAATAGTATTTGATTACAAGGTATAATTACGGTTAAAAATCCATAATTAATTCCTAGATCTCCGAATGTGAGAGCTGTGATTGTTAGATAATTAACAAATCTAGTTAGCACGTAAAATTCGCAATTTGATGGGAACCCATTCAGATCGACAGTTTTCGAGGCATCGAGTTTCGGGTGTAAATCGATTTTCGATGCGACGAAAGCCGCATATAACGTAATAACTCATGTACCGTAAGTGGTATGAGTAGAGAAATGATGATGAAAATGGGCCGGTAAGTGGTGCCCGAATATCGAATCGAAAAGACAATCATTAGTTTTGGAATGTTAATGAGGCTAGATGCCAAATTAAGAGAGTAGTGCTTCATCTCTCCCATTTCATATTAAAAGCATGACTTTCAAACCGGTGGAGATGCGTGGCGTGGAGGGACCAAAAATGGTGATTCTCAGGAGAAAGTGCCGACTTTATCTCAGAGAAATCTGCCTTGATCGGACCTTGTTAGTTCAGTGAACAAGAGGGAAAAAGTTCTCTGTGGGTGACTGTCTTTGTGGACCCCGGGTTGCGAGTTTTGACCATTTCCAGAAGGTAGGATTTTCTCCTACACTTGTGTTTTATTCCCATTTTAAGGTTTTGATATTTGGTTGGTTGAGGCAGTGAGGGCAGTTTGTTAGATCCCAAAGCATGGAGGACCGGGTGTGGGGCCCTGGCAGGATTTTGGGATGGCGTGACTGCCAGTAGAAATTCTTGAGCGTTTGTGTGAAATTGGCATTAAAATGCATGCTTGAGATGATAAAGGCGAGAATGGGCCGTTAGATAATCTCAAAACATGGGATTGGTGATAAAAATTTTTGGGAGAAATATGGGCGGCAGAGTGGGCTCGATAACTGATTGGTGTGATCAAGTATTTGTGTGTTGATGTGTGTATTGATTGGTTGAGGCTTGATGTTCGTGAAACCGGGTTCACTAAGTGAGCCAAGAAGATTTATGATTTTGAATAGTAACCGAGGTTTTACTATTCCCAAAATAGTGTTCTAAGAATGTAAATACGTGAAATTATGTGTTTGATTTAAATGGTCGAATCAATTTGCTTGTGTTGAACATTGCTTAGTGAGCTAATTTTTTGGTGTGTGTGAATGATAAAATCATAACATGTTGTATGATTTAATTTCTATATAAATATATTCATGTTATATATTTGCATGTGATTATCTTTATGTGGGCGCTGGCATTATGCCTGCCCCAGGACACCTAAGTTATAGAGTGAGTGCATGAATTAAGTCTAGAGAGAAAAAGGTTCGGGTAGTCTAAATGTTAATCATCGGAGGGTGAGTCAAACTAAATAATATATCAACCGTGAAGCGGCCCGATTGATATTTATTCATCGGAGTAGTCCACAAACAAATAATATATCAACCGTCGGAGGCGGCCCGATTGATATTTATTCATGGTAGTCCTGAGCAAATAATATATATCAATCGTCGGACGGCCCAATTGATATATATTCATCGGAGGGTTGCCTAATAACACAATAATTCTCATACAAGGCTTAGGAGTGTGAGAGAGTCGGTCGAGGACTCGGGATGAGTTAGTCGTAGACATTAGTAGGATCGTGCATTTGCTTGAATGGCGTTTAAGTGGAACATTACCTTTATGACTTAGGTGGTGAGTAGCACTTAGGGGCGGTCCCTGCGAGCTTTAGCTCACCCGTCGTGGGATCCCCTTTTTTCGAACTCTGAGGGCGTAGTGAGACGGTTTAATCCTTGAGGTTGGATAAAGCTAGGGTGTGGCTTTGATGATATTACATGTCATTAGAATTTGAGTATTTTAATATATGTTGTATAAAGTAAAACATTTGAACTCTTGAAACTATTGGATATGAATTTGGATATATGTGTTGTTAGCGACACGAGTTGATGGGCTAGTGACGTGATGGATATATATTGCATATATTGTTGATTAGGTTCAGGTTTATACAGGTTTGTATTGGGTAGAGCTCCAGTACAAAGGAGACTACGCCGTTTCGTCAGCGTCGAGGTAGCCGACCTCCACTTGTATTCAGCGGGTTGACGGGCAGTCGCGGACCCCGGGGTTTTGGGGCATCACGGCAGTATCGAGCTTAGGTATCACAGTGCCTGGGGAGCTCGGGTTTGGGTATCCATCACCACTAGGTGGTATGGTGTGGTATAGGTTTATGAGAACCTATGGATAGAAAATTTGGGCTTAGGCCATGGTTGGATGAGCATCTGCCACTAGGTGTGGTTTGATGATATGTATAGGTATGAGATTACCTGGAAATCACGGGACAACACTAGGACACTTTGCATGCATGTGTTGGTGTGTTTTTGTGTGATTAGTTTTTGTGAAGTGTGCTTGCATGCTTGGTTGTGCATAACATGAATTGTAGGTGTTATGTGATGGAATTTTATAGATTGATATGCTTGGTTGATAATAGGATGATGTGTGGAACATTTTTGGGTGTTTCTGATTGTATAGCTTGAGCAAAGGAATTAACCAAAATAAATTCATAATTTATTTGGTTTTTAGTGGAAAGAAAGGTAATTTTTAAGGTTTCTGGAGTGTAAAGGCGAAGAGAATTAAATGAAATAAATTTTACTAAATTATTTGGGATGTATAGGAAAGTGAGAAAGAAATTTTAAAGCAAAGAAATAAATTTTTTCTCAAATTTATTTGGTTATATGGAGGAAAATAATTTTCTAAGATTTTACAAGTGGTAAGAATTAAGAAAATGGAAGAAAATAAATTTTTATAAATTTATTTGAGTGGAAAATTTTGATGAAAAAGCGGAAAAAGGAAAATAAATTTTATAAATTTTGGTTACAAATTAAGAGGAAAACAATTTTCTAAGGTTTCATATGGTATAAAATTTAAGAAAATGGAAAAATAAATTTTTCTCAATTTATTTAGTGTCCAAGAAAATGAAAAAAAAATGATTTTGTAGATTTTTTTGTGATTTTTTAAATGCTGGAAATAATGAGAAAAAAAATTTTTAATTAAGAAAAATGAAAAAAAAAATTTATGAATGCGAGAAATTTTGAAGACTCTGCAGATTGTATTGTGAAAAAGTTTTTGTATTACGACGAGGTTGATTTATATTATTGCAATAGGAAGGTTGGAAGGCTGGAATTGTATTGCGGGAATAAGCAGTTGAGTTGCAATACAAAGCGCTGTTGCAACGAATCTTGTATTAAGAGTTGTTAGTGAGTCCGTCAAAATTTGTATCGCCAGCGAGGAAAACTATTAGTATTTGGAGTCTTTGGCGCCTGGTGGGGGTATGACAGCCTTGGGCGAAGCGAGGCGACGAGGCGGCGGGGGCGCTCGGGGCTGGCGCGAGCGGTATTTGGGCGCCTTGGCGTGGTATTGGCGCGGTAGCGGCTGAGCGGCCGTGTAGGTGGGTGGTATGGCGTGGCGTGGCGTGGCGGCGCAGGCGACGCATCGTCGACTCTCGGGCGGCGGCGGCGAATGTGAACGGCGCCGCCAGCGTGGCGGCGGCGAAGACGACCGTGTAGCGCGTAGATCTGCGCGTGCCGTCGTTGGCGTCTTGTGATTGATAGTTGATGCCACGATGCATGGCTCGACTAAACTCAGTTTTGAACGGTTATTTCGATCGCATTCATGAGTCATTAAATGAACCAACGTTCATTGTAAAATAAAATTTTTAAAAAATGAATAATATTGTAGTTTGATAATCAAATAAAATCAAATAAATTTTTGATAAAATTTTTCGAAAAATAAAATTTTCAAAAATAAATTTTTGAAAATAAATTTTTGTAACCAAATATTACAAGCGAATTGATTAACGTATGAGTTATGTGTATGATTAGTGTCTCGAGTTGTGGTTATGCCTTAGAATCTTGTATTGGATTTAACTACCATTTGAAATGGTGGATTAAGTAGTTGCGTACGAGAGTATATGCATGGTGTGATGCGTATAGGAAAATGAGTGAATGCTGGGTTAGAATTATGACCTTAGGGATTTGGAATCTTTGAAATGAGCAAGAGCCACAGAATTTTATAGAGATTAAATGAATTAAGTGGTTGGAATTTAGCGCACTTAGAAATGACGGTTTGAACTCCTTGGTTGTCAAATCTTATTAGTAATCGGCATGCGCATTGCTGATCGGTGATGAATTAATTGATTTTTTGTTGCCATGTTGATTTATTATGCGGCTGCGTGATAGAGGACGGGACGTAGAGGGCGTCCGCGGGGCCTTGGTCGGGCACCATTGACAATTGACCGGCCCGCTTGTATTTGATCAACGAGGCGTAGCCGTGAAATTCGTAAGTGTTGCAAAGGCTGCTGTGTTGCGGGCTAGTATAGCGAGGTGGACATGGAGATCCTAGTAACCTCCGGAGGTTTGGTGTATCATCTCCAGGCATTCCGCGGGGTAGAGATCCGATGGTGGTAGACCAGTGGACCATGCGAAACGAAAGTGTTAGAGGCTATGGAGATTACCTCTGACACGACCAGGATTAGACTAGCTGCGTTCTAGCTAGAGAATGAGGCCCGAAATATGGTGGAAATGGCGAGGACCTCTAGAGACCTTAGAAGACCGTTGCATATGAATTCTCCCAAGGATTGAAGTGAAGTCGTGTGATATGTCAGGTTCTTAGGTTCGAGATCTGGGGACTCTACTCTAATGGACACCGAGGATTGTATGGATATGTCGGAGTTCGATGTCATCCTTAGGATGGATTGGTTGGCTTGATTTACAAGGTTGTTATCGATTGCGGCGCAGAGAGTTACCGCTACACGCGGGGCGGTACTGCGTGTTGTATTCGAGAGACAGCACGGTGGCTGCCCCGGGCAGTATGAGTCAAGTGCCCAGGGACCAGTTGGCGGAGTTAGCTAAGCGAGCCTTACCACAGAGGACGGGTGAGACCAGACTTAAGATCTACCTCGAGTATGGTTTTGCGAGTCACCTTGAATATTTTCCAGATGAGCTACCTGGACTACCTCCACATAGGGATGTAGACTTATGTATCGAGTTACACCCTGGTACTTTAACCATCTCTATGATTCCGCATAGGATGGCAACGGTTGAGTTGTAGGAACTCGAGTCGACTCTGAGGGCTATTGGACAGGGGATTATTGGAATGGGCACTTCTGCCGTGGTAGCCGGTTGCAGTTTGCGAAGAAGAGGCGAGACCATGGAATTTGTGAAGTGGCTATAGGCAATTTGAGCGGTTATGATCGAGTCGGTACCCATTCACAGAGGATCGATGATTTATTGATCGATTGAAGTGCGAGTCTACTCGAAGATGAACCATCTTTGGTTTTCTGTTTGAGTTAGGGAGACAGATATCCCTAAGACTGCGTTTAGGGCGCGTTGGGGGCACTTTGAGTTTACGGTGATGCCCTTTGGACGGCCCAGTGCGCCCGGCGTCAATTCGCGGACCTCATGCATAGGGTGTTCCAATATATCTAGATCGGAGTTTATGCGTAGTCTTGGGGATGACATTTTTGATGCACTCCCGGTCTGACGCCCCGAGCAGGTCAGTTGTGCAGTCCAGCCCAGCGGAATCTGAAGTGGAGTCGGTTACCGACACTACTTTGGAAAATCGGCGAGTCTCGGCACATGCGGGAGCTCTGCCCAATCTTGATTTTCCGCGCTGCGTCACAGAACAATCAATATATGCGATATGTCAGCATGAGTAAAATTACACTCTTGGGCCATATATTAATACTCGTAAATCAATTATCATAACTATTCTTCAATTATCTCCCGATAATTTAATAGTTGATAACACTTTGTTTTATACAAACATATATTAAAATCTGGAATTCTAATACATATTATATTGAAAAACCATCAAGCCACAAACGAAGCTATTCCAATCGACCTCAAAGTGAGATGTCTCCTCGGCGCTCCTTGTACCCTGAAATAAAGAGAGTGCACGGCGGGATGAGCTAAAGCTCCAGTAGGAGAATGCCTAAGTGCGCTACTCACCACCTAAGTGCGGTGCAATGCTCCCAGAAAACACACACTCAAGTAAATGCATGATCCTACTTGAATATCTGCATGATTACCCACATGTCACGAGTCTCGCTGAGCTTCGCTCGCGCTTTACTAAGCGTATGAAAATAATCATTTCAAAAACAAAACTTTTGTTCTTGAAAATATACTGCAAAATATTGATAAAATGTGGGACTACCCTCATAAGGTGAATTGGTTGGTGAGCTTTCCGAAGCAGTCATGGTCCTCGTCGAAATGATCACATTGGCCCATCTCTGACGATTCTCAGGAATACCTATGTCACAGTGAAATTCCTTTCCATAGAAACATATCAGTTTTACAAAAAATGCCTTGTCATGCACTCACACCTAATTCTAAGCTACCAGTTGCATATGAAAATGCATTATGCCATTTCAAAATCATTTACACCATATGTCGACATGCGTATTTTCCGATCAACTACGATTACACGCATGTAATTCCAACATCAAGAATCCGCAATTTAAAATCAATTAGGCAAATCATAAATCATCTCCAATGGCTTACAACACAATTTAATTTCCATGTAATTGTGTCATTTTGTTAACACATTTAGCATTAACCCATTAATTCCTTGATCGACCAACTCTCCAAATTTATTTGTATACACACCAAGCCATTCAATTCACACAATTTCAATGTCATAATACATGGACCTTTATGGCCATTTCACACAAGCCAGGAATTTGTTTTACGGAGTCCCAAGCGAACAAGTAAATTTCGTCACGGGCGACCCACTTCCTATCGGTTCCTCTTGGTGGGTAGATTTCCATTCCATTCCGGTCTCTACTCGCAAAATAGAATTTATTCAATAAATTCCAACTTCCCACCGACCCTCTGAGTTTACGGAGGTTCAATTTTGTCAAAAGTCCAAATTTTCCATAATTCGGTCCCATGTTTTGGGACGATCCAACGGCTCCATTCATTTTCCTATAAATATGATTTAAAGCATCTGATTTTGGAATTTAAAAGACCCCAGGCAGACCCACAATTTCTGGGCGATCACGGCCATCAAGAAAATCTCAAGAATTTCCACAAGTTCGGTCCCATGTTTTGGGGCCAGATCAACAGCAACCTCACGACTTCAGGCAATAGAAACATCGAAAAACCCTTAAAAATGGGAATAAAGCCTTAGTAGGAGAAAATCTACCTCTTGGGTTGTCAAAACTCATAATCGAGGTCACGCGTAGCACCTTTCGGCGTAGAGCGATTTCCTTCTTGCTCAGGTCGAATCCGACCAGTCGCGTCCTTTAGGGATGCTTAGGAAGAAGCACCCTCTCTTTCTAGGCTTCCTCTCAAACCAGCACTGGATCCCCAAAATGACCTCCCGTTTTGTCTTTGATTAAATGAGGACATGAAGCACTATTGAGAATTTCGTCTTCTAGTGACCGTCGTATTCCAAAATGACAATTACGTCCTCATTTCACCAGTTTGATGTGGCGCTCTATCGGCCGTCCATTTCATCGCACCTGCTAAATGCAGCATGAACATGAGTACATGTTATATATTGGCTTCGTCGCATCGAGAAAACCGATTCTGATACGGCGCGGTGATACCTCGAGAAAAGCGTGTAAATTAAGTGTCTCGGAAAATTCTGAAACTACGTGCTAACTAGATTTCAGCGAGCGATTCCAACGGTGCAATCCGTTTCGTTCGAGGATCTAGAGAATTAGTGGATTGCAACCATGGTACAATTTTGTAATCAAAATTACGATTTTGCCCATATTCGAGGAAATTGGAATTTCTCGGGTCTTACCGCGGTCAGTGGGAGCATGAGTATCGCGAGGATTGTGTTCACGGTTGTTGAGAGACCATCAATTTGTATACCAAGTTCGATGAGTCTGAGTTTTGGCTTATTGAGGGAGATTTTGGGACCGCGTGGTGCCGACACCATGAGTGTCGGTCGACCTAGAGAAGGTTGAGAGACAATGATGTGTTGTGAGAGACCGAATGTCAATCTTCGAGATCGTGGTTTCTTGGGATTAATTTGGAGTGCCGAGGAGATTCGAGGATGGATTGAGTTGTCCATTCGGGATAGGATCGTAGGACTTCACCTACGGGACATGGACTCCATGGTTGGGGCGGCCCTGACCATAGAGAGAGATTAAGGATAATTGGAACACTCGGGATACGGGTGTTGGTAGCGAGAGGGAGGATCAGCTTTCTCCTAGTTCGGGGAAGAGGCAGAAGACTTCTGCTTCACACTAGTTCCCGGGACTAGGGCCGAGGTTGAGCTTGCAGTGACGGGATTGCCACCCAGAGACAGGGATCCCGAGACTTTGGGACAATCGCGGTCGATTAGCCATAGGACATGAGTATCTGAGTTCATTCCTCCACACCTAGTAAGGGTTAGAGGAACCGGAGTTTAGTTACGGAGGTATGAGCACTCGGCGAGTGAGGCCTAGACGGAGGGTGAGTGTGGAGTCGAAGTCAAGGACGGATCGGAGTTGCGCGTGAGGGCGTTAATGGACCTTAGGGGTAGACCTATTGGTTGTTGATGTCGGGTTTGACATGGATGGAGTTGACAACCATTGGGTTGTCGATGGTGAGACCTAAGGCCGAGGTTGTCATACTCGACCACGACGGTGGATTTGGGCTTAGGAGTTGGGCCTTTGAAGAGCCAAGTATGGATGTTCTTCCACCAGGGTGAAGGGTGAGAGTCGGCTGATGGTCGGGATTATGATGAGGATCCTACGAGATTCTGCTCATGGTGGAACCGGGATTGGTTGTCACAGTATGACATCATTGCGTTCGTATGCACGGTAACATCCCGTCGAGTCGGGTGTGGGTGCCTTGTTATGGTCATTCACTACTCTTGGTATTTGTGAGTTGGAGTTGTCTTTAGGGTACGTCTAATAAAGACTCATAGTTGAATCAGGAAATGTAAGAGATTCAAAGTATAAGCCGAGAAGTTATGTGGCTGGAGATGAAAACACAGGGACAAGGTTATCATGTAGATTGAGAGTTGAGTGATAGGAGTCGGGGATGACTCGAGGTTTGGATACCCTTTGGAAATTGCATTGGGTGTTGTTGAGAATTTGTGAGGCTCGGTAAATGGATGTCATCGCGTGGCATGGACCAGGTTGGTTGTCCGTTGGATTGTCGATGGTATGACAACGGAGAGGTTAGCGGTTACACACCAAAGCAAGGGGTTGTGTAGGGTTACATGTTGTGAGTGATATGATTGTCTTTAGGACCAGAAATTCTTTTAGAAGGTAAAGAATGTAAGACTAGAAATTCAATTACGGAATAAGGGCAAAATCGTAATTTTGATTACAAAATTATAATTACGGTTAAAAATCCATAATTAATTTCCTAGATCTCAGATGACGAAACGGATTGCACCGTTGGAATCGTCTCGCAAAATCTAGTTAGCGCGTAAAATTTCGCAATTTCTTTGTGAGATGGTCGGGTCGACCGTTTTGAGCATCGCGTTTAGTCTGCGTCATCGATTTTGAGCGGCCGAAGGCACATATAGTGACGGGACAGGCAGGATACCCTTCGAGTACCGGGTGAGTCACACGCCTAGTGGAGTCCCATTGTACAATCTCTAGGGAATGCACAAGGGGCCGCTAAAAGAGAAGTAAACACCTACGTACTATAATACCTCGAATATAGATAAATCACGACCAGGCCTATCGGGTAGGTCATAACCACATCACACATAAAGGAACTCAATGAGTTTAATATTAATGTCAGGCGTTCTAAGAATATCGGTAGTTTAGGGGTACAGAAGTAGAAATGAATAAGTCCCATTGATGGAAGCTTCGAATAGATAAATGTGATAGAGTCTACGACCGGTGTAGGCGGAGAGGGAGCGACGTCGAATCTGGCGCCGAATAGACCCCTCTGGCCCATCGGACCTAGAGACAGTTTAAAACGATAATGTGAGATAATAATAAATCTCGATTAAGTGGCATAGTTTATAAAGGAAAATAACATTTTTTATATTTCAATAGTTTCCTCTCTCAAAACTGGTTCGAAATAACATGGGTTCCACAGTTTAGAAACATTCCCACCAAAACCCGACTTACACCCCAAGTCGACATATGCGGATCATGCTTTCTGACAAATTGAAATCGTCCCAATGTTAAGAAAACATAATCTGACGTACCACGACATAAAGCGAGCACAAAACATGTATAGTCATCAGAGTGATAAAATAACCATGAAATGCACCAAAACCATGAGTATTAAAATAGTTATACCACATTTAGAAAATCAGCAAGCGTCGTACCACATAAACCAACGTTATGCCGTACCATGTACTCATCCTAGCCGTCAAGATGCCAAACCCAGACCTCACGTCACCGTGGCAAACCGAATGCCAAACGTCGGGTCAAAGCCGACCTCCGCGTTACCCGTGGCAAACCCGAATACCAGGCCGTCGGGTCGAGCCGGCCTCGCGTTGCAGAGTGGCAAACCCTAGAATACCGCAAGCCGTCGGGTGAAGCCAGGCCTCACGTTACCGTGGCAAACCCAGAATACCAAACCGTCGGAATCAAACCGACCTCACGGCAATGTGGCAACTAATAAACCGTCGGGGTCAAACCGACCTCACGGCAACGTGGCAACTAATAAACCGTCGGGGTGAGCCGACCTCGCAGCCCGTGGCAACTAATAAACCGTTCTCATTCTCACATATGCCTTTCGACAATACATTGTCAGTCGAGTCCACAAATCTCAGATCCCCCCCTTTTTCTTTTACAATAGTTTTTCAAGATAGTTTACAACCTCAATCCATGTACCCAAAATATCCAAACACCACCGACTCATCCACGAACACAGTAAAACTTTCAAATAGTTAAAATGTTGACAAATTCTTGAAATGATAACTTGTTTTATATGAAACCGAAAATCATGTTCGAATGCAACCAACCATCTGATCAAAACAATATATATGTAAAGTATTTAATCTGGCAGATATATCAACACAATACCCAAATCATTTAAAAGCGTATCGCGCGCTCCTGAGACTATAGGCGCTTTCAGTCCGTTTCCCACTGCGGGATCGATCTCCCGGCCGGCGTGAGTGCACATATGTATAGATAAAACTACGCTTAGGCTCTAATAAGCGAACCTGAGCAACCTTAGGATGCCCCGAAGGCCTTAAAATAAACTATTAGAGACTAAGAAACCATCAAATTGGACTCAGATGGTCAATTACACAGTCATGCCCTATAGGCCGATACTAAGATTAGGGCTTTTCACCGGAAGCTAATTTCGAAATTGAACCTTCGATAATTCCTAAAAACATCGATTTCACTAGCCACAACTGATTTTGTCGATTAGACCAATTGATACTCTATTTCAATTCGAACTTCGATGATAAAAACGAAGCCTAAAAATGGAAAACTAACAAGCAGCGTCAAAATTTCAAACCACATATCAATGGAAAGCCCGAGACCAGGAATTCATTGGTACCATTACCTTGGTCTAACGATCGTAATTGTATGGTGTAGGAAAACCCGATCTAACCGACCCGATTTCGTTTTAGATTTGTAACTCCAAGCGGTCGCGAAATCTGCAAAAGGACCACGTAGATGAGTTCGAAGGTCGAAAATGGTGGAAAGGAGCTATGGGGTGGCTGAAGTGGTAGGAAAAATGGTAGGAAATCCTGAATTCGGGTGAGAAAGCGGTCACGGCCCGGCGGAGTCGGGTTGGCCGGCCCGGATCCACTGCGCTTCGGCGACGGTTGGCGATTAATTTCTGACGACATCGATCGGCATTGGCGCACTATCGCCAATTACGGCGTGTAAGGCGTGGTTGTTGGTTGGAGGTGCCGCGATGCAGTTCCATCTTCCGCGGTAGCGGTGGCTACTCGACCCAAATGGTGTTCGCGGTTTGGAGAGTTTTCTCTTAGGTTTTTGGGGTTCAAAAAGTGTCTTGGAGGCTAGGGTTTCATTTGGAATCCCAAACTATGTTTATATAGGGTCTTAGGTCAATTTCGGGTAAAAATCCCGGACATAATTTAGACACTGATAAAGTGCTACTGTTGAACTTCTAATAGTCGTAACTTTTTATCCGTAAGTCGGATTGTGGCGATTCGGCAGATCCTGGACTCGTGTCGGCGAGGCCTACGAAATGGTGCCTTAGTCAGCCCAAAATTATTCATTCTTGAAAAAGTCAACTTTGGTCAACCACTAAGTGTTGGTCAAACCTCTAGTCAACTGGTCAAACAATCAAGCAGTCAAACACGTTTCAAACTTTTATTATTTGGTACGGGTCATTACAATCTACCCCCCTTAAACAAAAATTTCGTCCACGAAATTCGTACCTGTGTTATGGAAGAGATGAGGATACTGGCTCCGCATCTGGTCTCCCCGCTCCCAAGTTGCTCCCTCGACTAGGTGGTTTCTCCAAATGGCTTTCACTAAGGATATGGTCTTGTTGCTAAACTCCTTCTCTTCCCTAACCAGAATCTGCACTAGCTGCTCCTCATAGGATAAAGTCATGTATTCAATCTCTGAATTGTCTCAAGCACATGTGAGGAATGCGGAATATATACTTGCGTAGCATGGAGATGTGAACACATTATGGACTCGAAAACTCCTCCGGCAAGTCAAATCTATAGGCCGCGGGACCTATCTCTCAACAATCTCAAAGGTCCTGTAGCGAGTTTAGCTTTCCTCGCTTCCCCAAGCGTACCACCCCCCTTCCCGAGGAGAGAGTTTTAGAATACTCGATCCCTCGACCTCGAGCTTCGAATCCTTTAGAATATCCACATAACATAAATATTCATCTAAAGCGTATGCTCAACCGCAACAAGCTAAGGTTGGCATACAATACTCCATCCTCAAAACCACTACGGGTCCAACTTTCATGTCCTGCAGTACAGTCACCGTGCACAGAATCTAAGGTGGAGGGAAATAATGGGGATGAGTTCGACAACTCAATAGTGAATCCCTTAACAAGCCATGCTCATAAACATTTCAATTATACATAATTCAAGATATCTCGAAACATGAGCATTTCACATATATTAGGTTGATGATGGAAACACATAAATGTAATACTACCACCATCTCGACCCCTCGTGAGTGATTCTTTCGAGCTTTCAACCGGGGACTAGCCAATCATCCTGAATAATGACAAATTGTTGGGACTTACCACACGAAAAGGATATGCGCATCCCCCTTATATCTATGACCTTTTCACGGGATTCTGACCCGGACTAGTCATCGTCCTGTGTCCACTACATCAATCCGGACTCTCACACATTCTCATACCCATGTCATGCTTTAAAACAATTTCACCAAGCATTCAACCACATGGATATTTAAAAACATCATGTACCAATTAATTCAAAGATTTCCATATATATAAAAATATGCATTATATATCACTAGAAAATCACACAGTCAAAGCACGGAATGGTATAAAATTCCCACAACATCAAACCACGATGCAGCGGAGAAGGTTATAAGATTTCACCTTCCTTGGATTCAAAAATCCGCAAGTCTCCCGAGGAAGTCAGGCAGAGACTACTCGGATCTGCGAATAACAAGTCATAAGATTCCTTAGCCTCTCCTGATCGTGTCATGTAAAAATTTCTCAAGTGGTCTATTACTTATCACCACTCGACTCACGTATATTCTTATACCTTTCAACATAAACCTTGATCCCCCAAGTGCACTCTCTCTTACACTTACTAGGATCAACATTTAACACCCATTATTAAGGGTTACCTGAAACAAACGCACTCTGACTAGAAACACCTCTTGACCTCCTATCTCCATATTACTCATTTGAAGATAAAGTCTTGAGGTTCTTTTCCAGCCCAGGATCACCCGGTTTGGAGCAAAAATGATCAAGTTATGGCCAAAATACTAACTTGGCCATAACGAGAAAAATCCAGCCACAAAGATGCAGAATTTATGATTTTTCCCACTCTTTCCATAAGTTTCCAGCAAATCCAATCCCGATACTCAAACACACATCAAAGCCACTCCTATTCGACCAGACATCTTCCAAAACACATCTTAAATAAGAATCTGAGGCTTTTCAACTTATCCCACTCTCAACCAATCTAAGGTTAGGATGAAATCTAACTTCCAAAAGAGTAATCCATGAATCGTATCCCCTCTATACAAAAATCACCTCAAATCCTTACACAATAACGAGTTAGGGTCTTACCTCCCAATATCAGCGAATCTAGGGTTAGGAGAAATTCCCCCAAGCAAACCCTAGAAAAGAACCATTCTACAAGAATCAAACCAACAACCTTTACCTTTTGGCTCAATCTCCTTTCCTAGTCAAACAATGAAATTAGTCACGCTATTCTTGAGAACCCTTCTATGAACTTTTCTTGATAATACCAGCTAATCCTAGGGAACTCCGCACTTCTGTCATCGTAGTTGGTTGCTCCCAATTTACTTATTGCCCAGTACTACGAGGATCACATGGATATATCGACATAAACTACATGTCACGAGAACCCACTTTCGGCCAACCAAAATTCTCATTTCTTGAACTTGGCATCTGACTAGTATTGCCTTAAAGTGCGTAACACGAGCCAAGTGTCTCGTGTTCCAACTCGCTTCTCGAGTACACTAGATATCGTCGATGAAGACAATGACAATCCGATCTAAGTATGGACGGAAGACCCGGTTGTGACACCCCAAAAACCGGGGGTCCGTTGACTACCCGTCAACCCGCGGAATACTCGTGAATGTCGAGTGACCCGACATTTTTCACGAAAATCGGGCAGAGTCTCCTTTATACGGGGAGCTCTACCCAAATACATAACCTGCCAATTACATCCCCGAGCGGTCCAATATATTCACAATATGAATAAGACGGCCACTTGGGCCCATAAACAATACTCATCATACTACAACAACTATATCCAATAGTTTTAAAGGAGTTAATAATTTATTCTTATACAACATATATTAAAATTAGAAAAATTCTAATACATGCAGATATCGTCAAGCGACCACGTCAGGCTTTTCTTCTAATCTCGAGTCTCTAGGACAGTAGTCCCTCGCACGCTCACATGCACGTAAAATAAAGGGGATCCCACGAGTGAGCTAAAACTCAGTAGGAGAATCGCCCTAAGTGGGCTACTCACCACTGAGTGCGGTGTGTTCCCGAATAAACACCCATTGAAGCGGAAGTACATGATCCTACTTGAATGTCTACATGACCAACTCAGATCCCGAGTCCTCACCGACTCTCTCACACTCGCCTAAGCCTCGTATAAGAATTATTATATTATTAGTGGACAACCCTCCGATAAATATATATCAATTGGGCCGCTCAGGCCGATTGATATATTATTTGTTGTGGTACCCTCCGATGAATATATATCAAGCCCAGGCGCTCAGAGCGGTTGATATATTATTTAGTTTGGACTACCCTCGATCATTTACATTATTAGACAACCCTCGAACCTTTTCTCCTAGACTTGTCTCAGCACTCCCTCCTAAGAATCCACAGGTGTCGGTGCATATGGAAGTGCATGTATGCGATTTCGATACGGTCCCCAAACCATGCAAATATATATACATGAATATATTTACATAAAAAATATATCATACAACATGTTATGAAATTAGCATTTTCAAACACCAAAATTAGCTCACTTATTCAATGTTCCAAACACAAGCAATTCGATTCGAATTACTTAACCAAACACATATTTTTGAAAATATATTCTTGAATATTGTTTCGGGAATAGTGAAACCCTCGGTTACTATTCCCGAAAGATCAAATCAACGGTTCACTTAGTGAACCCGAAATTCCACGGTATTCGGCCCGAATTCAATCAAAGCATGATTTACACCCAAAACAAACCCTTTTACCCTTTTCAGTCATGGGCGGCCACGAGTACATCATTTAATTTCAAATTTTACCTTAATTTGTGGTCCCCGATGTTTGGGGCCAGATCAAGCAACCTAATGGCCCCGAACCAACGAAACATGGAAAAACCCTTAAAAATGGGAATAAAACACAAGTAGGGAGAAAATCCTACCTCTTGGAGTTGTCAAAAACTCTCAAACCCGGGGTCCACGCGTAGCCTGCTCCGGCGTGAGCGTTTTCCCTTCTTGCTAAAATTAGAAATCCAACGGTCCGATGCTTGGTATTTCTGAGGAAGCACCTGCTCTCTCTGAAGCTCTCTAACAATGGCAGGCTCTTTGGATCTTGAATTCTTTCGTTTTGGTTTGGTTCATTTTAAGGAAGATGCCTTATTAGCTATTTTGGTATTTTATGATTTAAATCAAATTCCAAAATGCCCATTATATCCCTCGTTTCCCAGATTTGATATTGACCTTGCGGACGTCCCCATTTTCATCATTTCTCTACTCATACCACTTACTGGTACATGATTACATGCTATATGTGCCTTTAAATTATCGAAAATCAATTCTGACTTTTAGAACGCGATGCCTCGAAGCGTGTAAGTGCATTGTCTCGGAAAATTACGAAATTTTACGTGCTAACTAGATTTACCGAGCGATTCCAGCGGTGAAATCCGTTTGTCATCTGAGATCTAGAAGAATATTCACGGATTTTTAATCGAAATTACAATTTTATAATCGAAATTACGATTTTGCCCTTATTCCAGAAATTGAAATTTCTCGGGTCTTACACGGTTCATTAAATCCATGAAAGCTGCTGGGCATTGGTGAGTCCGAAAGACATCACTAGAAACTCATAACGCCCATATCTCGTCTTGAATCCCGTCTTGGGAATGTTTGACTCCCTAATCCTTAATTGATGGTACCACGACCTCAAGCCAATCTTAAGAACACTCTTGCACCCTGGAGTTGATCAAATAGGTCATCAATCAGCGAGGATATTGGTTCTGGTGACCTTATTCAACTTTTACGTAGTCTATACACAACCTCTAAGTGCCATACGGAAGAAGAACTATATTCAGAATAAATGGAACATAATCAATTTCCAAGGATAAGGTTAGGAAGGTATACAAAACAACTGGATGAGTTGCACGGCCCAATATACAAGCGAGGTCGGAACCTAGGCTCACGTGCACCAGGCGGCGGGACTGGGCAGGATACCCTTCGGGTACCGGGTGGTCATAGTGGAGTCCCATTTATGATCTCTAGAAATGCAAAAAGGCCCGCTAAAGAAAATGTAACACTGCTGACACTATAATACCTGAAATATATAGATAAATCCACGATAGATAATCCACGATCACCTATCCAAGGGTAGGTCATAACCACATCATACATAAAAGGAACTCAATGAGTTTTAATATTAATGTCGTAGCGTTTCACAATATCGTGGATTTAGGGGTACAAGAAATGAATAAGTCCAATACAACAAACTCGTAATAGATAAATGTGATAGAGTACGACAAATGCAAGTGAGAGAGCGACATTAAATTCGGCGCGATTAGGGGCCCTTACTTTAACCGGTCTGACCTGTGGAACAACATTTAAACAATAATGTGAGATAATAAATCTCAAGTGGAGGGTATAGTTTATAAGGAAAATAACATTTTATATTTCAATAGTTCTCTCAAAACCTTCCGTTCACTCAGGAAGTCTCCCGTTTAGAAACATTTCACAAAAAAACCCAACTTTTACCCCAAGTCCAACATATGCGATCATGCTCAACAAATTAGTCATTCCAATGTTAAGAAAACATAACCGAACCTATTATTAAACATAAAGCCAAGCACAAAACATGTATAGTCATCAAGCGATAAATAACTGGCGAAATGCACCAAAACCATGAGTATTAGTACAATATTATCGATCGAAACAATAACGTCGGACAGTTCAGCAAATCACGTCATCGCGTCGGCGTTTATCTAAACCGTTTAAACCATCGTCATCGCGGCAAACCCAGATTCAAACCGTTGGTCAACCGGCTTGACATTCAACCTGAAGATTATCAACCGCTGGCCAGAACCATCTCAGTCGCAATCGTGGCAACCAGATATCGAACCGTTTGAACTGCGTCCGTCCACGAGAATGTGAAATCTGATAACTGTCAGACTTCAACCATCCATTAACGGCAACGATATCCGGTTTCGCCAGAGTTTGGTCCGATTCACGCGACGCCATAACGGATAACGCCCAGATTCGCGAAAGCATCTTCATCATATCAGAATATTCAGCCTGTCCAAAATCTCTGCAGATCCTTTTCCTTTTGGCAATGAGGTTTTCAAGATAGTTTACAACCTCAATCCATGTACCCAAAATATCCAAACACCACCGACTCATCCACTCTAACAATGAAAACTTTCAAATAGTTGTACTGTCGACAAAATTCACATGAAATACAATTTTATATGAAACCGAAAATCATGTCTGAATCAATCATCCGATCAAAACAATATATATGTAAAGTATTTAATCACAATAGATATATCAACACAATACCCCAAATCATTTAAAAGATATTAAACCACTCACGCATTCATAGACGCCCGCCCCGCCCTCGCAGATCACTTCCCTACTCTACATGAGTGCCCTCGTGAATATAGATAAAACTCGCTAGGGCTCTAATAACTCGAATCCAACAACCCAGATGCCCGAAGGCCTTAGAATAACCGTTGTAACTAAGAAACCATCCAAATCGGGACCACAGTCCACTACAGCGTGCCCTATAGCCCGATACCTAAAATTGGGGCTTTCACCCGGAGCTAATTTCGAAATTGAACTGGCCCAATACCTTAAAAACATCCACCTCACTAATACAACTTCAATTTTGTCCAATTTGACCAATTGATACTCTATTTCGGGCCCCACTTCTACTACCCCAAACAATCTAAAAATGAAAACTAACCAAACGACGTCTAAAATTTACAAACCACATATCAATGGAAAGCCCAAGAGACCAGAATTCATCGTACCTTAATACCTCGGGTTCACCAGCCCGTGGTGGCTTTGAAAACCCCGATCTAAGCTTCGACCAATTTCGCTTTCATGAACTCAAATCCAAGGCGAAATCCGCAAAAGGGACCAATGTGATGAGTTCAGAAGGTCCAAAAATGGTGGAAAGGAGCCATGGGTGGGCTGAAGTGGCCAAAAATGGCCTGAAATCATAAAACTCAGTGAGAACGGCAGCAAAATTGCTCGCACATCCCTTGCCGCATTCGCTGAAGTGGCCGCCTTGAAATTTTACCGCCGGCATTGTCCGCGGTGGCGACCATGGTCTCAGCGTAGCTGTTGGTCGCCTGAGGTGCCTCTCGCCCGGTTCCATCTTCCACGGCCACAGGCTACTCACTTCAAATGGTGTTCCCGCTTCGAGAGCTTTAGGTTTTCGGGGTTCAAAAAGTGTCTTCGAGGCTAAGGTTTCATTTTGAATCCTAAACTATGTTTATATAGGTCTTAGGTCAATTTCAAAAATCCCGGACACCAGATTAATCGATAAAGTGCTACTATTGAACTTCTAATAGTCGTAACTTTTATCCGTAAGCCTGGATTGAAGTGACGTTCGCCTATTTCCACAGCTCGTATAGACGAGGCTCTAGCTTAAATGGTGCCTTAGTCAACCCAAAATTATTCATTCTGAAAAGTCAACTGGTCAACCCACTACGCGTTGTTCAAACCTAAATTAACTTTGGCCAAAACTTAATCAAGCTTCACAAACACGTTTCAAACTTGTATTATTTGGCACGGGTCATCACATATTATAGCATGTACTCATGTACCATAAGTGGTAATGAGCAGAGAAATGATGAAAATGGACGACCGAGGTAGTCGACATCAAACTGAGAAAAAAGTGACATAAATGTCAATTTTTGGAATGTTAATGAGCTAGGATGCCAAATTAGAGAATAGTGCTTCATCTTCTCCCACTTTAAAACAAGCCAAAACGTGACTTTCAAACTGGAGATGGTAGGCGGTGGAGGACTAAAAATGGTGATTCTGTGAGAGAGAGAGTCTCCCACTCTCTCTAGAAATACACGCTGACCCGACCGCTGGATTCTCGACTCTGAGCAAGAGGGAAAACGCTCTACGCGGAAAGGTGCCACGCTGCGGACCCTGCTCATGAAGCCTTTTGACAACCCAAGAGGTGGTGGATTTTCTCCCTACTTGTGTTTTATTCCTCCGATTTTTAAGGGTTTTACGATGTTTCCTAAGCACTGGTACGCGAGGGGTTGTTGGATCAGCCCCAAAAACAATGGGACCGAATTAGGGAATTTTCGGGATTTTTGGGATGGCTTGACCCGCCATAACCGGGCGTGGGCTGTTTGTGTGGGAAATTGGCATTAAAATGCATGCTTGAGATGATAAAGGCTGAATGGGTTTGCTAGGATCTGGCCCCCAAAACACGTGGACCGAATTGATAAAATTTTGGAAGAAATACGGAGGTGCCCCCGTGGTCGCCTCCACCGATTTTGGTGTGAAATCATGTATTTGTGTGTCAGATGTGTGTATTGATTGATCGAGGCTCTAAATGGTCAGAAACCCGGTTCACTAAGTGAACCGAAGATTTGTGATTTTTTCGAATAGTAACCTGAGGGTTTTACTATTATTCGAAATGTTGTTTCAGAATGTAAATACGTGAAATTATGTGTTTGGTTACACTCAATCGAATTGCTCATGGTTTGAACATTAGCCCAAGTAAGCTAATTTTTGGTGTGTGTGGAAATGATAAAATCATAACATGTTGTATGATTTAATTCTAAGTGTAAATATATTCAGGTATTCGTAGGTGATTATACCGTAATGGAACCGGCATACATGATTCCATACGCACTGACACCCTAGATTATAGAGGAGTGCATGAATTAAGTCTAGAGAGAAAAAGGTTCGGAGGGTGGTCTAAAATGTTAATCATCTGAGGGTAGTCCAAACTAAATAATATATCAAATCCGTCTGAGCTACCATTGATATTTATTCATCTGAGAGAGTCCACAACAAATAATATATCAACCGTCTGAGCGCCTTGATATTTATTCACTCCGAGGGTAGTCCATTAAATAACAATATATATCAATCAATGAGCGGCCCAATTGATATATATTCATCGGAGGGTTGCCCACTAATAACACAATAATTCTCATACAAGGCTTAGGCTTATGTGAGAGAGCCTGGCGACTCTGATCCGAGTCGTCATGCAGACATTCAAGCAGATCATACATTTGCTTGAATGGGCGTTTAAATTGGAACATTGCTGAAGGATCCCACCTTATTTAACCTCATGAACCCGAGGGGACTCTCCCCTGCGACTCCAATGGATATAGAAACTTTCCTTAAAATGGGCCAAATAAAATCCATGGAGCTTAACCCCTTTTACAACTTTTAACACATATCTTTAGAAAATGCTAGCTAAGATAAATTTTTTTCTTTTCTTTTCTTTTGTTTTCAAACACTTGATTTTTCTTAAAATTACAGTTTCCTCTCGCTTTTCTGACTTTCACAAATTTACAAACCCGATAAAAGCATTTAAAACACTTATAAACTCAATTTTATACTTCCATATTAGGACTTCTCATTCCACAACCCAATCAACACAATATACATACATACATTTGTTTACTCTAAACTCATCAAAAAACATTCAAACCTCTTAAATTCCATGCACATTTTTATCAAAACATTTTGGGCTTGAGCCGGACTTAAGCCGACCGCCTACGTATCTCGTCCACTGAGGATCAAAGCTCACGTAGTTCCTTTTCAACTTTATACATATACATATATGCATAACAAAATATTCAACATGAACAATATGCAAAATTATATATATAATGAAATCACAAGCCTTCGCCCCATCAATGGCTCGACTCACTCGCATATGAGTGACCTCTATCTACGTGACCTGCCTGGTCCCGGAATGTTTTTGAAACATATAGAAAAGAAACGAGCCAAAGGAGCCTGAGTGTACATTTTCATTAAAATAACATTTTCGCATATACCAAAATAATACATACTTATACAATTAAAATCCATTTTTATTCCTTAAACATTTATGCCTTAAACTTTTCTTTCTTAATAAATACTTATGCATTTAAAATCCATTTATGCTTTAAACATTTTTACCGTAAACTTTCTTTTCTTTATTTATTTCTTTCTTCTTTCTTCTTTCTTCTTTCCGATGGAACCTGTGAAATAAACACACCGGTCATTCCGGCACGACTCTGAGGGACAAATACATCCCAAATATAACCACTCACGCCGCTGAGAAACTCACGCCTTTGCATAGGGTTCCAAATATAGCACTTTATCACGTGTAAGATATACTCTAGACACCTATTTCCCTCCTCGCTAAGAATCTAGTAACTTTACCCTATAAATCCTTACACGCTTAAAGTAATTTCTACGATATCACCATAATGTACCATAGGGGGTTTAGGTAACCATCGCAAACATTTCTTCAAAATACTTATAAATACATTTAAACTTTACTTTATCATTAAAACACATATGCATCTTAAACATTTTTAAACTTTCATAATACCTAACATATGCATACATATTTAATACACATAAATATATGCATTGATGCAAGATAAAACAATGCAAGATAAAACATTTCCATATGCCTTAACATTTACATAAAATTTACATTAAACTTTCAGTTTAACATTAAAACCATTCACTTTTAAAACTCAATTCTCAAAATATCATTTCACTCACAAGCCACCGCTCAATCCCGCTGCTTCCCGTCGACCCCGCTTCCCGTCCGATAGTCCTTTTCACCTTTTCAAGAAAATCACAATTACACATTAATCATAATTTCCATTTAATCCACCATAAACACTATTCCTATATTCTATTCCTCTAGAATCTATTTTACTTAGAATTGAATCAACTTAACCTGATCATCCAAACTAGTTATGGCATTTTTATGCCAACTAGTCATTTTACCGATTTTTCTAGTGACAGTTTGTGTATTACTCATTTTCCGAGGTCTTGACTTCATATTTGACACTATGTCCTTATACTCATTTAAAAGCTTGCCAAGTATGCTCTATTCCAATCGAATCACCTAATTCGGGAGCACCGAAACTCACTTTACGTCCAAATAACTGGGCTAATCTATGTTCAAAACTGAACCAGAATTTGGTCTTCTGCACATGGTCCTACTTTGAGTGAATATTTAGCTACTTAGGATCAGAATTTGGCGATACCTTTCTTCTTAAGTTTTGTTCTCCTTCAAGTTCATTTTACATAGCCACTTAAATCACTAAATCGGATCAAAATCGAAAGTTATGGCTAAAATACTCAAAACTGGTCAAAACAGAAAACAGGACATTTCTGTACTGAGACTGTTGCCCAAAAATTGACCAAAATGTGTTTCTTCCATTTTTTCTTTCACTCTAAACACTTAAATCTGATGCATTATACCCATTTCAACATAACATACACAATTCACTATCAAACCCTAACCCTTACTCACTTGATTTTGTCAAAACCCTAACCTAAACCACATTTCAATTGATATTAAATTCAAGACCATTAAACCCAAATACCATCAATTTAACATCCATACCAGAATTTAAGACATTAAACATGGAAAACAAACCCTAATCTCTTCCCACCATGAAAACTTACTTGTTTCTTGGAGTTTCCTTTGGCTCCTCTCCTGATTACCACTTGAAGATCACTCTTGAAAGCTTGAATGAGGAGAAAAATCACATCTCATACCTTTGTTCTTCACTTTTTCTTCTTGCTTCTCCTTTCTCTCCTTTCTTTCTCTCTTTTCTTCCCTCTCCTTTCTCTCCACGGGTTCTCCTCCTTTTGAGCCAATTTAACTCTTTAAATTTAGATTTTGCTTCACACTTGACAAAATTGCCCTTTCCTAATTTTTGCCAAAATTTCCCTTGAACCAAAGAAGCCTATTGGTCCATTCCTAATGAATCACAAATCCATTAACCTATTATTTTATTCATAACTTAGTCATTAAGAAAGGTTTTAATTGGCTCAAAGAAAATATATCCCTTATAGCAGATTTTATCTCGCTCTACCTTATACCGCTTTTATACTGATGAAATGTCAAAATATTCTATGGTCGCTTTTAAACTTCAAATTGACCATGAAATATTTTAATTAAATCCTTCACATCGATTCTAGGCTCAAATCATCGAAATCGGATTTAAAATCATTAAAATCGGAACTGATAATAACAGATTATTACCCGAATTACGCCTCGATCACCCGAAACTATCCAAACGGACCGCTTCATTTTATTTCGCCGTTAGTCTTAAGTGATATATTCTGACATTTTCGTATTTTCGGCCCACTTCCGAAAAATTTCAACGCAGCCCCGACTTTCTCAAATCCGAAATCATCATTCACTTAAATCTCCTATTCTCTTCTAAATATCGGGCCTAAAGCCTAGGAACCTAAATTTCTTACAAATTCCTTTTCAGAACCTCTCCATTCGATATAATAAGAAAACTCATTATTCCTTAGGGCATTCGGTTAAAATTTTCGAAAATTCCACTTCATGTCTAAATGACGTCCGGAGCATTCTAAATTCTAATCTACCCTCGTTTCTATCATCGGGACCTCTAATCGCCTTTAAAACTACTATTATAACATCTTAATCAAAGTTGGGGTTTTACACCGTCCTCTATAAAAATTTCATTCGAAATTAAAACATTCAGACTCCATCAAAAGAGATGGAATAATGCCTCTTCATCTCGCTTCCTCATGTCCCATGTAGCTTCTACCGTATGACTCCTCCACAATACCTTCACCACTGAATATCTTGTTGCGCGTAACTTGCTCGACGTCGAGGATCCGTGACCGTTCCTCTTCTCGTATGTCAAATCCCTCCCCCAGATTTCCACCAAGGTCAGCTCACAATACATGTGAAGGGTCTCAAAGAATTTCATGAGCATAGAAACATGGAAAACATAGTGGTGAATGCGATCGAGGTTGGGGATGGCAACTCCAATCGATATGTCACCTCCCCCAATCCTCTCAACAATCCCAGATGTGGTCCAACATACCGTGGACTCAAATTTTCCACGCTTCCCAAATCTTAGTACGCTCTTTCCATGGGGAAATCCTCAAAATACCATATCTCTCACTCCGAACACTAGGTCCCTACCCAAGGACATTCACATAACTTTTTCTCGTTTGCCTTGTAATTTTCTCGTCTATCCCTTATAATCTCTTGATCTTATCACAAGTCACTGACAATTTCCTGACTCACTAATTTCCTTTCGCCTACCTCATCCCAACAAACTGGGATCTGGAGTTCGACATTTCCGTCCATAAAGAGCCTCATAAGGGGCCATACTAATACTGGCCTAATAACTGTTATTGTATGCAAACTCCATCAGGGGTAGATGGGTGTCCCAGCTCCCTCTAAACTCCATAACACATGCCCTAAGCATATCCTTTAAAGTCTGTATAGTCCTCTTAGATTGGCCATCCGTTTATGGATGAAAAGCCGCATCAAGTGTGCTGGTTGTCAAGGGCATTCTGTAAACTGGACCAAAACCATGAGGTAAACCTGGGATCTCTGTCTGAAACAATGGAAATTACTAAACTACCCTTGACCTCTCTCATTTCCATTTTGGCCGAATTATGCACAAACCATATTCCATTTTATTCTTCCATTTTCTTCACTCTAATCACTCTCATTTAATGCCTTATACCTAAATTTCACTATCTGTGGATCCTGAATCTGAAGCTCTCTAATCCTGTCTATCAATACAGGACGTACATGAAATGTGGCTAACAGTGCTCCTGAATCTGTCAGTTCCAGTCTCACACCCAAGGACCTCAATTCTATGAGTCGAGGAAGATGCACGACCCTCAAGTGCGATATGGAATTCATGGGTCTCCTACTAAGAGCATCTGCTACCACGTTCGCCTTTCCAAGATGATATTCAATGGTACATTCATAATCCTTGACCAGTTCAATCCATCTCCTTCTTCATGTCTGCATCTTCACAATAGATACCCAGCTCTTATAATCCGTAAAATCCTACTGTGTACTCCATATAAGTACTGCCTCCATATCCACAAGGCAAATGCTACGGCTGCTAGCTCAAGGTCGTGTGTAGGAAAATTCTGTTCATGCTTCTTCAATTGCCTAGAAGCATATGCAATCACCTTGTCATTCTGCATTAATACATAACTTATACCATGCCTAGGGGTATCACAATACACTGAAAAGCTATCCTGCCCTGATGGAAATGTAAGTACTAGAGCTAGGATCAATCTCCTTTTCAGTTCATCGAAACCTCACGACAAGCCTCCGACCTCATAAAAATGGTTCCTCTTTTGTCGCCTAGTCAAAGGTGTGGCTATTTTAGAAATTCTCAACGAACTTACAATACCCCCGCAAACCTTAAAACTCCTTATCTCTGTGACACTCGTAGGGGTTTCCAATTCAATATAGCTTCAACCTTCTGCGGATCCACTGAGATCCCCTCTGCAGAAACTATGTGTCCCAAAAAGGCGACACTGTCGAGCCAAAACTGACACTTACTAAGTTTAGCATATAACCGATGTTCTCGTAATGTTTGCAGAATTATCTTCAAGTGCTCGCATGCCCGCTTCCATCCGCCTCGAATAGATCGCATATCGGGCCAATAAACACGATTACAAACTGACGGGGCGGCCTAAAATCTTGTTCATGAGATCCATACAAGCGGTCGGGGTATCTGTAGTCCAAATGGCATGACTTAGAAACTCAAAATCTCTGCATCTCGTGTCTCCTCACGTCAGCCTTGGGAACATCCTCATCATGAAGTCTAACTTATCCAATTCACTTCACTAAATCAAGGCTCATGACAACATCTTTGCAAGCTTTAAATCAAGCTATTAGCATCCTTTTAAGTGAAACCCATAATGCTCAGACCTTAGCAAAATTACATTTATATCTTAATCAATTATTCTTCTTAAGACTTTAATTCTAACACATTCCATTAGGCATGTAATCACTTCCAATTGATTAAAATCAATGGAAACTCAACTTTTCCATACTTCTCCTAGGGTGGTCAAAGCCTACATGTCACACATTCATAATTATTTCTTCAATTCTTTCCGCTTTTCAACAAATTAATGATAATTCATCCTATGTCGCTGATTTACTTAAACTAAATCAACCCAATGCATTTCCAATTAAACCCTTTCTCGCCTAACCTCTCATCTCATTTTCTTTCTATTGAACTTTTAATTCCATTAATTCCTTCAAGCATTTCAAGTAATGCATTAAATCAATTAAACCAATCAAACAACATCACTCTTCTTATTAACATCCAAAGTTTACCTAAATTGACAATCCTTATAATATCATTCTTTCTTTCAATTTCAGCAAATCAACCTAGAATTATATCAATTTACTAACTAAAGCCTTAATGTAACTCCATTGAAGGTTTAGATAAATAATCCATAAAATCCTACAGCAAACCTCTTCAAGCCGTGATATGGACCTTTTTGGTTTTTCCATTTTATCTTTTATCATCGGATTCAACTTTTCAAGCAATGATACATGACTAACTTCTCTTGATACATAACTTGTGGCATTTCTTGGAATAAGGATCCTCATATCCTATTAAATTGATTGTGCACGATTATGTATAAGATCATGCATTTTATATGTTAATCTATCATTAGAATCGTCTTCGTCATCTCTTTTTTTTTTTTTCAACAATCATCCTGACACTGATTCCTCGAAATATCGATCTCCCATGTCCTCTAATTGCTCATCCCCGTTTAAACCCGTAGAACATTATCATTTCCATGTTGAAGTAGTAACAGATTTTCATTCCAACGAATAGACTCCCATTCGACAAGTCTGATTTATTACATTAATATTCCTCCTAAGGTGTTGATGATGAGTGGACTCTTCTACACATGCCTACAATTTCTTTTCCAACTTTTATGATCTTTCACTCACACTATTCTCCTATCCTCCAAATGTAATCTTTGAAATTAAAGTCCAAGACTCCTTTTTGCCTAGACCTTCCAACTCAAAAGATCTAGTATTATTTCTTATAAATGAAACCTCGGTATTTCGGGTGGTGGTACTAATGCCTCAGGAGCTCTCCTGGTGGCGAGTCGGCCTCGACGACGCATTTTCTATGAATTCAAAATTTTACTATGTCATGTAATGCATATATGATTTTAAATCACACAAATAATTTATGCAATTTTAAAATAAAACATTAAAACAATCATATGAACATAAAATTTTCAAATCTTTATAACCTTTTCAAAACCGTGGCTCTGATACCACGTTGAAGGATCCCGACCCGGATTAACCTCATGAACCCGAGGGACCTCCCTAAGACTCCAATGGATATAGAAACTTTTCCTTAAAATACCAAATAAAATCCACGGAGCGAACTCCTTACAATCCTTAACATATCTTTAGAAAATAATGCGAAGCTAAGTGATAAATTTTTTTCTTTTCTTTCTTTGTTTTCAAACACTTGGATTTTTCTTGTACTGGGCTGAGTTTCCTCTGCTTTTCTACTTTCACAAATTTACAAACCCGATAAAAGCATTTAAAACACTTATAAACTTCAATTTTATACTTCCATTAGGACTCTCGTCCACAAACCCAATCAACACAATATACATACATATACATTTGTTTACTTCAAATCATCAAAACATTCAAACCCTCTTAAATTCCATGCAATATTTTTATCAAAACATTTCGGGTTTGAGCCGGACTTTAAGCCGACCGCCGACGTATCTCGCCTCCACTCGAGGATCAAAGCCCACGAGTTCCTTTTCAACTTTATACATATACATATATGCATAACAAAATATCTCAACATGAACAATATGCAAAATTATATATACAATGAAATCACAAATTTTCTGCCTTCATCAATGGTCATCCATCGCACACGAGTGACCTCTATCTACAAGACCTCGTCTGGGTCCCGAAATGTTTTTTGAAACATATAGAAAAGAATGAGCTAAAGGAGCCCAGTGAGTGTACATTTTCATTAAAATAACATTTTCAGTATATACCAAAATAATACATACTTATACAATTAAAATCCATTTATACCTTAAACATTTATGCCTTAAACTTTCTTTCAATAAATACTATGCATTTAAAATCCATTTATGCTTTAAACATTTTTACCGTAAACTTTCTTTCTTATTTCTTTCTTTCTTTCTTTCTTTCTTTCTTTCTTTCCAGATGGAACCTCAGTGGGAAATAAACACACCGGTCGCTCTAGCACCGACGGTGAGGGACACATTCCGCCATAACTACTACGTCATGAGAAACTCTCACGCTTGCATGTGGTTCCGCCATAGCACTTTATCACGTGTAAGGATATTAATTTAGACACCTATTTCCCCTCCCCTCGCTAGTAACCTATAACTTTACCCTATAAATCCTTACACGCTAAAGGCTCTCGGCCGATATCACCATAATACCATGGGGGTCAGGTAACCATCAGTAAAACATTTCTTCAAATACATTTATAAATACATTTAAATCCTTTACTTTATCATTAAAAACACATATGCATTCTTTAAACATTTTAAACTTTCATAATACCTAACATATGCATACATATTTACTACACATATAACATATGCATTGATGCAAGATAAAACAATGCAAGATAAAACATTTCCATATGCCTTAACATTTACATAAAAATTTACATTAAACTTCAGTTTAACATTAAACCATTCACTTTAAAACTCAATTTTCAAAATATCATTTTCACTCGCCCACCGTCATCCTTCCGCTTGCTTCCGTCAATTCTGCTTCCGTCCGAGCAGTCCTTTTCACCTTTTCAAGAAAAATCACAATTACACATTAATCATAATTTCCATTTAATCCACCATAAACACTCATTCCTATATTCTAGTCTTCTAGGAATATTTTACTTAGGAATTGGAATCAATCCAATCGGATCATCCAACTAAAGTTATGGCATTTTCTCTATGCCAACTAGTCATTTTACCGATTTTTTTCTAGTGACAGTTTGTATTACTCATTTTTCCGGGAGGGGTCTGACTTCATATTTGACACTATGTCCTTATACTCATTTAAAGCTATGCTATGGGTTCTATTCCAATTGAATTCCAATTCGATAATCGAAACTCACTTTAATACGTCCAAATAACTCAAGCAATCTATGTTCAAAACTGAACCAGAATTTGGCTTGCACATGGTCCTACTTTGGAGGAATATTTAGGCCACGGATCAGAATTTGGCGATACCTTCTTCTTAAGTTTTGTTTCTCTTCAAGTCTATTTTACATAGCCACTTAAATCACTCAAATCGGATCAAAATTGAGTGCTATGGCCAAAATACCAAAATCAATAAACAGAAAACAGGACATTTCCTGTACTGAGACTCCGCTGCCCAAAATCGACCAAAATGTGTTTCTCTTTCCATTTTTCTTTCACTCTAAACACTTAAATCTGATGCATTATACCCATTTCAACATAACACACACAATTCACTATCAAACCCTAACCCCATCACTTGATTTTGTCAAAACCCTAACCTAAACCATGGCTTTCTCTAATTGATATTAAATTCAGCACCATTAAACCTAAATACCATCATTTAACATCCATACCAGAATTTAAGACATTAAACATGGAAAACATCAAACCCTAACTTTCCCACCATGAAAACTCTTACTTGTTTCTTGGAGTTTCTTGGCTCCTCTCCTTGATTACCACTTGAAGATCACTTGAGTTTGAATGAGAGAAAATCACATCTCATACCTTTCGCTCTTCACTTTTTCTTCAGCTTCTCCTTTCTCTCCTTTCTTTCTCTCTTTTCTTCCCCCTCTCCTTTCTCTCCTACGGGTTCTCCTCCTTTTGAGCCAACTTAATCCCTTAAATTTAGATTTTGCTTCACACTTGACAAAAATTGCCCTTTCCCACTTGCTGTACTTCCTTGAACCAAAGAAGCTCATTGGTCCATTCTAATGAATCACAAATCCATTAACCTATTATTTTATTCATAACTTAGTCATTAAGAAAGGTTTTTACCCGCTCTCACAAGAAAATATATCCCTTATAGCAGATTTTATCTCAGTTTCACCTTATACTGCTTTTATACCGATTAAATGTCAAAAATATTCTATGGTCGTCTAAACTTCAAATTGACCATGAAATATTTTAATTAAATCCTTCACATTGGATTCTAGGCTCTGAAATCATTGAAATCGGATTTAAATCATTAAAATCTAAATCCTGACACAGACATACCCGAATTACGTTCGGATCACCTGGAAACTATCCAAACGGACCGCTTCAATTTTATTTCAGTTTCATAGTTCTATGATATATTCTGACATTTTCGTATTTTCGGCCCAATTTCCGAAAATTTCAGCTCAGGCACCAATTTTCAATCCGGAAATCACTATTCACTTAAATCTCCAGTTCTCTTCTAAATATCAGCTTCAGTCATAGAACTGAAATTTTTTTACAAATTCCTTTGCAAACCCCTCCATCTTCGGATATAATAAGAAACTTATTATTCCTCAGGTATCTTCTAAGTTAAAATTTTAAAATTCCACTTCATGTCTAAATGACGTCCGGAGCATTCTAAATTCTAATCTACCCTCGTTTCTATCATTGGACCTCTAATCAGTTTAAAAACTACTATTATAACATTCAATCAGGTTGGGGTTTTACAATTGCACTGCACTTAGGTGGTGAGTAGCCCACTTAGAGCGATTCTCCTACTGAGCTTTAGCTCACCCCGTCGTGGGATCCCCCTTTTTCAGCGTACGTGGAGCGTGCGGAAGACGCTCAGCCCTTGAGGTTGGATAAGAAGAAAGCCTAAAAGGCTTTCATGATATCTTATACGATTAGAATTTGAGTATTTTAATATATGTTGTATAAGAGTAAACATTTGAACTTGAAACTATTGGATATAGTTCGATATATGTGTTGAAAGACACGGATGGCCCAAGTGGCTTCGTATTGGATATATATATTGCATATATTGGGTTGGATCGGGGGACAGGTTTATACAGGTTTTATTCCTCAGAGCTCCCGTAAAGGAGACTCGCCTCGATTTTCTAAAGTGGCGTCGGTAACCCGATCCACTATATTCCGCAAGCAAGCCGATGTGTAAATAACGGACCCTCGGGTTTTCAAATCACACAATATCTAGACATTAATGTTACTAAAAATTGAATGTAATAAATCCATTAATTTAATTTAAAATTATCTTTAAATATGAGTATTGTCGACATTGGGTCGTGATAATCTCATTAAAATTTTGAAATTATTTTAGGATCCAATTCTATAAAATTCTCATGTTTATTCTGGGGCATCACATAATCATTTTATTATCGATCCTTAATGGAGCCCACATGTTTCAAGTTAATTTTAACATGCACTGCCTAATATTTTACATTAATTTATTAGGTTTTCCATAATAATAATAATATTATATAGACATTAATGTTACTAAAATTGAATGATCATTAATTTAATTTCTAAATTATCTTTAATATCTTAGTATAGTCAGACACACGTACACCATTAAAATTTGAAATTATTTTAGTTCCAATCTCATAAAATCCGATCATGTTTATTCAAGGAGGCATTATATACTATTTTATTATTGGATCCTTAATGTATCCATGTTTCAAATTAATAAAATTAAATTTTACTACACCATTCAATATTTTACATTAATTTATTAGGTTTTCCTATAATAATAATATCTAGACATTAATGTTGCTAAAATTGAATGTGATAACCATTAATTTAATTTCAAAATTATCTTCTTAAGATTATCGACATTGGTTGTACAATTCATTAAAATTTTGAAATTATTTAGTTCCAATCCTATAAAATTCGATCATGTCATTTTATTATTATCCTTTACTGAGCCCGTAGGTTTCTTCAAATTAATTAAATTAATTTTAACCTTCACTCATTCAATATTTTACATTAATTCAACTAAATACTTCATAATAATATTATCTAGACAAAACAAATATCATTATGCATATGTATATATCATGATGAAATTATATATACTCAATTATTCGTAAGTAGTATGGCAAGCATACATCATATATGTTATATCTATATAAAACAATTTTAAGCAAAAAATAAATAATGGGCTCTTAATTCATGGTTTCTTAGAAAAAGAAAATTACAAGCCCAATAGGGCCAAGAACCCTAACTTGATATCTAGCCTGTGAATCCATCTTTCCATCGTGTCTTGGAAATTTTTGAATTGTGGATTAAGTTGAATTGATTTCTGTGGTTTTAAGCTCAAAAACACAAAACTCTTAACTAGTCCCCCATAAGTTACACCAAAATCGCGATAACACCAGACACAACTCTTTGATCATCACTTCGATATTATGCGGGAAGGTATATCACCACATGGAGAACCAACTAGCCAACATTTGTCCAAATTCGACGCTGCCCAAGCCCCCACGACGCTCAAAATCAAAAAGCAAAATCGTTTGTCGGCCAATGACAAAGCTTGAATCATCATGAAATTTTATAGAGTGGATAGAACACTTAAGGAACATACTGACAATTCTCGTTCCAACCGAGACTAAGCCACACCCAAGCAACGCCCAAGCCAAAACTAAAATCATCGCCATTCACCGCACGCATCTTGGACACGAAATTTTATAAGGAGGCAGATCACGAAGAAAGGGATTAGCTGGCCAAATCTTGGATTCCAATCCAAGCTTAGCACGTGCCCCTATGCACCCTCGAGCCAAGCGCGTGAGTCCTAGTCTCACCGCGATGCGACACGTGTGGGCACGTGCCTGGTCTTCCAATGACCCTCCCACCGACCTCCTTGTGTCCCCTACATGATTATGGTGTTGGTATGCCAAACCGAGGCTCGATCTTACACGAAAAACAATGAACAATAACATGCAGCTTGAAAACTCCACTTTGGATACTTATTATATAATTATCCAATAAATTTTAATTTACATAGAATTATCCAATAAATAAATAAATAAATCAATGAGGAATAAATTTAATCTTATGATTAGCCTCCAAGTTACATAAAAAAAAAAAATACAATCAAATTTCTACCATGGATTAAGGCCAAAATAAAAGATTCATTCATACACAAATATAAATAACATGAACATAAAACCTAGAAGGCTACATATCTAATTAGATCAAATATAATGTAAAAAATATAATGATTCGTTTACCACATTATTGATTCAATCCAGTTCGATACTAAATGCTGGATCAATGTATAACGGAAGCCTGGATCATGATTGGATAAGATATGTGATACACTAATGTCATCAAAGCTAGGGTTTACTAACTCTTGGTGCTGAACCTTCTAAGCTATTCTAATTATTAAATCTAGGTGTAGCGCCCTAATTGCCAGAGACTAAAGGAAAGAACACCACGTATGTGTGTGCACCATATGGAGAATATATCAAGGTCCTAAGGAAATGGGTCTATTTATATACTCAAAATTTAACCTTATAGGTTAATTATTAAACAAGCAACCAATCAAAGCACACACCAAGCCACCCATATCAGATTCTAGCTATTTTTTTTTTTTGCAATTAGAAATCCATTAGAGAGTAAGGAGACAATAGTCAAGTGTAGCAATCTCTATCTCAAGAAATCCATTGGAAAGTAAGGAGGTTAACAGCCTATAGCACCCTATCCCTCATGTTAGGATCGATAGATTTCTTTTAGGAATAAGGTTTTTCGTATATTAAGTAAACCAAACTCTTGTTTTATTATCGGGTTTCTTATCTTTTAAATAATTATTAATAGACTATATCACTAATTAACTAGTCCTGGGATCTAATGGGCCCATAATTACTTCGTTTCATCAACTATCATAGTGCTTTAAAACATAAGTCCAACAATTTATTGTAAAAAATTGAACTTAAATTTGGGATAAAATGTATGGGCAGGGAAACTGCTTTAAGATAACTTTTTTGTTTTTTCCAAATAAGAAAATAAAAGATATATTTGATAACCAAAATTTTATTTTATTTTTAATCTACAAAAACTTTTAAATTATTTCAAATATACATTTTAAAATTATTTGTTTTAAAATTTTTAAAAATTTAATTCTATAAATATATATACAAAATAAGACACTTTATGTAAAAATTATTTCAAACATATTTTTAAAATATTAAAATGAAATTAAAGTTTCAATGGGATTTCTTAATTTCTTCATGAGTTTATGGTGTCGTTTTTTTTAATTAAGAATTCCACCCCAAACATAAACTTCCATTAATCATATTTGAATTGAATCTAACTTCAAAAACAAAACTAGTGGAGTTGAATCAATCATATGAAACATCCTAGGACAAACAAAACAAAACAATTAACAATAAGAATTAGAACAAAAAATGTTCTTAAAAGCTAAAAAGGAATTACAGACGGCAAGAAGACATCGATAAGAAAAGGAATAATGCAAAGATGATTTGAATCGGGGCCAGTGTGAGAGATCACGTGACATGGCCTTGTAAGATGCAACTAATGGAAGTATTGATTGTGTCAGACAAGAGTGTGCTCAGAAGGTCACAAGCAAATAGTTTTCGATTGAACCTGCTCTTATTCCACGTGTCATTCTGGTATTGGTTAATGCCTATCCTTGACATGACAGACATTAGCTCTCATTGTTTTATCTAATAATCAAGTGAGAGAGGGATGTGGCCACTAACCTCGCCCAACAGAACACTAACATCACATTTGTATATCCGTTTCCCACTTTAAAATCGAGCCTGCAGATATTTAGGTTATTTAAAAAAAAATTTATCAAAAATAAGTTGAAATTGAAAAATATTTAAACTAATATACAAATGGACATCTATTCTTTCAAAAAATAAAAAAATTATCACTATTTTAAAAATTTAAGTCAATAATTTAATCATAGTCAGCTGATTATGACATTAATTTTAAAATTTCAAAATATTTTTGCTCACTAATCAACAAATAACTACACATTAAGATAAAAAAATCAATATATTAAATAGCTACGGTATTATTTATGTACTAATTTTGAATTATTTTATTTTTAACCTATTTTTAACAATTTTATTTTTCAAAATAAATTAGTATATGTCCAATACTTTAAATTATGTTTTGAAGGTTAGATGAACCTTATTTGATAGACCATCAAAATTAAGCTCATTGATACATATTTGTAACACAAAATGCTCATCTCCATCCAAGTCCAACACTCCCAATTTGCCATCTCCCCTTCCACAAATGCCACTCTTCCCTATTTTTTTCAACCCCAACGGAACTTGCTTCGATTATTTTCTTTTCCAATTAGTGTTCAAATTTTTTTTTGGATTTTTTTTTTTTTGTGTAATATGACACACCCCACGGCGTGCGAAGCCTCCTGAAATCCCAGTAGTTACCTTTATGACTAAAATTCACAATGAAACGAAGCCGTGTTAACACCTTAAACCTCTATAAAAATTTTCTTTTATTTATAACTTAGGATTTGGTAAAAAAATCTTAGCGTGAAAACGACATGGTACACACATAGTCTAAATTCCATATCTGTATATCAATTTACTTATATCAAAATATGACAACCAGCATACCATCACATTCCCATCTGCTTTAAACTATGTACATACATATGTCCATATACAAATTCAAAGTATGTTCTTACAAAATATTATTAATACCACGACACTTAAGTGATGTCGGGGACGATCCTATTATGCTCCAGCGTCTTGCGTACCTGTACGTGGAAAATAGTTTTTAAAATACAAAATAATGAGCTAAACGAGCTCAGTGAGTGTATGCTTTTATAAACAGTTTTTCTTTTCCGGAAAACATCTTAAAAATGTAAAACTCTCTTTTACAATTATTTTCCAGAAGCCTTTCTTTGCTTTGCTTGCTTTAAAAGTTTTCAAAACTTTTCTTTGCTTGCTTCTTTTTCACTTGCTTGCTTTAAAAGTTTATGAAACTTTTAATACTTATGAAACTTTGTTTTGCTTTTCTTTAAAAGCTTGTAAAACTCTTATTTCTTGCTTAGAAGTTTATAAAACTTCTCATACTTTTCTTTTCTTGCTTTATCTTGTTTGAAAAGTCTCTTAAAACCTTCTACAAACCTTTTAGCTAAAAGTTTCTCAAAACTTTTCATAAGGGAGCTTGGCTCAGCCAGCATGCTTTGAATAAAACCCACGGGAGCTTGGCTCAGCCGTCGTTTGAAATCTAAACGGGAGCTTGGCTCGACCGTTTGCTTTAAAACTCTCAGGAAGCGCGTGGCCAAGGGGAACCAATGGTTGATTTTTCAAAACAGCATATCGTAGCATAAAACATCAACCAATGGAGGCTATTTTTACTTAACATGCCTAGTGAACACGGGAACCTGTGCTCCGCGTGTCGGTGGACCTTTAATCGTCACCTTTTTCATTTCGGTGAATATGGTGGAATTGACCCTGGCGCGCCATCACCATACTTAGTTAGAGCTCATAACCTTATATACCACATGCGTGCCACGGTCTCCTTTAAATGCATGGTGTATGTCCTAAGTTTGCCCGACCAGAGCAAAACTTCTGATGCATGTATGAAATCCTAACACCACGGTACGTCTGGGATACTACGACAGTTTGCTTGCTTAAAACTAGGGAAGGCCTTGTTTACCACAACCTTTCATTGCTTGCTTGCTTGCTCTTTGTAAAATGGTTTACACTTTGAAACCATTTGCGCCTTGCTTGAAAAATGGTTTAATTATTCAAACCATTTGTAGTTTAACTGCTTGCTTCAAAAATGGTTTAATTTTCAAAAACCATTTAATTACTTGCCTTAATTATGGTTTACAATTTAAAACCAATACTTATTTCAAAAATGGTTTAACTCAAAACCATTTGCCTTTATCTCATTTGCCTTCTTGAAAATGGTTTGCATTCAAAACCATAAAATACGATCATAAAGCAATTTGTAATAATAATAATAATAATACACTAGTATTTGGAAAAATGAGTTTAGAACACTCACCTCTTTGCTTGCTTAGCAGGCAGATTTCCACACTTATCCCGCCTTTACTTTAACCTACAACTCGAGCAGAATACGACAGCAATTAATCGCATAATAACGTGCTTCTAGACTTAGTCACTCATTACTACTCTTTTAAAGTTAAGGTGCTAAAGGGTTCCTATTCAGCTGGAATCCCACCCGATTCGAACCCAGAAACTCAAGGATTGGTGAAACAACTTAGGACTACTCTATGTCCAAAGCTGATGCAGGAATTTTTCTTGCATGGCCCCACTTTGAGTGAGTTTTGGCCATAGGATAAGATAGACGATTCAGACTTCTTAAGTTTTGTTCTCATGAAGTCCCATTTTGTACAGCCATGAATCACTCCGTCGGATAAGAAATGAGGAAGTTATGGCTAAAATACGAAAACTGGTCGAAACAGGAAAACCAGAACAAGTCCTACCGGTAGGACTTAACTTCTACCGGTAGGACTTGGCCAAAAATGACCAGAATCAAAGTTCTACCGGTAGGACTTCCTATTGTACCGGTAGGAGTTACGAAATGCCAGTTTTGTTATTTCTCCCACTTTTGATGCCCAATTCACTCCCTTACTCTTTATAATTCATAACCTCAAAACTTGAAATAAGCTCTAAAACAACTCCACAACATGTGAATTGGTGTTTTGGAAACTCAAAACCATGTAGGTAGAAAAATCCAAGAACACTACCTAGGTCCACCAGTTCTTTAAGCATCATGTAATTTGATGATTCCAAGTTTCTTACTATCAATTGGGGTTTTACCCACATAACCCCAACCATTCAAAACTTCATGTGCTCTTTGCAAACTGGTATCAAGGAGAACTAATCTCCATACCCGAAGCCTAAGATTCCAAAATACACTAAAGCGAACACACTCGAACACATACCTTGATCTTGCTCTTCTCCTCCTCCTTTCTTCTACTCTTCCGCTTCCCTCTCTTGGCTCTCTTAACTTTCTCACCTACGGGTTTGCTAGGGCAAACTTGAGACCAAATAACATTTTGGTTTTTAATTCTCCTTTGTTAAATTAACTTTCCGTGTGCAATTAACCCCTCATCTTTTAATTATTGCAATTGCCAACATTCAATTTCCACTATGGCCCATCTCTACATAGAATTTGATTTTAATATCCTTTGTAATGACCATTGTACCCTTGGTTTGTCTGTATTAGGGTTCCATAAATTTATCATTTCATATTTTAGTCTCGAATATTTAGTGAAGCACTTAGTACTCTTATACACCCCTACGGTATGTGTCGTAGACTCTCCAGACGGGGTGTTACAAATCACTCCTCCTTAGGATCATTTCGTCCTCGAAATGAAAGCTAAACTCCAAAAGAAAGGAAGGAAACATACCTCATCCAGGAGAATAAGTGAAGTGCGATGGTGCATGCGAACTCTGGCTCCCAATGCGTACTTACCCTCTCATGATTCTTCCATGCAGACTTTTAATTAATGGGATCACCTTGTTCCTCGATATTTGTTCTTTGCGATCCACAATGCGCACGGTGTCTCCTTCATAGGTCAAATTTTCCTTTAAGCTGCCTTTGGTTTTGCTCTCTCAATACATGTGAAGGATCGGGATATTTCTCGACATTGATACATGGAAAGTATCATGAATCCTTGACAACTCTAGGGGTAACTTCAATCTGTAAGCTCTGGCCCCACTTTGCTCACGATCTCATAAGGTCCAATATACCTCGGACTAAGCTTGCCTCGTTTCCCAAATCTCAACACACCTTTCCAAGGTGAAATCTTAGACTTTATCACCTATTTCAAATTGCAAGTCTCTACGACGGTTGTCCGCATAGCTTTTACGTCACCTTTCTTGCTATCTTTAAGTTATCGCGAACAACTTTCACTTTCTCTGAAGTGATCTGTACTAGTTCAGGGCCTATAGTCTTCTCTCTAACCTCATCCCAGCATCTCTTGGAGTCACATTTCTGCCATACGATTGCCTCAGAATGGAGGCCATATCATCTTTGGATTGATATTTATTATTTGTAGAGCGAAACTCCATTAATGCAGTAGGTGTCCCGACTTCCTTTGATTCATCACACAAGCTCTTAGCATATCCTCTAACGTGCAAAATAGTCCTCATTTGTCCGTAAATGCGAGGGTTGAAATCTTTGTGCTAAAATGTAGGCGAGTACTACTTATTGCACGTAAACTAGGCGAAACCTAGATGTGAACACGGGGTCTCGATCACGACCCACTATCGAAACTGGAACCCATGAAGTCTTACTATCTCGTCCATACAACTTGGCCCAGCTTTTCTAAAGAATCTTCAGCATTAACTGGTAGGAAATGAAGCGGACATTGTCGATCTACTATCACCCATATAGCATCATCTTTGTCTCTGAGTAGTGGAAGACACATCCTGAAAATCATAGTGATCTTCGTTTCCATCTTTGGAATAGGGAGTAGTTGTATCTTCCCTGCGGGCCTACGATGCTTTCTGCGCTTCACCTGGCGACGGGTTAGGCACCAGAGCGAAACACAATTTCTTTCTTACGTCCCCATTCCACCCGGTAATGTTCTTTCAAAGTTCTATACATCTTGGTCTTACGGATGCATAGCATACCTTGAGATGAATGTGCTTCTTCCATAATGTCTTTCTTGAGTTCGCCATATACGGCACACACATTCTCACGACCTTTCATCATGCCATCATCCACGATTTGAAACTGCCCTTTCTTTCACTTTTCTATCTCTTCTTTAAAAACGTCATCTGTGGATCACGTGTTTATGCTGCTAAGTCGGTCCTTAAGATGATCTAACATGAAATGCTTAGCTAACAAGGCTCGAATCCTCAACCTCGATATCACCCCCCTAAAAGCTCTGGATCTGATAGTGAAGACAGCACGATCTCATATGAAGCGAAGAACTCACGGTAGCTGCTCCGAGGCATACGCTACGGCGTTAGCTTTTCTGGATGTATTTTCGATAGTACAGTTGTAGTCCTTAATCAACTCAAGCCATCTTCTTTGCCTCAGGTTTAACTCTTTTTGGGTGAAAATATATTGAAGACTTTTATGATCTGTAAAGATCCTACAAGGAACACCATATAAATAATGTCTCCATATTTTCAGTGCAAACACAGCTAGCTGCGAAGCTCTAGAATTAAAATTATTAATCGAGTAATTACCTCATGCTTCTTTAGCTATCACTAGGCATATGCAATCACTATCATTACGCATCAAAACACAACCAAGGCCTTGCTGGAAACATCTTATAAACCCGCAAATCCATCTCTTCCATTGGGTAAAGGCTGGCTGGAGGTGAGTCAATCTATGCTTTCAACTCCTCAAAACTCTTTTGTGAGCTACGATCATATAACATCTTTCTTGTCGGCAGTGGTGAACACTATCTTGGAGAACCCTTCAACAAACTTCCTGTAATACCACGCTAAACGAGGAAACTTGACCTCGACACACATTCTTTGGTGGTTTCAATTTACCCACTTTGCCCATTTTACGGGATCACGCTCACCCACCTCTTTTGAAATTACATGACGAGGAATGCCACCTTGTCGAGCCGGCCCGACCTTGCCCAACTTGGCATATAAGCATCTCCGCCAGAATTACGTAATACAATCCTCGGGTGCTCTGAATGTTCCTACGAACTACTGAATACACTAAGATATCATCAATAAAAATTATGGCGAACTATCCAAATACGGCTGGAGTGCTCGGTTCATCAAATCCATAAGCAGCTGCGGAGCATTAGTCAAACCAAATGGCATCACGAAAAACTCATAATGCGTGGCGTGTCACGAATCTTTGTCTTAGGTACATCGCTCTCACGAACTCTCAATGATGATACCTGGAGCCTCAAGTCTATCTTGGGTATACTCGAGATCCTTGGGTGATCAAATAACTCATCAATTCTAAGGGGATACTGATTGCGGATGGTAGCTTCTGTTCAAGCGCACCTTAATCTATACAACTGCAAACTCATCTTATTTTTCACGAAGAAAACTGGAGCTCCCCATGGGGATATGCTCGGTCTAATAAATCCCTTACTCAACAATTCCTCTAACTGAGCCTTAAGCTCCCTTAACTCTGCAGGAGCCATCCTATAAGGAGGAATGGAAATGGGCTCAGTCCCTAGGATCAAATCAATGGTGAACTCCACCCTGCTTTACGGAGGTAAACGCAATATCATCAGGGAACACATGCGCAGGAACTCTCAACAAGCGGAATCTCATCGATATAGTCCACTCGCCTTGTCTCCACCATAAGCTAGATAACCCTGACATCCTTTACGGCATTTTACGTCTTTGTCGTAGTGGATCATACGGGAAGATAACTCTCTACGTAATCCTGAACTTTACCTCCACTTTCCACTGGCTGTTCGGCTTTACTTCCCTTTTATAACAATCGCGTGGCTCCCATGGCGAGACAGCCAATCATCTGAGAACCACATGAGTCCACCATATCTAGAGCGCTACAAGATCCACCCAGGAACTCTTGTCCCCATTGAACTCTACTATCTCTGGCTACTACGTGCTTGGTAATGGATCTCATTTGGAAGAGCTCTCATTCGATACCACTCTAATGGTTGGAGTCTACCATCTGGAAGCTTGATCTAGAATGGCTTGGATGCAAATGAATGCGTAGCTCCTGGGTCTACTAGGTATATGCATCATGCTTTCGGGAATAGAAATAATACGTGACCACTTCGGGGCTGCATCTTGCACATCTTCAGATCCACGACATATGCTCGCCACGAGTCACGGGGCTCACGTGCAGTATCCACTGGGGCCGCGCTCTGCCTGCCACGGCCGCCTCTACTGCGGCTGTGCTGGCCCTGTCACAGGAAGCCTCTTCCCAGTCGACTTTGTGTGCTCATCTGCGAGTGCTGGGGTGGCTAAGGCGGCCACGATGTCTGCACCAGTCATTTGAGGACCTCCACTAATAAAATGGCACTTCTTGGCCACAGTCGGCTACCTCGTCTTTGAATCTCCTGCGCTCCCCATGGTGTAAGCCGACCGTATGACAAGCGGGAGAATGCTGCGGGTGTCCTTTGCTAATAGCCCCAGGGGCCTCGATCCCACTGAATGAGATAGGCTCCTCGACTTGCACCTCGGCCTCTATAGCCTCTGCTCTTGCTTTTCTTTCTCTTGTGCGTCTGGGCTTTGTTGGGACGTGCAGTGCACTCCTATCTTACTCTTACTCCTGTCTACTCACGATGCACTTGGCTGTAGTGCTTTGCTCCCGAGCTCAGGCGGCCTCAGCTAAGTCCCGAATCTATTCTGGGACCTCTTGTCATGCACTCCCGATCAGAGTCTTTTGTAGTCACGATAAAACCTCTTGCATTTCGGGATATGCATGAATGTATGGAACCAATCCTAACTAGTTAGAATTTCTTCTCATACTCGGATCTTGACATGTTCTTAATTCTAGCAGAAGAACTCCTGATTTGAATCCTTATGACTTTGAGAAAGAATCGGTCGATGAATTCTTCTTGGAATTGGTCCCCATGCTATTTCCATCGAGATACCTTCTTTCTCGTCCACGATCTTTAGCCACATGTCTTTCCGTGAAAACTGGAAAACAAGACCCTTTGCTCATCCGTGCAGCCCATAACTCCATAAATCTTGTTTACTCGGTCTAACCACAACGAGCCACGGATGCCCACTAGCAGTCATATGGCTTGGCACCCGAGTTTTTGTACTCTATTGACCTCCGGTTCTTCCATGGCCTCTCACAGGTGGCGGTGGAGGTTGCGGCTTCTTGTCGGGTCGCTATTGCTACTATGCATTGCAATCTGTGCCCACTTGCTTTCTGCTAGTAAACATTCCGGCGCCAGGCTCCTTAGGGTGGCGCGGATGGTCCGACCTAACTTCTTCTTTGGAGGCTGATTCATAGATCGTTAGTGGAACTCTACGTGCTCGTCCTCTCGAATTTTATCGGGGCCGCTCGGCGCTGGAACTACTCTCTCGGACGACCTCGTCCTCTTCACGGCATAGTCTTTGTAATTACCAAAAATATCAAATTGTTTAATACTTTGAATCATGATATGTATGTACTCTAAGTTTAAACATATGGTTGCCATAATATGCTCGATACCACTACGACACACCCCGCCCCCTCTGGGCGCGTGCGGCCACTCCACCAATCCCCAGCCGTTGCAACTGCGACTGAAATTCTGTGAAGCGGCGCGTATTGCTTGTAAACCTCTATAAAATTTTCTTTTATTTATAACTTAGGATTTGGTAAAATCTTAAGCGTGGAAAAACCCGGCATGTGTTTATAGTCTAAATTCAAATCCACGTATACATCCAATTTACTATATCAAAATATGGCAACCAGCATACCATCACATTCCCATCACACTAAACTATGTACATACACTTGTTCCATATCTGAATTCAAAGTATGTTCTTACAAATATTATTAATACACGACACTTAAGCGTGTCGAGGACCAATCTATTATGCTCAGCGTCTTGTGCAATACACAGAGAAAATAGTTTTAAAATACAAAATAATGAGCTAAAGCAGGCTCGACATTGAGTGTATCTTTTATAAACGGTTTTTCTTTTTAGGAAAACATCTTAAAAATGCAAACTCTCTTTTACAATTATTTTCGAAGCCTTTCTTTGCTTTGCTTGCTTTAAAAGTTTTCAAACTTTTCTTTGCTTGCTCTTTTCACTTGCTTGCTTTTAAAAGTTTATGAAACTTTTAATACTTGTGAACTTTGTTTGCTTTTCTTTAAAAGCTTGTAAACTCTTATTTCTTGCTTGCTTAGAAGTTTATAAAACTTCTCATACTTTTTATTCTTGCTTTATCTTGTTTGAAAAGTCTCTTAAGAGCCTAAACCTTTGCTTTAAAAGTTTCTCAAAACTTTTCATAAAAGCAGGAGCTTGGCTCAACGCGTCTTTGAAAAATAAAACCGGGAGCTTGGCTCAGCCGTCGTTTAGAAATCTACGGGAGCTTGGCTCAATAGTTTGCTTTAAAACTCTCAGGAAGCCTTGGCGGCCAAGGGAACCAAATAGTTGATTTTCAAAACAGCATATCATGCTTATAAAACATCAACCAATGGAGGCCCTATTTTTGTAACATGCCTAGTGAACACGGAACACATTGCTCCGTGCTGGGGTGGAAGGACCTTCTTCAGCGATCACGCCTTTCATTTTCAGGTGAATATGGTGGGATTGACCTCGATGTCGCCATCACCATACTTAGTTAGAGCTCATACCTTATATACCCACAATACGTGCCACGGTCTCCTTTAAATGCATGAGGTGAGAATTGTATGTCCTAAGTTTGAGCCAGGCAAGAACTACAATCATGTATGAAATCCTAACACCACCGTGCACGTACGGGATACCTCTGACCGGTTTGCTTGCTTAAAACTAGGGAAGGCCTTGTTTTCACAACCTTTCATTGCTTGCGTAACATCTTTTGTAAATGGTTTTACACTTTGAAACCATTTGCTTGCTTCTTGCTTGAAAAATGGTTTAATTATTCAAACCATTTGCTTAGTTGCTTTCTTGCTTCAAAAATAGTTTGAATTTTCCAAAAATATTAATTACTTGCTTGCTTGTAGTATGGTTTTACAATTTAAAACCAATACTTGTTTTCAAAAATGGTTTAACTCAAAACCATTTATGCTTTATCTCATTGCTTGCTTCTTGAGAAAATGGTTTGCATTTAAAACCATAAAATACCAGTGTATAAAGCAATTTAGTAATAATAATAATAATAATACACTAGTATTTGGAAAAATGAGTTGAACTTCGCCTCTTTGCTTGCTTAACTTGGTAGTTCCACACTTATCCGCGCTGCTTTGCCTACAACTCAAACGAATCACGACATTAAAGTGTCGCATAACTTAACGTACTTCTAGACTTAGTCACACTCTTCATACTCTTTTTAAAGTTAAGGTGCTAGGGGTTCTATTCAGCTGGAATCACCCAGTCGAGCACGAAACTCAAAGTTACGATTAAACAACCCGGACTACTCATGGTAAAGCTGATGCAGGAATTTTCTTGCACATGGCCCACTTTGAGTGAATTTTTGGGCCACTTAGGATAAATTAGACGATTCATACTTCTTTAGTTTTGTTCTCCTTGAAGTCATTTATGCCAACCACTTGAATCACTCCAAATCGGATAAGAAATGAGGAAGTTATGGCGGGGAAATCTGGCCAATTAAGGCTGGGAAAACGAACAAGTCCTACCGGTATGACTTAACTATACAGGTAGGACTTGGCCAAAATGACCAGAATCAAAGTTCTGCAGGTGGGACTCTGTACAGGTAGGAGTTACCCGAAATGCCCGGTTTTGTTATTTCTCCCACTTTTGATGCCAATTCCTCCATATAACTTCTATGAAATTCCACTTAATACCTCCAAAAACTAACTGGAAATCATCTAAAGCAACTCACAACATGTGAATTGGTGTTTGAAACTCAAAACCAAAACCTTGGAGTGAAATCCAAGAACACTACCTAAGGTCCACCAATTCTTTTTTAAACATCATGTAATTTACAGTGATTCAAGTTTCTTTTACATCAATTGGGGTTTTACCCTGCCCCAACCATTCAAGGCTTCATGTCTCTTTGCACAAAACCTAGATCAAGGAGAACTAATCTCCATACCGACTGATTCCAAAATACACTAAGGCAAACACATCAAACACATACCTTGATCTTGCTCTTCTCCTCCTCCTTCTTCCTCTTCCCTTCCTCCTCTTGGCTCTCTTCTTTTCTCACCTACGGGTTTGCTAGGGCAAACTTGAGACCAAATGACATTTTGGTTTTTAATTCTCCTTTTGTTAAATTAACTTTCCATTAGTACAATTAACCCTCATCTTTTAATTATTGCAATTGCTTATTCCAATTTCCACTATGGCCATCTCTCTACACCTTAAATTTTGATTTTAATATCCTTTTGCTTAATGACCATTGTACCCTTGGTTTAATACCATTATTACGGGTTCCATAAATTTATCATTTCATATTTTAGTCTCCAAATATTTCAGTGTGACACTTAGTACTCTTATACACCCCTACGGTATCATGCTCTTTGTAGACTCTCAGACCAGGGTGTTACATAATATTGGAATAATTAAATCAACTTTGATATATATCAATACATTTACCTATATTAATAAGTAATTTAATAAATATAAAACAATATTTTTTCTTATTCATAATAAAATTTATTTATAATATTAATAATTTTCATATTTAATCTTATTTTTTATACTTTTATATTTTAATTTTTTATAAACCTAAGAATTAAAAAAATAGAAATAAAACCCACAAGTTAAACTTTTAAAGTAAAAGTAATAAAAAAAACCTTAACTATTTAACAAAAAATATTATTAATCATTTTGGTATTCAATTTTAAAAGTAATATTTGAAAGTGAATAAAATTAAAACGTAAATGTTTTACAAACTAAAATTAACAACACTAACAATTAAACGTACTTTTAATTTATAACATTGTTACTTACAAATCTATATATGAAAATTGTGGAATTTTTGTTTAAGGTTTTGATTTTTGGAGAATTTGACTAGGTGGAATTGGCATCGAAATGCCATAATGAGCACAAAAGAACCTAAATCTTTTTTAGAAGCTTTTAGGTCTTTTAATTTGATATTAGTTTAAGTTGAGAACCTGACTTAAGACCTGCTGGCGCCTTATGAGATCTGCCAAGTAAGGAGTCAAATTGGATTGTTCCTCCATGTTTTCTCTAAGGGCTTCTTGAACTCTGTCGTTGAAAGCCTTAGGAAGACCATAAAGGAATCTTTCCTTCCGTTAGAAGCTCACAGCATCAGCTCTTTTCATCGAGGTTCTTAGAACACATCCCTTAATACCATTTAAGGTCACTTGTGTTCTACATCTAGTTTGTAATTTCAGAAGTTCTTTCTCCATAAATGCTTGGATCACCTATGAAGTGTTGGTTATAGCATAAACCAATCTTATAATTGAGTTTTGTTCTCCTTCCTCATTTGTACTTTTTAAAATATGAAATCTTTCTTTTTTTCATAGGTAGTTTTCCACAAAGTTTTAATGTGCCATTGAAACTCTTTGTGACTAATTGGACAACATTCCAATCATCATGTTTTGCAAATAAGCGATGTTTATATTTGCATTTAATGGCTCAAATGAAGATTTCATGTTCGAGAAGAGCATCATATTCCAAGGAATAGATGTCATTGCTATTATAACTATTTTGTTTTGGTTGTTTTCCTCAAATTGTAAATGCGGAGGTAGGCCTTTGATAAAGTTTTTTGATCTTTGATGCCAAGTTTTTAACTTGTTTGTTGTTCTTCTTCTTGTTCGATAATATCTTGATAAGTTTTAAAAGCAGTAAAATTTGTTCTGATCCGCCAAGAAGTTTACTTGGGTTTTTTTTGAAAAAGAAGGATCTTTTATTTCTATTCACCTTTAATTTTTGTATTAAAAAGTCTTATCAATTCATCATTACTTTTATTACCTCTAATTTGGGGTTTTATTGGTTTGAATATAAGACTTTCTTGTTTTTATTCTTTTCTTCCTTTTCGGAGTTTATAATTTTTGTAAGTGACTTTACTTTCAATTCTATTTAGTGAGTAAGTGTTCCTGAAATTTGATTTGTAAAATTATTTTGTTGTGAATGCCTTTTATATCTTCGGTTTTGTCATTACATTTTCATCTTCTTTTGAATCAATTTGTTTAAGGTGAGGCTATTATTTCTACACCTTGAGCCTTTATTTTTATTTCTTCCAAGGGATGGAGTTGATACTATCTTCTTTTCGAAGTAGTATTTGACTTCCATTCTTTTTTTGGAACATATTTATTGAAAAGGGATATTTTATTTACGATTGTTCTTGCGTAAATATCAAAATATGTGTGTGAGACCGGAAAATCCATGTTTTCTAAGGAAGGATAAAATGGTAATTTTGGTTGAAAATCGAATTTTCTAGATCTCGGATAGCGAAAGCGAATTCACCGTTGGAATGCGTCTCGCGAAATCCCCAGCTGCCCGTCGAATTTGTCAGTGCCAGGGGCGGTCAGATTTCACGTTTTCGAGGCACGGAGGATGCATGACCGCCCGGCGCCTTGCGTTTTGGGAGGCGGAAGCCGCGTGTCGGTGCAGATGCAGTCGACTTGAGGTCAAGTGGGGCTCACTTGTGACATAATGATGCCATTGGGGATATCTCAAGGTAGATTGATAAGGATAAGGGGTAATCCAAGGTGTCGATGAAATGGACATGTGTAGCGATGAGAGACTTTCCTCTTGACGAGTCTTCCAAATCAGTTTGGGAGAGGAAGGAGAGAGGAGAGACCAGCCGAGAAAGGGAGAGTGAGAAGAGAGGGTTTTTAGAGAGCTCCACCTTACTGCTCTAAAATTCCCGGCTATCGGGCCGTTGGCTTAGCGAGACAAGGAGCAAGTTACTCCCCACGGCGAGAGACTGCGTGGTTACCAGTTTCGGGGAGTTTCGACAAACTCCAGAAAAGGTAGGGGTTTTTCTCCTACTTGCTTTACTCTTTGCTTAAGGGTTATGTAATGGATGGGGATTTGTTGAGGCCTGGATGGCCGTGGTTTCGATTCAGCTTTGGGCCCAGAGTTAGAAATCACTAGAGTGTTTTGGGCCAGTCCACGAATTTGTTTGGGTGTTTAGCGATTTGCGTGGTGTCATGTTATTACCATGAGAAAAATAACATGTTTGTGTGATGTTGTGGGCGGTTCAAGATGAGCGCGGATAGTGCCTTCTTATGTTAGCTAAGTTTATGTTATTATTATAATGAATAACATGATATGGATAATTATGTTAATATATGCATGAGTGATATATTAGCATGTAATATGTTTGTGTGCATTGCATTGCACTTAGGTGGGGAGTAATCAGTAGGGAAATTCCACTCTTGGGCTTTGCTCACCCAGTCGTGGAGACTATTTTTTAGGTAGAAGGCACTTAGGGATGGAACGCTTAGGGGCCTTACGGCCCGAAGAAGCGGCGAATGGCCTTATCTTGTAATTTTTGTTCTTTGTAAAATTCACAGGCGAAAACCCATTTTTGTATAAATTGTAATTAAACACAATTGTAATAAATCATTTTTGTATAAAATATATAATTGTGTTGAATGGATATCTGGGCTGATCGAGAATTTGGTTTACATGTACGTGCCTCACGATGTAGAGACACGTGGATTTCAGCGGTTGACGGGTAGTCGCGGACACCCGAGGATTGGGGCGTCTGAAAATGTGAACGTGGAATATTCATTTCCATTGTTTCCATAGTTTGATACCATTTGTTCTCCTAAATTTCTCTTTTGTTTCTTTAGATAATTTTGAAAGAAAAAAACATTTACTTTTCTTTATGTTCTTGGATTTGCTTCTTTTCTCAAGTATTCTTTGTCTATTTCAAACACATTTTCTGTTGTCATCATGTTGATGAGAGGGCTGTCATTTGGTGACATCATTTGAAAAATGTTGGAGACTATCTGGAGAGTTTTGAATGTTTGGATTCAGTCCTTGTATATTTTAAATGCAGAATAGTAGATGAATAGTCTACTTCTTCTAGATTTAAGTTTAGCCCGAACATTTGATCTCTGGAAGGGATTCTAATTTCTAATAGAATTAGAAGACCTTGCGAGAATATGATCTTGTTAAGTTTTCTTTCTTGGCTCAAAATTAATTTGAACATTTCCTTGTCCATCTTCTATTATGGATAAGAGTTTTGGTTGTTCAATCGGTTTGGAGCTAAGAGTTGTTTAAATTCCATTCGGAGGATTGTGTTAAACATTCCATGGAATAGGTTTTGGAATTATGGTTGTTGAATTTTTTCTCATTTGCTTATAAATTAATGTTTAAATCTTTTGGTGAGGACAAAGAATGATTTGGATAGCTAAAGTCATTACTTTGTAGTATACCTGTATCTTATAAATATATTTCTTGACCTAGGATCCATGTCATAATTTTTGAGTTTGAATGTTTAGAGTTAAGGCTTTATGAATGCTCTTATCATTCCTATACGTTGCTCTAGATTTGGATACTTGGTGAAATGCAGGTCAACGATGTATTTGTTTCCATTAATCCTAAGGGAATCACGGAATTTGTTATGTCTTGCATCACGCGGAGACATATACATATAGGTTTGTCTAACCCTCTTTTGGTTAAGAGGTTTTTGGTACACTTCTGGATAGCTCCTATATGTAGAATTTTGAATTTTTCTTTTGAATTTGTTGCAGATCCTTAAGATCACAGAAGTTCGGTGTTTACGTCTCGGAACTTTTATTGAATGAGTATTTTCGAGAGATTTTGATTCTATAATCTTTTTGAATTCAAAAGTTCCTATTTTGTATAGTTCTTTAATATTTTGTTTGGCATTTCCCAATTTTTGATATCTTATTCCCGATCTTACATAGAAGCAGAAAGTTTGTTTTGAATTGTTGGGTGTTTTCTTGTATTGTCTTAATTGTTCATCTATCCTGGATGAACTAGTATTTGAACTAGTACCTACAAATTTTTTGATGAAATTTGACATTTCTATCCTTTCTACAGTAATTGGGATTCTAACATTTAGAGGGACCACCACCGGGACCACCTACCACACACAGGGCTTTACGGTGACAGCGGATAACTGGGGGCGACGACACTAGCGTGGGAATCCACGATTATTTTGAAAGAATACAAATACAAAATTAATCAAAAAATTTTGCCCGAGAACTTGGCTCTGATACCAATTACCACAGGACCTTAAACAATTTGAATTATATATATTTTGAGCAGTAAATATTAAAATTTTGAAGCGAGTAACGATAATTTGATTTCTTCAAAGTACGGCGGCGTTAGTAACAACGAGGTTTCTGTTTAAGCACCACTTAGTGGAGTTCGGGAGGTTTAGGGTTCGGCTGATATACTATTTGAAGTTGAATATATTTGAACAAACATACAAGCAGTATGCAATTTTGAATCAAATAAGAAACGATGAAATTTGAATTGAAATTTATTGAACTTTGAAAACTTACAAACTTTGATGCAAGCTTTTGATCGGGAAGCTTAGTAAGCAAAGTTGGATACAAACTCTCAGGCTTCTCTCTCTAACTTCCTTATCTCTCTAAACTTATCTGCCTAGCTAGGAGACAACCTCCTTAGGAAATTTTTGGTTGATAAAACTTTGGCGATCCTGCGAGTGGATCACGTGTGACTTTTGAAGAGGTCACATACTTTTGAAGAGTCACTGTCTCTTGCTTTTTGAAGAGTCACACCTTTTGTGTCAGCAATTTTGTTTTCTTCTGCAAGTGGAGCTTTTTCTTTTTGAAAGTGGGGGACAGCCTGTCAACGTTTGAAATGATCTAAGATGCTATCACACCACTTGGCGGGTCAGTTTTCCATTCTTCATTAAATCTGTCGGAGAAGAAAGCATCCGAATTGTTCTTGGAATTTTGAGCCTGTACATTCTACGAGGCAAGGCTTTTGAAGATGTTGATATCCTCCTTATCATCCTTACTCAAGAGGGAGTGAAGGGAGGCCGTATACATGTCTTCATTTCTTTGGAAGAAGGTGTCTTTGCTTCTTTGTGTCATCCTCGTGCGAGTGGGTCGTGAGTTTTGAAAACGTCATTAAACCTGCTTGGATTTGTTTGAGATAGTACATGGTTGTATTTGAAGGAAATGAGTTTCTTGTTAGTGGGCTGGCAAGGTTGGGACCAAACAGGTACCTTGGCCTTTGAAGAAGAGGGCTTTTTCAAATTGGGCTTTTGGGCTTCAGTCCATTTTTTGACAGCATCAAAGCTTTGGGCTTCAGAGATTTTGAAAGCGGCCCACCATTTGATTTTGAATTCCTAGCCAAAAACTTAGGGAATGAGGCTTGGATGGGATTGATGGGTACACAAATCCCAGCAAAGAATCAAGGGATTCTTAATTGAGAACAAAGAAAAGTGAATAGCTATTTCCCGGGAGGGAAAAAGCTTTCCGCGATTTGATTTAAATAATCAGAAAACTTTTGGTGATTTCGGGACCAGAAAAATATTTAGTTAAGCTCCCATAAGAAGCCATCATTCTGAAACCAATTTGGAAAGTTTTTGAACTTTTTCATCCAGGTTAAAAACGAAGAATGAGTTTTTGGCGTCCCCAGTGGTACCAAGCATTTTTGTAGTCATAAAAATCAAAAGTTTGAGGATCGAAAATGTTCGAAAGTCTTTTGTGGGTAAAATATTTTTGACCCCAATCTTTTTCATTAATGACTTTCAAAATTTTGCATTTTAATTAAGCAAAGTCATTACCTCGGGGTTCATGACATGAGATATTTGAGCAGAACTCGTATGCAGTATGAATTCGTAGAATTATGGATTTTAGTATTTAGTTGGAAATGAAATACTTTTCATTTTAGAAAAATCTTTTGACCTCTGATCATAGGAGCGATATATGATCGGGTTCTAAAATTTGAAGTAACAATTTTTTGTTCTTTTGTTTTTGGTATGCAAATTTTGGGTTGGTGTTTGAAAAAGAAGGGTTAATGGTTTTCCCAAAACTTGAAAGCGATTTGAAGTTTGAGGCCTTTTAATAAGACCGAAAAATTCAATTTGAAATAAGGGCAAAATCGTAATTTGATTACAAAATTGTAATTACGGTTAAAAATCGTAATTAATTCTCTAGATCTCGGATGAAAAAAGCGGATTATACCGTTAGGTCCAGTCGTGAAATCTATTTAGCACATAAAAATTTCGTAATTTTACGAGACGGTCGGGTCGACGTTTTCGAGCATCGCTTCTCGGTCTGTCATCGGTTTCGATCGACAAAAGGCAGATAGCATGTACTCATGTACCATAAGTGGTATGAGTAGAGAAATGATGAAAATGAATGGTCGAGATAGTCACGATATAAATCACGAGTAAAGGGACATATTGGGCATTTTAGATTTGACTTTAAGTCCTTTAGAGGCCAAATTAGTAAATGGTGATTCTCTCCCTCATTTAGCCAACCAAAAGCGTGAAACCATTTTTGAGCGTCAGCTCCATTTTAGAGAGCTTAGAGAGAGGGAGAGCTACTCTCTAGATTTGCAAGAGATCTAGTAGTTGGCGGTCTTGACACAAGAAGGAACGTTCTCTCACAGCGGGCGGGCTACGCGTGGACCGAGTTTGCGAGTTTTGACAACTCCAAAGAGGTAAGTTTTCTCCCTACTTGAGTTTTATTCCCGTTTAAGGAGTTTTTCGATGTTTCGGTTAGTTTGAGGCCGTGAGCGGTTGTTCCGATCCCAAAACATGGGACCGAATTTATTAAGTGTTTGGATTTTTGGATAATAGTGGCGCCCGGAAAAATCGGTGGGCTGTTTAGGTGTCAATGTTGCTTTAAATCATGTATTGATATTACAAAGGCCGGGAATGGGCCGCTTGATCGGGCCTAAAACATGGGACCGAAGTGTTAGAATTTTTGGAGGAAGAATGGAGCAGCCCGTGACTGCTCCACGGCTGTTTAGGGGCTGTTTGGGAGTGGGTTGGTCTAACTTGTGTATTAAATGGTTGTATGGTATGCATTGGGCCGGGAATGGCCGTGGATTTCGGGTTGCTGGTGAGCCGTATTTTTGTGATTTTTCGGGAATAGTAAGCGAGGTTTCACTATTCGGATATGTTTTGAAAATATATTTTCGTGAAAACATGTTTGATCAGTGATTTAAGTCAAATTACTCGTGTATGATCATTAGCCCGGTGACTAATCTTGATGCTTAAAATTGATTAATTACATGACATGATTGTGATTGGATATTATGTGAATATATTCATGTTGATATGTTTGCATGTGATTAGACTGTATTGGAACTGGCATACATGCATTCCATATGCACTGAAACATCCTAGGAATATAGGAGTTAGTGCATGAGATGAGTCTAGAGAAAATGGTTCGGAGGGTAGTAAAATGTTAGTGCTCCCGGATAGTCAAACCAAATAATATATCAATCGTCGGAGCGGCCCAGTTGATATATATTCATCGGAGGGTAGTCCACAAACTAAATAATATATCAACCGTCGGAGCGGCCCAGTTGATATATATTCATCGGTAGTCCGCAAGCGAATAATATATATATCAATCGTCAGGGCGGCCCGATTGATATATATTCATCGGAGGTTGCCCACTAATAAAACAAATATTCTCATGCGAGGAAGCAGGCGAGTGAGAGGAGTCGGTGGACTCGCGGGATGCGAGTTGGTCATGTAGACATTCAGTAGGATCATGCGTTGCTTGAATGTGTGTTTAAGTGGAACATTGCCTTTGCGCTTAGGTGGTGAAGTGGCCAGCAGGGCGATTCTCCTACTGAGCTTTAGCTCGCCGTCGTCAGGACCCCCTTTATTTCACAGTGCGGGGGCATGCGCGGAGACGGCCGCGATCATAGAGGTGGTCTTAGAAGAAAGACGGGTTGTGGCTTTGATGATTTGAAACATGTATTAGAATTCTCTAATTTTGATATATGTGTTGTATAAAGTGAATTATTAACTATTTTGAAACTATTGGATATAGTTGTTGTAGTATGGGGAGTATTGTTTATGGGCCCAAGTAGCCGTTTTACTCATATTGTGAATATATTGGGCTGTTTGAGACGGTATTTGCGAGTATTGTATTTGGGTAGAGCTCCGTGCAAAGGAGACTACGCGTTTTGCGTGAAAAATGTCGGGTCTTGGAACGATGTGAAATGTCTGCGGGTTGTGGCGGGTAGTCAGCGGACCCCGAGGTTTGGGCGTCCGGCAGTATCGGAGCTTAGGTATGCGAATACCTAGGGAGCTCGAGGTTTGAATTATCCATCACCCTGGTGGTATGGTGTGGAGTATAGGTTTATGGGAACCTATGGATAGAAAATTTGGGTTTAGGCCGTAGATGTAAAAAAAAAAAAAACATCACCACTAGGTGTGGTTTGATGTTGAGTTTAGGTATGGGATACCTAGAGAAAATCCTGCCGGGATAAAACTAGGACACTACTTGCACGTTTGTTGATGTGTGTTTTGTGTGATTTGATGGTGTGTGAATGGTATGCCATGTTGTGTGATGAGGCCCGATTATGTTGTGTGAAAAAAATATATGCATAACATGAATGATGGTGTGTATGCCATGTAGTATATAAGATGAGTAGGTTTGTGTGCTTAAGTGATTAGCACATGGAGATGTGTAGAAAATATTTAGAAAATGTTTTGAGTTATGCGATTATTACAAAAGCGGAAAAGAAAGGAAAGAGTAAAATTTTTTTAAATTTATTTTAGCCTATTAGGTGATGAAAATAATTTTTTTCTAAGTTGAAGAAAATATGAGGAAATAAATTTTTATGGAAACCATTAGGAGGAAATTTAAGAAAAGTGGGTTAAATAAATTTTATAAAATTATTATTTGAATATTAAGGAGTATGAAAAAAAATGAATTTTGTGATTTTTAGTGATTTTCATGCTGAATAAGGAAAAAAATATTTATCATAAATAATGAAAAAAAAAAAAATTTTTTGGTCGTTGGGTTGGAAATCATGCTACTGATGGGATTGTATTGTGGGGCAGGCGACGGGCGTTGGGCGCGCGCGTGTTTAGAAAGCGGGCTAACGCGCGGCGAAGCGCTGGCGGCGTGCGTGTTAAGCGTGCGAGGCCTTAGCGAGGCGTGAAGTAGTGCTTTCGGGCGTGTTAGAGCGCCTGGCCAGCGTCTTTAGAACCGCATGAAGCAGCGTCTTGGCGCCGGGCAAGCCAGTGCCGCAGCGCTAGCGACGCAACGCCTGTAGCGACTACTGGTAAGCGCGAGCAGCCTTGTAACGAGCGGCCAAGCCTTAGCATGGCGGCGTGGCGTGCGGCGTAGCGGCTGGCGCTAGGCTGGCAGAGCGATTACTTTCGGTGCGCTCGACCCGTTCGTCAGTTTTGACTCGTTTTTCTGAGTCACCAAATGAACAGTGTTCATTGTAAAATAAAATTTTTTTCAAAAAAAAAAAAATAATGTTTAAATTCAAATAAAATCAAATAAATTTTTGAGAAAAATTTTCGAAAAATAAAATTTTCAAAAAAAATAAAATTTTGAAAATAAAATTTTGTTGAAAGCGATATTTTTAAGCGGGGAAAATGATTGCGTATACTGCTTGAGTTATGTGTATGATTAGTGTCACCGAGAGCGTGGTTATGCCTTAGAATCTTGTATTGGACCCAACTACCATTTGAAATGGTGATTGCGCGGTAGTTGCGAAATTATATGCATGGTGTAATGCGTATAGGAAAAGGGTGAATGCTAAGGTTAGGGATTACGACCTTAGGGATTTGGATAATGAAATGAACAAGAGCCTAAAATTTTATTTGAATAAAACGAATTAAGTGGTTGGAATTTAGCACCACTTAGGAAATGGACGGGTCAGTTCATGGTTGTCAGTCCCCATTGGCATATGCATTGCTAGTTAGTGAAATGAAAGTTAGATGACTCTTTGTTGCCATGTTAATCGTGTAAATGGCTAGTAAGAGGTCGAGATGAGAACGTCCACGGGGGCCTTGGTCGGAGCACAATCGGTGTTTGATCGACGGACTTTGCGGAAATTTTGTAGGTATTACATTGTGAATCTTTATAGCACGAGCTAATTATAGCATGTAGACGGGGAAAGATCTAGTAACCTGAGAGGTTTAGAGGCGTATCATCCTCAGAGCATTCCGCGGGGAAGAATCCAGATGGTGGTAGACCCGTTTGGTTAAATGCGAAACAGTGTTAGAATTTATGGAATTACCTCGGCGACGGGATTAGGCTAAATGCGTTCTGGCTAGAATGAGGCCGAATAAGGTGGAAGAGGCGAGGACCTCTAGAGACCTCAGAGGAGTCGTTGTACATGAGTTCTCCCCTAGGGATTAGGGCGAGAATAGGGATGATATGTCGAGGTTGCGAGCTGGAGATCTCGGGGACTCTACTCACAATGGACCTGAGGATCATGGACATGTCAGAGTTTGATGTCATCCTTGGGATGGATTGGGCGACGGTTCTGGGGTTGTTATCGGTGTGGCGCAGAGAGTTATCGCCTACACACGGGACGGTACTCGTCTTTGTATTTCGATCAGAGACGAAGCACGATATTTTGCCCCAGACAGTATATGAGTCCAAGTGTCAGGGACAGTTAGCGGGTTGGCTCGCGAGCCTTACCCTAGAGGACTAGGAGAGGTCAGACTTGGATCTACCTCGAGTAGTATGCGAGTATGTGGATGTTTTTCCAGATGAGCTACCTGGACTACCTCATGAGAGAGTAGTGGACTTGGGTGTCGAGGTTACACCTGGTATGATATTCACCCATCTCTGCGTCCATAGGATGGCAGGTTGAGTTGCGGGAACTCAGAGTCTAGCTACTGGAGTTGTTGGACAAGGGGTTCATTAGACCGAGCACTTCACCATGAGGCGCTCCGGTTCTATTTGCGAAGAAGAAGGGCAAGACCCTTCGACTGTGCGTTGACTATAGGAAGTGGCACAGGGTTATGATCCAGAATCGGTACCTATTACCGAGGATTGATGATTTATTTGACCAGTTGAGAGGAGTGCGAGTCTACTCACAAGATGGCGGAAATTCGCCTTGGTTACCGTCAGGCGAGGTTGGGGATATGGATATCCACCAAGGCGGTGATTAGGGCCCGTTATGGGCACTATGGTTCACAGGTGATGCCCTTCGGATTGGCCAGATGCGTAGCGTATGATCATGGATCTCATCCGTAGGATATTCCTGACCCTATTTAGGTCGGTTTGTCATAGTCTTTGTGGATGACATCTTGATCTGCTCGATCAGTGGGACGTAGGTATCACTTGAGGATTGTTTCTGTGTTAAGAGACCATCGGTTATGCGCTAAGTTCGATGGATTCGGAGTTTTGAGAAGCTGCGGGATTTGAGATTTTAGGACACGTGGTGTCGGCACCCGGGAGTGTCGGTCGACTAGAAGGTTGAGGCGGTGATGCGTTAGGAGACCCGAATGTCGATCTTCGAGATCTGCCGTTCTTGGGATTAGTGGGTATTACAGAGATGCGAGAATGGGGCGAGTTGTCCATTCGAGGCGGGGTGTAGGATTTCACCCTACGGGATATGGACTCCATGGTTGGGCGGCCTTATTTGTAGAGAGAGAGAAATCGAGAATCGCCGAACACTCGGGATACGGGTGTTGGTAACAAGAGGAGGATCGGCTTTCTCTAGTTCGGAGAAAAGCGAAGACCACGCCGCCTTGGATTTCGGGACTAGGGCCGGGTTGGGCCGCAGTGTGGGATTGCCCCGAGATAGGGATCCTAAGACCTTGGGACAATGCGGTCCCGGTCGCCGTAGAACATGAGAGTATCTGGGTTCGTTCCTCCGCACCTAGTACGGGTCGGAAGGCCCCAGTTTCGGTTCGGGGGTGCTATCTGGCCTTCCGGTAACCTGATAGGCTAGAGGGCCAAAGTGTGGGTCGAAGTCGAGGGGACCAGATCGGGATTCACCTTGTGAGCGTAGTGGACACTTAGGGTGGTAGACGTATTGGTTGTTGATGTCAAGCTTGACGTGGATGAGTTAATGATATCGGGTTGTCGATAGTGAGACCTTAAGCCCGGGATTGTCATACTTTCATTACGGCATTGAATTTGAGCTTAGAGGTTAAGGCCTTTAGAAGCCGGGAATGAATGTTCTTCCCTAGGATGTAGGGTGAGAGTGACCTAATAGGTCAGGTTTATGAGTGAAATCTCTCATATTCTACTCGCTAATTGGACCGGGTTTTACGGATTGGGTGCTCAGCGATGTATAGGTGTGCGCGTTCGTGTGCCGCGGTAACATACCGCATCGAGTCGGGTGTGGGTGCACGGTATGATTCATTCACTACTCTTGGTGAGTGTGGGGTGAGTTTGTCTTTAGGGTTCGATCGATGAAGACTCATAGATGAATCAGGAAATGTAAGAGGCTGAAGTGTGGCCCAGAATCATGTGACTCGAGATGAAAACATCACGGTCGGGTTATCACACGAGACTTAGAGTCGAGTGATAGAGTCGGGGTGACTCGAGATGAAAACACACGGACATGATTGTCACGCAGACTGAGAGTTGAGTGATAGGAGTCGGGGGTGACTCGAGGTTTGGATACCCTTTGGAAATTGCATTAGGTGTTGTTGAGCTAGTGGGGGGCTCGGTAAATGGATGTCATACAGGACATGGACTAGATTGACGGTCCATTGGATTGTCAATGATTGTGACCTTGGGGAGGTTAGCGTTTACACACCAAGTAAGGGTTGTGTGAGGTTCGATGTGTATGGATTGCCACGGGTGTTAGAGGCATGTTGCGAACATGTGTCCTGGATCATAGGGTAGATTAATTACCCTTAGTGGAGATCGCCTATAACAACGAGTTATCGGCCGAGGAGTGTGCGAATGGCACCATATGAGGCATTGTATGGGAGGCCGGTGTAAATTAACTCTCACGGTCGGATTAGAATGAGACACCTGCGAGAAGGTGAAGCGATCACGACCAGCGTCTTCTCGACTCAGGCCGGTAAAGCTATCTTGATGTCTGGCCTTGTCGACCGCTTAGAGTTCGAGGTTGGTGATCCGTTTTCTTGAAGGTGATGCCTAGAGAGGTGGTGGTGCGACAAAACACGAGGCTTATCGCCCAGGGTTTATTGGGCTTTCGAGATACTCGAGAGGATAGGTGCGTGCGTGCCAGATTAGCGTTACCACTGGCATGTGGGTGTCCTCGAGGTGTTCGCGCCTCCGTACTCTGGTATACATACTCCCGGATCCGGCTCATGTGTTGGATTGGGGGCCAGTTGAGTTGACATTGATGGGACCTTTGAGGAGGGACGAGGGGTGCATTGTTTGTAGCGTGATCGGGTTTCTGACGCCAAGGCGGGTGAGGCTAGTGAGGAGTGCTATGGCGGCCTTTGTGGAGTGGAGAGTCGGCGTTTAGACACGCGAGGGACCCGCGATCGCAGGCCTACCTATCCGCCTAACTTTGTTTAGGGATGAAGGTACATGGTTTAGTCGTTTAGCATTTAAGCGACTAGTTTTACATGCATGGTACAATGCCGTTGCACATGCATGTGAGTGATTATGATTGTTACGAATTTCGGAATGAATTCCTTTTAAGAGGGGAGAATGTAAGACGAAAAATTCTAATTTAAAAATAAGGGCAAAATCGTAATTTTGATTCTGAAAATTATGATTCTGATTTAAAAATCCGTAATTAATTCTCTAGATCTCGGATGAAAAAACGGATTGTACCGTTGGAATGAATCTCATGAAATCTATTTGCTTGTAAATTTCGTAATTTTACGAGACGGTCGGATCGGCCGTTTTGAGCATCGGCTTCGGTGCTGTGTCGGTTCGATGCTACAAAAGGCACAGATAGCAGCCTTTATGTACCATAAGTGGTATGAGTAGAGAAATGATGAAAATGGACGGCCGAGATAGTGCCGAATATCAAATCTGGTAAAAAGGGACATATTGGGCATTTTAGAATTTGACTTTAAGTCACTAGAGGCCAAATTAGCAAATAGTGATTCATCTCCCTCATTTAGCCAACCAAAAACGTGGGAAGCCATTTTTGAGTGATGCAGTAGCTCTTTTAGAGAGCTTTTAGAGAGAAGGAGGAGCTTCTCTCTAGATTTGCAGAATCTGGCGGGTTGGCGGTCTTCAACCTGAAGGGAAAACGTTACGCGGAGCGGCTCTGCGTGGACCGAGTTTGCGAGTTTTTGACAACTCCAAGAGGTAGGATTTTCTCCCTACTTGAGTTTTATTCCCATTTTTAAGGGTTTTTCGATGTTTCGGTTAGTTTGAGGCCGTGAGGGGCCGTTTGATCGGTCCCAAAACATGGGACCGAATTTGTGGAAATTGTTTGGGTTTTGGATAGCCAGCGCCCGGAGAAAAATCAGTGGGCTATTGGGTGTCAATGTTGCTTTAAATCATGTATTTATATTACAAAGGCCCAGAATGGGCCGCTTGATCGGAGCCTAAAACATGGGGCCAAGTGTTAAATTTTGGAGGAAAGAATGGAGCAGCAGTGGCCCCTTTCACGAGTGTTAAAGGGCTGTTTGGGAGTGGGTTGGTCTAACTTGTGTATTAAATGGTTGTATCGGTATGCATTGGGCGGGATGGCCGTGAGATTCGGGTTCAGTGAACATTTGTTTCTTGATTTTTGGGAATAGTAGCGAGGGTTTCACTATTCGGAATATCACGAAAATATATTTTAGGTAAAACATGTTGATCGAGTGATTTAAATTAAATTACTCGTGTATGATCATTAGCCCAAGTGAGCTAATCTTGATGCTTGAAATTGATTAATTACATGACATGATTGTGTGATTGGATATTATGCGAATATATTCATGTTGATATGTTTGCATGTGATTAAATTGTATTGGGCCGCGTACATGCATTCCATATGCAAACATCTGAATATAGGAGTTAGTGCATGAGATGAGTCTAGAGAAAATGGTTCGAGGGTAGTCTAAAATGGTAAATTATCGGGTAGTTCAAACCAAATAATAGCCCTATCCAATCGTCGGAGCGGCGATTGATATATATATTCATGGGTAGTCCCGCAAACTAAATAATATATCAAGCGAATCCGGACGGCAGTTGATATATTCGCCGGAGTAGTCCACAAACAAATAATATATATATCAATCGTCGGGCGGCCCAATTGATATATATTCATCGGAAAGTTGCCACTAATAAAACAAATATTCTCATCTGGAAGCAGCGAGATGTGAGAGAAATCGATGGACTCGGGATCTGGGTTGAGTCGTAGACATTCAAGTAGGATCATGCATTTGCTTGAATGTGTCGTTTAAGTGGAACATGTATGCGCACCAAGGTGGTGAAGTAGCCCACTTAGGGCGATTCTCCTCTTGAGCTTTAGCTCACCCAGTCGTGGGACCCCATATTTACAGTGCAGGGCATGCGCGGGCGTACGTCATGGGGTGGTCTTTAGAAGCTAGGGTTGTGGCTTTGATGATTTGAAACATGTATTAGGGTGCCAATTTTGATATATGTGTTGTATAAAGTGAATTATTAACTATTTTGAAACTATTGGATATAGTTGTTTGTAGTATGAGGGTATTGTTTAACATGGGCCCAGTGGCGTTTTACTCATATTGTGAATATATTGAATTTGTTTGGGACGGTATTTGCGGGTATTGTATTTAGGTAGAGCTCCCGTACAAAGGAGACTCTGCCGTTTCGTGAAAAAATGGTCACCAGAGCATTCACAGTGTCTATGAGTTGTGGGTAGTCAACGGACCCCCGGGTTTGGGGCAATACAATTTCCTTATTCTCTTGCAATACAATCACTAGCCACTACACAACCAAGGTTGCAATACAATTTTGTATTGCAACTCAACCTACACTATTCCTGCAATACAATTCAAGCTACTCAAGCCTTCTTCTCACATTTCAAAATTGTATTTGCAATACAATTCCCTTTACTTTAAGCCTTCCTTCTTGATACAATCTGCAATACAATGGCTAGCCTCTATCCTACATTTATGATACAATTCTCACCTACAAGCCCTTTAAGTTTGCAATACAATCTCAACCTTGCAATACAAAAATTTTGTTCTCACAATACAATACCTCCAGCCATGACTTCCTTCCATACCCAATACAAAGCTGTGTGCAATAAAAAATTTTTTCAATATATTTGGGCAGTAGCCCAAAAACGATTTTGCCCAAAAATTAATTTATTTTTTTTTTCATTTATTTCCAGAAATTGGAAAAATCTCTAAAAATCCACTAAAATCATTTTTTTTTTCCATTTTCCATAATACATCAAATAAATTCATAAAAATTTATTTTCTTCACTTTTCTTCAATTTTACACTATATAAAACCTTAAAAATTATTTTCTCCTCTGGCAACAAATAAATTTATAAATTTTATTTTCTTTTCGATTTTCACTTTGAAAAATTTTATCCACTCAAATAATTTATAAAAATTTATTTTTCTTCCATTTCTTGATCCTCTTCGATAAATTTATCAAATTTTATTTTTCTTCAATTTTCAACTTAGAAAATTATTTTCATCACCTAATAGGCGAATAAATTTATAAAATTTATTCTTCATTCAGGTTTTACACCTTTGTACCACTCCAAAATATTTTCTCAAATATTTTTCTACACATTCATGTGCTAATCACAAACACACATCTGATCTCACCGTGAAACAAGTTGTGCACCAAACACCTGATTCATCAAATCTACAGAAACACATCAGCACATGCATGTAGTGTCCTAGTTTTATTAGTGATTTCCTGGTAAATCTCATACCTAAACTTAACATCGAACCACACACTTAGTGGCGTGTTCTTACACTGAAATACTATAGCACAAACCCCAGATCCTCCAATCTATAGGTTCCATATACATACTCCATCAGCCCACCTAGTGGTGATGGATGACAGGAAGCTCCTGGGTGACGCATGCCTAAGCTCGATACCAGGCGTGTGTTTGGTATCGGATTTCAAAGCGCCGTGTAATCTGACGGGCACTACACTGCAACTGCATATCCTAGGCCCATGCCCAGTACGCTCTGGTGTCGTATACGCCAGCTCGATGCAGCGTGGCGCCCCCAGCCAGGGGTCGGGTTGACTACGAATCAGCAGCGGAATACTAGTGGATGTCGTTGCAGGCACACTTAATCGAGACGAGTCTCCTTTGTGCGGGAGCTCTGAAATCTGATACACATATGCACATCCTCGCCAGTCGATAAATGCAATATAATCCCAACATGAGTAAAAATGCCTCTTGAAACCATAAACCAATACTCACAAAATCAATTATCATAACTATTCTTCAATTATCTCTGATAATTCAATAGTTGATAACACTTTGTTTTATACAAACATATATTAAAATCTACAATTCTAATACACATGTATGTCCGAAAACCATCAAGCCATAAACCCGGCTTCTTGAAATCAACCTCAAATTGGAGGTGTCACCATAAGTAACTACGTACTGAAAAATAAGGGGTCCCACGACGGGGTAGCTAAAGCTGGTAGGAGAATAAGCTACCAAAGTAGGCTACTCACCGCCTAATTACGGTCTGATGCTCCAGTAACACACTTTCGAGTAAATCACGATCCTGCTTGAATGTCTACATGATTACCCATGTCACGAGTCCTCAGAGCTCACTCACACTTGCCTAAACCATGTATGAAAATAATCATTTTCAAAACAAAACTTTTGTTCTTGAAAATATATAAAAATATTCGGTACAATATCTGAACCTTCTCTCAGAATTGAATTGGTTGGTGAGCTTTCCGAAAGCAGTCATAGTCCTCATCAGAAGCTGATCACATTGGCCCATCTCCCCAACCCAATTCTCGAATATCATCCTTTAGAAATTCCTTTCGCCAAACATATCAGTTTTACAAAAAATACCTCATGCACTCACACCTAATTACAGAACACCCGGTGCATATGAAAATCGTTATGCCATTTTCAAAATCATTTACAATATGTCAATATGCATATTTTCAATCAACTACAATTGCGCATGTAATTCCAGCACATCAAGCATCACCCAATTTAGCTCAATTGGGCAATTCATATTTATCTCTCCATGGCCTATATCACGATTATATTCCATATAATTGAGCAAATACAATTTTATTCCCCGATCTCCTATACACTGGTATATTATATAATTGTGACCTCATATTAATCCTCTCATTAAGCATTAACCTGTTGATTTCTACACCACACAAACTCAAGTCATTCATTTCAACAAATCATACCACAACACATGGATATTTTTGCCCCAATCACACAACTCGGATCGATTTAACAGCCCCGAAACCCAAGAAGTGGTCATTCACGGCAGCCCACATGTCCAACCCTTTCTGGCTTCACCTTTTGGAACCGAATTTCACCCATTCATTCATAAAACACCTGCTATTAATTTATCTAACCTAATGTACCAACTAGCTTTCGATCGTTTTTTCACTGACAAACCCAAAAGTCTCCACACAATTCCCACAATTTCATTCCATGTTTAGTGTATGACTGCTGCCCTTCCAGCCTCAGAAATATCAAGCATGCATTTTAATGCCAAGTTCCATTACACTCAATGTTTTCACTTCAGTTTCGGGGCATTCACTGGGACAAATCATAAATGTCCAAAATATTTTCATAATTCTATCCCATAAGCTTGGGGACCAATCAACAACCCATTCTCAAGATTTATTCACACTTCAAGCATGATTTAAAGTAATTCTTAGTGAAATAGTAAAACACCCAACAGCTCTAATTTTCTCTCGGGCGGCCACGCCACTAGAGGAAATCTTAAGAATTCCAACAATTGGTCCCATGTTTTGGGACTGATCAACGGCTCTCACTCGCCAAACCAATCGAAACATGAAAAACCCCTTAAAAATGGAATAAAACTAAGTAGGAGAAACTCACTTCCTTGGAGTTGTCAAAACCCAGAACTCCGGGTCCACGCGTAGCCTGCCCGCTGAACGCTTTCCTTCCCCGCCCGGTACCCGCTGTCCATCCGATCGCCTCGGATCTTGTAGAGAAGGAGGACCTTCACTAGAAAACCCTCCATTTTTGATTTTAGGACCCACTGCATCCCCTCCCATGTTTTTGCTTTGTTAAGTGAGAAGAAGCGTCCTATTAGCTATTTTATTATTTGTGACTTAAATTCAATTTCTATAATGCCCATTATGTCCCTCTTTTACCAGATTGAGGTTCTGAACTATTTCGGCCTCGTCCATTCTCATCATTTACTCCTACCAATTCTTATGGGACATGAGTATTGTAAGTTATCCTGTGTTTTCGTTTGATCGAAAATCTACTTACTAAGACCCGAACAATGTGATGCCTCTCAAAAAACGTGGTCGACTCGAACGTTCCTCGAAAATTATGAAATTTTTATCATGTTAGCTAGATTTCAGGAGACGATTCCAACTGAAATCCGCTTCATCATCCGAGATTCAGAGAATTAATTACTTGATTTTTAATCGTAATTACAATTTTGTAATCAAATTATACGTTTTTTGTCTCTTATTCCGTAAATTGGAATTTTCTAACTTATATATATATATATATATATATATATATATATATATAGAGATATATATATATATATATATATAGTTTTGTTTATATATATAAATTCATATATAGATATTTATATATATAAAATCTATATATATAGATGTATATAGATATATCTATATAGATATATTTCTATATATATAGATTTCATATATATTTATATATATATATATATATAGATATCTATAGATATATTATCTATATATAGATATGTATATACATTCATATATATAGATAGATATGTATATACATCTATATATATAGATATATAGATTTTATAGAGAGAAAAGATCTATATATATAGATATATAGATTTTATATATCTATATATATATATAGATATCTATATAGATATATATTATTATTTTATATATAGATAACTATATATATAAAGACTCATAGTTGAATCAGGAAATGAAGAGACTCCTTGGTGCAATTCAAGATGGTCATTCACCACTCTTGGTGAGCGGGTTGAGTTTGTCTTTAGACTACGCCTTAATAAAGACTCATAGTTGAATCAGAACAAGAGATTCAAAGTGTAAGCCGTAGTTATAAGCTGAGATGAAAACACAAGGGACAAGGCGTTATCAATGAGATCGAGCTAGAGGATGTATAAATTTCTGGGGATGACTCGAGGTTTGATACCTTTGGAAATTGCATTGGTGTTGTTGAAAGCATATGGCTCAGAATGGATGTCATGCATGGTAGGATTGAGTTGGACACCATCGATTGTCAAAAGAATCGCTGGTTTTGAGAGGCAATACACACACTGCCAAGCGGTTGTGTAGGGTTACGTGTTGTGAGTGATATGATTGTCTTGGAATTTCCTCGGATGAAATTCTTTAAGCGAGGTGGAGGAATGTAGATCCAGAAATTCCAAATTCGAATAAGCGGCAAAATCGCACGGATTACAAAAATTATAATTACTGCTAAAAATCCATAATTAATTCCTCAGATTCGATGATGAAACGGATTGCACCGTTGAATCGCCTCGCCGCCGAAACTGAAGTTAGCACGCAGAAATTTCGCACTTGCCGATGTTTAGTCGACTATGCCGAGGTATCGCAGCCAGGCCGTGAATCCATTTTCGATAGCATCAAAGGCAATACATAGCATAATCATGTACCATAAGTATGAGATAGAGAAATGATGAAAATGGTGACGCCCCAATCCCCGGTGTCCGCGATGCAACCCGTCAACCCGCGGAAATTCCAGATGTCTCATGTCACGAGGCCACGACATAGCAAAATGGGCCACTGGGCCTACATCCTACTCCATAAAATGTACATTTATACAAAAACGATGACATAATTAGACGACCAATTTATAGCAACCGGGTCCTTGCTTGCATTTTACATAAAATACAAGATAAGGCTACATTCATTGCCGCCTAAGGTCCCTAAGCGTTCCATCCCTGCCTGCCTTCGTGACGGCAAAAAATATTCCACGACGGTGAGCAAGCCACAGAGTGGAATTTCAGTCTTGGGCAGCTCCTCACCCAAGTGCAATGCAATGGCACAATAAATGATCCAACACATGCATATATCACTCACATATATTAACAAATTAACCATACATCATGTTATTCAATATAATTGTTAACATAAACTTAGCTCACATGGCTATACAATCCCGGCCGTCTGCCTTGGAACAGCCCACATTTCTTACTACAACATGTTATTTCGTTAACAACATAACACCGCAAATCAAGCAACACCCAAATGGGCCTGGGACTCATCCAAAAACACTCTAAAGGATTTTCCTAACTCGGTCCAAAGCTTTTGAATCGAAACCACCACATCCGTGCCTCAACAAATCCCCATCCATTACATAACCCTTAAGCACAAAGTAAAGGTAGGAGAAAACCCTACCTTCTGAGTTTGTCAAACTTCCCAAATCTCAGACTTCACATCGTAGCTCCTCGACGCGGTAATTCAATCTTGCTCTCAGACCGTTAGCCGCCGGCGGTCCGATCGTCAGAGATCTTAGAGAGAAGTCAACCTTTCTCTAAAACCCTCTTCCTCACTCTCCTTTCTCGGTCGGCCTTCTCCTCTCTTTCCCCTCCCAACCGATTCAATAAGGTCAGTCAAGACAAGTCCTCTCTATGCCATGTCCATTTCTCATCGACCATAGATTACACCCTTATCCTGAGTCCATCTACCTTGAGATTATCAAATGAATATGGATATGTGTCACATGCTGTGAGCTCCACTTGAGTCTATGTTTGATCGCATCTCGCTTATATTGGCATGCCTCGGGCCACTCTAAACGCGCTCAAGTGTCCACATCCTCCCCTTGCCTCGAAACGCGGAAATTGGACATGAACTTAATTAATAAATTCGGTTTAGCCTAAATTCTCATGGTAGACGATTTCAATCAGCGGGAAGTCCGTTTTGCTTATCCAGATCGAAAATCTCTGCATTTTTACCAAAATTACCATTTTATCCTTCCTTAGAAACTGATTTTCCGGTCTTCACAAATGGACGGCCGAGGTGAAAAGTCAATATCAAACTGAGAAAAGGGACATAAATGTCAATTTCTTGAATGTTAACGAGCAGGATGCCAAATTAGGAGAATAGTGCTTCATCTCTCCCATTTTAAAACAAGCCAAAAACGTGGATTCTAAACCAATGAGATAAAGAGGCGTGAGAGACCTAAACATGATCCAAAGGAGGTCTCCACTTCCAGAGTCATCATATCTATCCAGTCACATTTCATGATGTGTTAGTGAAAACGCTCACTTGCGTCACGCGGTCCTGAATATGAAGCCTTCATATCACCTGGTAGAGGTAGATTTTCTCCTACTTGTGTTTTATTCCCATTTTTAAGGGTTTTAATGATGTTTTGCTAGTTTGAGGCCGTGAGGGGTTGTTATTTGATCGTCCCAAACATGGGACCACTGTGGGAATTTTCTTGGGATTTTGGGATGGCCGTGGATCGTCCGTAATCAAGTGGGCTGTTTGTGTGAAATTGGCATTAAATGCATGTTTAGATGATAAAGGCTTCTGAATGGGCCAAGTTAGATTGTCTCAAACATGACCGAATTGATAAAATTTTTGGGAGAAATATGAGCAGCCTGTGGCAAGCCCACCATTGACATTTTGTGTGAAATCATGTATTTGTGTGTTGATGTGAATATATCATTGAGCTCTTAAACAGCTCCCTCCACAGAAACTGCTGCTTCAGCTAAGAACTAAGATTTAGATTTTTCGGGAATAGTAACCGAGGGTTTTTACTATTCCTAAATAGTGCTCTAAGAATAAATACGTGGAAATTAGTGTTTGGTTACAATCTGAATCGAATTGGTGAGCCAGGGTTTGAAACATTAGCCCAAGAGCTAATTTTTGGTGTAAAGGAAATGACAAAATTCATAACATGTTGTATGATTTTAATTTCTATGTAAATATATTCATATGTTATATATTTCGTATGTGATTATATCAGAATGGAACTGCATACATGTGTATCATATGCATCGACACCTAGGATTATAGGAGAGTGCAAGGAATTGCCCAGAGAGAAAAAGGTCTTGAGGGTAGTCTAAAATGTTAATCATCTAGGTAGTCCAAACTATTAAATAATATATCACCGAGTGCCCACTTGATATTTATATTCACTTGAGGTAGTCCACACAACAAATAATATATCAACCGTCTGAGTCACTAGTTGATATTTATTCACCTGGAGGGGTGTCCATAAGAATAAGAGAGTAGATTTACCTGCTTGAGCTACCAATTGATATATATTCACCTGAGAAGGCCCAATTAATACCACACAATAATTCTCATACAAGGCTTAGCGTAGTGTGAGAGAGTCAGAGGACTCGGATCCGAAGACATCGCGACATTCAAGCAGGATCATGCATTTGCTTGAATGGGCGCTAAATTGAACATTGCACTCACACTTAGGCAGTAGAGTAGCCCATGTCGAGGCGATTCTCCACTGGTTTCTATTCGCTCTTCGTGGATCCCCCCTTTTCAGGGTACAGAGCGTATGAAGACTCGCTCGTCCTGAGGTTGGATAAGAAGAAAGCCGGTGGGCTTCTTGGATGATGGAGGTATTAGAATTTAAGTATTTTAATATATGTCAGAGTGTTATAAAAACATTTCGAACTTCAAACTATCGGCTATAGTTCGATATATGTAAGTTGAAAGCACAGCTGATGGGCCCAAGGGTCAGGATGGATATATATATTGCATATATTGTTGATTGGGACAGGTTTATACAGTTTTGTATTTAGTAGAGCTCCCGTATTAAAGGGAGACTATGCCCGATTTTCTAGTGCGGGCGTCAAAACCCGACCTCCACTTAGAATCTCCACTGCTGACAGTAGTCAACCCACCCCGGCTGGGCAATATCTAGCCATTAATGTTACTAAAATTTGAATGTGTAATAAATCTATTAATTTAATTTTAAATTATCTTTAAATATGAGTATTGTCATATTGGGTCTGCATAACTACTATTAAAAATTTGAAATATTTTAGATCCAATTTACAAAATTCTCATGTTTTTAATCGCTGGGGCATCACATAATCATTTTATTATTGGATCCTTAATGGAGCCCACATGTTTTTCAAGTTAATTTTAACATGCAACTGCCTAATATTTTACATTAATTTATTAGGTTTTCCAATAAGACATGATATATAGACATTAATGTTACTAAAATTGAATGTAGAGCAACCATTAATTTAATTTCTAAATTATCTTTAATATCTTAGTATAGTTTACGCTGGTCGCATAATTCATTAAAAATTTGAAATTATTTAGTTCCAATCTCATAAAATCCCATCATGTTTATCTCGTTGAGGCATTACATAATTATTTTATTATTGATCCTTAATGGAGTCCATGATGTTTCAAATTAATAAAATTAATTTTAACATGCACCATTCAATATTTTATTAATTTATTAGGTTTTCATAATAATAATATCTAGACATTAATGCTGTTAAAATTGGAATGTGATAACTATTAATTTAATTTCAAAATTATCTTCTAGTATTATCATATTAATGGGGTTGCACAATCTTATTAAAATTTTGAAATTATTTTAGTTCAATCCTAATAAAATTCGATCATGTCATTTTATTATTGACTTAATGGAGCCTCGTAGGTTTCAAATTAATTAAATTAATTTTAACTTTCACTCATTCATAATATTTTACATTAATTCAAACTAAATATTTCATATAATAATATTATCTAGATAAATAAATATCATTATGCATATGTATATATCGATGATGAAATTATATGGCACCACTCCTATTCTAAGAGCATGGCAAGCATACATCATATGTTATATCTATATAAAACAATTATAAGCAAAGAATAAATACGGGCCCTTAATCCATGGTTTGAAGAAGAAAAAAAATAATAGTCCCATTGTACAATAAGAACCCTAACTTGATATCTAGCCTGATCACATCTTTTTCCATCAGGTCTTGAAATTCTTTGAATTGGGGATTGCTAGAATTGGATTTGTGGTTTTTAAGCTCAAAACACAAACTCTTAATTCAGTCTCTCATAAGCCAAGCACTAAAATCGTGACAATCACCGTGACAATAAACTTTGATCATCACGATATTATGCGGGAAGGTATCACCACATGAGGAACCAACTAGCCAACATTTGTCCAAATTCGACGCTCCAAGCCCCCTACCTTGATCACTAAAAATCAAAAGCAAAATCGTTGCTGGCCACCGCACAAAGCTTGGAATCATCATGAAATTTTATAGAGGGATAGAACAACACTTATGAAACTGATGGACACAAATTCCGTCCAAACTGGTGATCAGCACACAACCCTGCCAACGTCCGGCTCAAAACTAAAATCATCGCCTATTCACCGCACGACTTGGACACCTAAATTTTATAAGGAGGTAGATCACGAAGAAAAGGGATTGAATGGGCCAAATTTGATTCCAATCCAAGCTAGCATCGGCGCCCCTACGCACTCGAAGCAAGCGCTGAGTCCTAGTCTCAACCGCTTTATGCGTACGGAAGCTTGTCTGGTCTTCCAATGACCCTTTCCTCCCACACCCCTCCTTTGTGTCCCTACATGATTATGGTGTTGGTATGCCAAACCGAGGCTTCGATCTACACGAAACAATGAACAATACAACATGCAAGACGATTTTTGGATACTTATTATATAATTATTCAATAACCGAATTTAGTAGAATTATCCAATAAATAAATAAATAAATCAATGAGGAATACCACTCTAGTTCTATGATTAGCCTCTGCTACAAAAAAAAATACAACTGGGTTTCTACTATGGATTAAGGCCAAAATAAAACATTCATTCATACAAAATATAAATAACAGAAACATAAAACTTGAAGGCGCTACATATCTAATTAGGATCAAATATACATGTAAAAATATAATGATTCTGGCTTATCATTAATATTGATTCAATCCAGCTCTAATACTAATTGTTGGGATCAAATGTATAACTAAGCTCCGATCATGATTGGATAAGATATGTGATAATTAATGTCACGCTTAGGTTTACTAACCCTTGGCGCGAACCTTTCAAGCTATTCTAATTAAGTAAATCTAGGTGTAGGCGCCTAATTGCTGCTGTAGACTAAAGAAGAGAACACCGACGATGTGTGTAAAGACCAGTATATGGAGAATATATCAAGGTCCTAAGGAAATGGGTCTATTTATATACTCAAAATTTAACTCCATAGGGTTATTTGTCAAACAAGCAACCAATCAAAGTGACACCAAGCCACCCATTAGATTTATTTTTTTTTTATAATTAGAATCCATTTAGAGTAAGGAGACAAATAGGCCAAGTGTGAAAGTAATTTTATCTTTATAGAAATCCATTGGAAAGTAAGTGAGGCTAATAGTCATAGCACTTTATCCGCCATGTTAGATCGATAGATTTCTTTTGAATACAGTTTTTTCTTGTATATTAAGGTAACAAAACTTCAGTGTATTATCGTTTCTTATCTTTAAATAATTAACACTATACTACCAATTAACTAAATCAGATCTAATGTCCATGACACCTTGGCTCTTCATCAACGGATCATATTAGTTTTTAAATATAAGTCCAATGAATTTTAGTTTGTAAAAATTGAACCAATTCTGGGAGAAAATGTATGGGTAGGAAACCTGTTTTCAGATAACTTTTGCTTTTTTCCAAATAAGAAAATAAGTTATATATTTGATAACCAAAATTTTATTTTATTTTTAGAATTAGTAAAACTTTTAAATTATTTCAAATATATATTTTAAAATTTTTAAAATTTCTAATTTTATAAATATATATATACAAATAAGACACTTTATGTAAAATATTTCTAAACATATTTAAAATATTAAAACGAAATTAAAGTTTCTACGTGATTTTTACTTTTCTGAGCTTTCATAGGTGTCGTTTTTTTTAATTAAGAATTCCACCTCAAACATAAACTTCCATTAATCATATTTGAATTGAATCTAATCCTAAAACAAAAAACTAGTGGAGTTTAATCGAATCATATGAAACATCCTAGGACAAAACAAAACAAACAATCCAATAAGAATTAAACAAAAATGTTCTTAAAAGCTAAAAAAGGAATTACAGATGGTAAGAAGACATTGAGTGAAGAAAAGGAATAATGCAGATGATGAATCGCCAGGAGAGATCACGTGACATGGCCTGTAAGATGTAAATCTAATGGAAGCATGATCAGGTCAGAGACAAAGAGTGTGCTCATGGCCTGGCCAAGTACGCCTTTAGATTGAACCGTCTATCTCCACGTGTCATTCTCGTGCATTGGTTAATGCCCATCCTTGACATGACGTATATTATTATCTCTCATTGTTTTATTCACACCGGGCTGAGAGGATGGCGTGAACCCCCGCCTTAAACAGAACATCACATTTCAGATATCTCAAGTTTATTTTTAAAATTGTGTTCTACAGATATTAGTTATTTAAAAAAATTTATCAAAAAATAAGTTGAAATTGAAAATAACATTTAAACTAATATACAAAATTTATCATCTATTCTTTTCAAAAAAATAAAAAATTATCATCTATTTTAAAAATTTAAGTCAATACTTAATCATAGTCATTGATTATGACATTAATTTTAAAAAAATTTCAAAATATTTTTTAATACTATAATAAATAACTACAACATTATGATAAAAAAATTCAATATTATATTAAATAGCCACAGATTATTATTTATGTACTAATTTTGATATATTTTATTTTTAACCTATTTTAATAATTTTATTTTCAAAATAAATTATATATGTCCAATACTCTTAAAATGATGAGAAATTATGTTTTGGAAGGTTGATGAACCTCATTTGATGTAATTCATCAAAATTAGTTTATTAGATAGAGCAAGTATTTTGTGAAGACAAAATGTCTTATCTCCATCCAAGTCCAACACTCCCAATTTTACACATCTCCCCTTCCACAAAGTTTCATTTTTCCTATTTTCAATTCCTCAAACTAGAACTGTTTCCGATTTTTCTTTTTCCAATTAGTGTTCAAATTTGGATTTTTTTTTTTTTGTGTAATAACCTAGTCAAATTAAAATCAACTTTGATATATCACCACATTTACCTGATATTAATAAGTAATTTTAATAAATATAAAACAATATTTTTTTTTCTTATTCATAATAAAATTTATTTATATTATTAATAATTTTCTACATTTTAATCTTATTTTTTATACTTTTTATATTTTAATTTTTTATAAACTCAAATTTAAAAAAAATAGAAATAAAACCTAAGTTAAACTTTTTAAAGGTAAAGTAATAAAAAACCTTAACTATTTAACAAAAAAATATTATTAATCATTTAGATTAATTTTAAAAGTAATATTTGAAAGTGAATAAATTAAATGAATGTGTTACAAACTAAAATTAACAAATACTAACAATTAAACGCATTTTTA
>JAEQBH010001444.1:0-129658 GCA_016808115.1 Tetrastigma voinierianum | reverse complement strand
TCCACATGGTAAAGTGTGGCGTGGTTTTAGAATACTAGTCATTTTTTAAGTCTAGGGCACATCTCTTGATGACTTGAGTCGACCTGATACTGTATAGAATAGGTTCCTCCCAATAGTAGTGTTTCAAGTGTGCGAAAAAAACCTCTTTTACGGTGATAGCTAGAATTACAGGAGGGATTACCTTGGCTGCAAAATAATTCACATAGTTTGCAAACCGCGGGCGCCCTTTTGTCTTGATAGCTAGAGTGCTCATCGAGGAAGTTGTCATGCACATAGGGCCCCATCGCTCATCACTTCTAGCAGTGAAGATGATCGCAACTAGGTTTCTCTGGGTTCACTTCGTCCTTAATCTCTAAATCAAATTCTTGCAGCAAGAGAACCCAGGGATTAATATGGGCAATGCCCAGTCATCGGTATTTTATGGCGGAATGATTGAGTGTGGACTACTACACATATTACCAATCAAATAAGACTAGAATTTATCAAAAGCAAAGACAATGGCTAATAGTTCCTTTTCCGTGGTGGCATAGATTAATTTGGGCATCATTGAGTTCTCTTGCATGGTAGATCACACGGGGAAATATTCGTTCTCTTTTACGCCTATTTGTACTTTGTGCTTTTAGTCACTTCGATGCACATTAGCTCCAAATGGAAAAATTGATCTGGGGCTACTACAATAATGTTGATATCAATTTATCTTTCAAAGGCTGCAAATGCGCGCATACAGCGTACATCAAACTCAAATCGGGTTCCTTGAGATAATTAAATTCGACCATGACTGTAATCTAAGAAAGAATCTTTGATGGCGTCTATAGAATCAACGTGGCTAAAAAGCTTACCGTATTCCTTTTTACGAGATGAGGTGGGTAATTTCCTCCAATTGCTTCAATCTTTTGCTCTGCTCACATAAACTCCCATTCCTGCTGCGAAATCCGATGCCCCGAAGTACAATGCCCTCTGTACCATAAAATGGCATACCGAGTGATTAAAGGTTGAATTATACTCGCCAGTCAACAGGCCTCGAATCCTCGGAACCAATTGTCGAAGGAGCTTCCCAAGACAGAAAAGTCATCCATGAAGACCTCGATTGTCTTTTCAACCATATCGGAGAATATGGCCATCATACATCGTTGGAAAGTACGGTCGTTGCACGACCCAAAGAGCATCAGATGCGAATCACGAATGTCCCATAGCGACATGTGAATATGCGTCTCCTGATCTTTAAAAATTTATAGCAATTTGATTGTAGCTAGAATATCCATCAAAAGCAATATTATTCGTGTCCATTTGTCGATCCAACATCGATCTAGAAAGCGACAATGGGAAATGATCTTTGGGTGGCGCTTATTGATTTCCGATAATCAATACAAATTCTCCACCCTAGTGACTGTTCGAGAAGGCAGTAATGTACTTATTCTCGGTTCTTACGAGCGATTGTTCCTCCCTTCTTAGGTACTACTTATGCCGGACTTACCCGAGCAGCATCGAATAGGATAAATGACCGGTATCCGGCCACTTTAATACCTCCTTACGAACTACCTCTTTCATGGTTGAGGTTCGTCTCTCTATTGCCTTCATGAAGAGGCTTGTGATATCCTCCAGCAAAATTCGATGCATGCACATAGAGGGCGAATCCCTTTTAAATACGGCAAAAGAGAGACCATCGGCGCATTTTGTGATCTCTAGTACGCCCTCAAATAACTTGTCTTCCTCTCTTTGTCGGGGGCCTTGAGAATAATCACTGGTAAATTGGAGTCGGAGTCCCAAGATATGCATACTTCAAATGGCTAGGTAATGGCTTTGTTCATCTTGGGTGGTTGTTCAGCAGTACAGCACGGGCGTTTTTAGCATTTTCACCTAGAGATTCAAAAATATTTCCTTCTATTGGGTTCGAAGAATCCATCCATTTTTACACCTCCTCCGCCTCTTAAGCCTAGATTCTGGAATCACTGCATTGCTAGGCTAGCCTCCGAGGATCAGTGAGACCACTTTGGCTGGGCGCTATAGCCTCCAGTCTACGTCATGAAGCATGTATCGCCTGCGCCGGATGTCTCCGCGGCTTCAAACCGCGTTGAACTTTACTTCGTCTCCTGGCTCTCGATTTCGACTCCTCCCTCTCAGCGTCAATCATTGCTTTCTCTTGGGTTGCAAGAAATGGTCTATCCAACATTATGGGTATTTCTTTATCTTCTTTCCATATCTATCTGATGAAATATCGGCTAGGAAGATAAACTTGTCAACCTTCCACTAAAGACCTTATCCTTGCGTGGATGTTTAAGGACATCTCCTAGGCGGAGTATGGCGTGGTTGGGCGAGCTTCTCTTAACCCCAACCGTCTAAATATGGATAGGGGCATGAGGTTAATACTGGCACCCAAATCACACAAAGCTCTATCAAAGATAGTGTCTCCGATGGTACAAGGGATAGTGAGCTAGGGGTCTTTCGGCTTTGCGTGACTTCCTCGAAGGATAACCTTCACATTCCTCGGTTAGGTTCTTTGTTTAATCTGCCGAGTCTTCTCTTTGGGACAAGATGTCCTTCATAAATTTCATAACTTGGCATTTGTTCCAAGCATCAGCAAGCGGAATGTTGATGTCGTTTCTTAAATACTTCCGTAAACTTAGTGAAGCCTTGCTCAGAAGCTTATGCTTCTTTAGGCCCAGGGGATACGAGTGGGGCTATGGGTTGTGTGCAATCCTTTGCTTCAGTTTGTCTCCCACCAGGCGCTTCTCTTGGGAACATTCCCTCTCTGTGTTATCATTAAATGGGTTTGGATGACTTTCTCGATTCCATTTCCTCTGTCAGCTGGGGGTTGCCTGGCCATCGCGATTCTTTACCACTTCTCGGCGTGACTACTTTTGTGTTCATTCCCTCTCTTTCGGGACCACTTATGAGAGTAGGAACACGGTTGCCTTCTGTCAATAGATTAGCCCATTTTGGCCCATCTTGCACCTCTAAATTCTCAAGCTGTCTTTAGCAGTTGTTCAATTGGGTGGCTTGGTGTTGCATACTTTGTCTCATTCATAAAGGTAGTATGCGAGGTAAGCATTTGCTCAAGGGCTTGTTCCAAGTCCACTTTTTTCTCGGGAGGTGGTTCGCTTACTCGAGGTGGTGGCATATTGTTCTGATTGTTCCTCCATCCATAATACATTGTTCGACTATTGATTATTACGCCACCCTTATTACGATTTTAGTTCGATAGTTGTTGCCCCCATACTGACCTTGTTGCTGTGGTTGATTCTGATTAAACCTCGACACATCACTGACTGCTCTTTGTTTGAACTATTGGCATTTTGTCTTCTTTGTGTGACCTCCCACCAGGGTCACGCAAACCATGGGTTTGTGCGTATAGCATTCGCGATTACCTTCTTTGTCTAGTCAGTTGTTTAGTAAGCTATGCAACATGAGTAACTAGATTGTTAGAGAACCTGGATTATACGTGCCGCCTATGGCCTTCCTTTGGTATAGTCTTCTCTAGGCCCGATTAGTTAATTATTAGTAGCCGCATCTTCTAGGATTTCATATGCTTGGTCTGTGGTCTTCTTCATTAGCGCCCCTCCTACCGAAGCATCAATCACTATTCTAGTCGCATTCCTCAGACCATTATAGAAAGTATGGACCTGCATCCATCTGGTCAGTCTGTGATGTGGGCATTTCCTCAATAGTTCATGAAATCTATCCCATGCTTCTGCCAGGCTCTCTCCCTCTAGTTGTCCAAAGGTATTGATCTCTTACACCAATTGGGCAATTTTTGTAGGTGGAAATAACTTGGTCAGAAACTTCTGCACTTAGTCGTTCCATGAGGTAATGGAATCCGGTGGTTGACTTGTCAACCAATGTTTGACTTGTCAACCAATGTTTGACTTGTCAACCAATGTTTGACTCTATCACCTAGTGAGAGTGGGAACAATCTCAACCTGAGTGCCTCTTTAGTGACTCCATTGTACTTGATCGTGTCACAGACTTCGAGGAAGTTGGTCAAATGCATATTTGGGTTCTCATTGGGTAATTCGTGGAACAGGATGTTCTGAAGCATCTATAAGGTTACTGACTTCAACTCGAAGTTATTTGCCTGAATAGGTGGTCTTCGGATAGCTGTCTAAACAATTGTAAATCGGTAGGAGCAAACTCCTCTAGCAGTAGATGGGTCGTCTGGTTGTATAAACGACACGGGTGCTTGTGTCTACTAGTTATTCCCATTCTGACCCTTTGGCTCGTTTTGCTCAGAGTTAAGGTTCTGCTCTTCCTTGTTACATGGTTGCTAGATTTGCATTCTGTCTTGTTCTCGGTTCTTAGGCGTAATCGGTGTAGGTTCTTCCAGTTCCGGGATCAAACGGATGTAGATCTGACACGATCCGTCGTCGCATATACTCTTTGTAACCTTGGCGTAATAACACCGCAAGCGGAAGACCCAATTACCGGCCTTGTAAACAAAGTAAAAACAAAAATTCCAGAATAATATTTAATTGCCTTGTTATCAATATCAACACTAAACTCTCTTCCTCGGCAACGGCGCCAAAAACTTGATAGGCCGAAAGCGTGATGTGTAAAATATGTACGCCTATGTGCGCAAGTGCATGCGTCGCCTCAAGTATCTAGTGCCTTTTAGGGTATGGATATCGATCCCGCAGGGGAAAAGTGCGTTGATTCTTCGAGTTTAGCACTGGTACTATGCGAATGTAATCTTTGAGTGACAAGTTAACTAATGTGTGAACTTAACTAACCTACTTTAACTTAGTAAATTACTGTGTTGTGGAGACTAGGGCTTTGTCTCCCCCTGCCACTTTTGATGGATTACTACATAGACAAATTACTATTCAGTTTATTCATGACTTATTGATGACGGGGTGATCGTGCTGGGAATGCCTCTCTCGAGGAATTAATATCCGCCTATCTCGCTAGCATGGTTGGGTGTATCTCTACCCCAACCTGATACTCCGAAACGCTTAAATGATCTAACCTTAATCGCCACCCTCGGAATCGAGATATATCTATTCGTCGAATTGACCAAGGGTCGCTCTATTATTGAATCCACAGGCATCCTCGTCTCGGTCTCGGATGCAGTAATCATGCCAATGTTGGCCAGACATCATCATGTAAATAAATCATAGATATAGAGCAGATACGAACAAGTCATAAACAACTAAATAATATGAAAATACCAATCTTTAATCCATGCAATCGTGACAGGGTTCAACAAAACCCTAGATATGAAACTAGAACATATTGGAGGTGGTTACACAAGTGTCCAATCTATAAAACATCAGCAGCTTTATCAGAAAAACGAGAAAAATACAAAAGTGAGTCTCTTCTCCACCCACGATGCGGGTTCTTTACTCTGCTTTCAGTGCCTTGACCACGTCAGTCCTCGATTCTTCGGGTCTGGTCCCTCTTTTGCAATGATGGAGAGAAAAAAAGCTGCGGCGTCAGCGGCGTTGCAACATCCGCGGCGTTGAGACGTCGCGACGTTGAGGCTTCACGACGTTGCCGCTTGTTGACTTCTATTCTTGTTGACCCAACGTCGCGACGTTGAGACGTCACGATGCTAGGACGTCGTGACGTTGGGACGTCACGACGTTCCAGCCAGCTTTATGCACTTCTACCCTTTGCTCCAAAATGCTTCCAAAAACCGCCCGTTCCACCTGCAGTTCACACACAATACACAAATCAGATGTCGAGCTATAAAAATACATAATTAACTGTAAAATAAAGCTAAAACAATAAGACAGACGCGGTTATGGCATGAGTGTTTTAGGCACTCATCAGGTAGATAAATGAACAATTGAGGCTCAAATTTTCCCAGTTCCGCACAGTCCAACATATTTGCCTTTATTTCGCCAGCTACGTTTCCACTAATGTCAACTTTCAAACAACCCCAAACTTGGTTTGGTGCATCATTCTACATACTCTCTATTGTGGTGTTTTTCTTGACCACCTTTAGACTGTAAATTGAGTTCCTCATATTAGAAGCTTTTTTTTTTTACTTTTCATTTTCTGTCAAAGCTTATGGAATAGTGTAATGTTTTGTCTTTTTAAGCTTTCTACCACCCTTAGAGAACTTTGAGTTAGCAACTCCCATACCAGTTGGCGTTAAGGTACTAGGTGTTGAAACACCCCTAAGAACTTAATAGTTCAAGGGAGGAAAACTACAAGACAAAACTCATTCCACCTTGATACTTTGTATTTTCACAGCTTCTTTTCTTCATTCTTTTCCTCTTTCCTCATCTCAATTGGTTTTCCTTTCCCATCCTTTATTCTTATTCTCCTTTACATTTCAAAATAATACTCCCCCAAACTTGTCCTATTCTACTATTGATGTACTTGTCATGCAATGCAGGAGCTGACAAGGGTTCTTTCTTTGTAGTATTAGATTTAAGGAAGGATTTAGGCTTTTCATTTGTTGGTTGATGATGAAGTGGCTCTTGGCTCGAATAAGGAACTAAGATATGCATAGCCATATTATAAGGGCAGCTTTGAAAGTTCAGGCTTCGAGAATGGCTATATCCTTTCTTGTTAGTGGTATTGCCTAGGATTTCGCCTTGACTAATAATCTAACAAGATCTAGGACTTTTGGGAGATTAAATTGTGATGGATCTCGAGGAAGATGTCTAATCTTAGCACGATTTGTTTAGGAGGTACTTTTGATATGTGCATTATTTTTCAGGATTCACAATAACTAAAGTGTTTACAAAAATAGAATTATAAGTCTTATTTGTTCCATCATTTGTTTAAATCTTCCTGAGTCTTGAAGTTCAACTTATTCATTGATAACATTACAACTTCCTCATTCAATTCATCTCATCCTACCTCAATTTATCAATTTCTTGTTTAGTTTAGAACATGTTGATATGTTCACAACTCGAAAACACATTAATCAAGCCATTCAATTTAGAAAAATCTATCATAACCTGAAACAACTCAATTCCTCATCATTCAAATTCCACCAAACAATCCACAACTTTCATTAGCAAATATATTTAGGAAAACTGTTTTTTCCATTATTCAGCAAAGCTACACAAACCAAAAAGTCATCATTCTTATAATTTCCTGCAATATATAAAAGGCTAGGGCAATCTTTGTTGCGACAAAGAGAAATAATGTCGTTACAGAGCAAAAATGATGTTGTGACAATACAATGCATTTTCCTCAAAATTGCAAATTTAACATTTTCAACCAATTAACACATAAAAGGTAATGCATTCAAACCACTCAAATCATACTTGTGAAGACATGTCCTAACATGAGAACCTCAATGCAAGTATGAGCAGTACATCTCATTTCTTTATTCGGTATCATTGACATGATGATAATTAAAATATTCGGAATGGAGCACAACAAAGCTACTATTCATTTTTCTTGCTCCATAAAAATACACTCCCACAACTCAGCTGTGTTATCCTTAAAGAACAAGTTAAGGAAAAGAAAGGCTCCCTACAGTAGCACTTTGCATAATGAGTTTGAGAAAGAATGCTTCCAAATAAAATCCATCACTGATTTCAGCTTCATTGTCCTGAAAAGTCAATATAAATAAAAATAAAATAAAATAAAATTTCAAACAATTAAAACTAAACTTCAAACACACAAAATTAAACAAAATCAAGTTAACCATGAAAATTAAAAATTGCATGGGTTGCCTCCCAAGTAGCTGCTCATGTTTTATGTCTTTAGCTAGACATTTGCTGTAAAATGCTTTCTTTTCAGCAAAATTCTTCCATCTCTTCTAAATCTAGAACTAATCTTCATTTATGTTTCCTCCAAGATAATGCTTTAATCTCTAACCATTCACTTTAAACTCATTTCCAGAATTAGATTTCAGTGTCACTGCTCCAAAGGGTGTACTTGCAACTACTGTGTAAGGACCACACCATCTTGACTTCAGTTTTCCTGGAAACAGCTTGAGCTTGGAATTATACAGCAGGACTAGCTCTCCTGCTTTGAATTCTCTCCTCAGAATTTTATGATCATACAACTTCTTTGTCTTATCCTTGTAGATTCTGGCATTATCATAAGGTTCATTCCTTAACTCTTCCAGTTCATTCATTTGAAGTAATCTCTTTTATTTGGTAGCTTGGAAATCACAATTCAGTTTCTTGATAGCCCATATAGCTTTATATTCAAGTTCAAGTGGGAGATGATAAGGCTTCCTAAATACAATCCTGTATGGGGACATTCTAATAGGAGTTTTGTAAGCAGTTTTGTAAGCAGTTCTATAAGCCCACAATGCATCATCTAGCTTTATAGACAAGTCTTTTCTGCTTTAGTTCACTGTTTTCTCTAGAATTTTCTTTATCTCCCAATTGGATATCTCAACTTGCCCATTTGACTGAGGGTGATAAGTCAATTCCATTAAATGTCTGATTCCATCTCTACTCATGAGTTTTGCAAACACTTTGTTTGAAAAATAGCTTCCCTCATCACTAATGATTGTTCTAGGTGCTCCAAATCTACTCAAAATATTTCTTTGAATGAAACCCACCACTGTGCTGACATCATTTCTGGGACAAGCTATTACTTCCACCCATTTGGATACATAATCCACAACTAGGAGAATGATAATCATAATAAACATATCTCATGATAATCATATATGCTCCTCTTCTGAAAAGTAGTGGGTCATCCTATATATAAAATCCGCTATCAGTTCTCAACTTTCTTTTCTACTGGTAGCTGAACTCAGGTGGCATAATTTTATAGGCTAAGTAATTCACAATATCAGCGTATTAGGGTACTTGGATTGATAATTGAAAAAAATTGCTCACTAGGAAATTTTTTTACTATTTCAATTTCCTTTTCCTCTTTAGTAGGCTTTTCTAATCTAGACAAGTGATCAGCTATCACATTGTCACTACCCTTATTGTCTTTGATCTCTAAATCAAACTCTTGTAGCAGTAATACCCATATGATCAGTCTTGGTTTGGAATCTTTCTTTTTTGCTTTCTAACTCTCTGCCACTCCTCAAAGTCACCACCATACAGTCCTTAGGATTCTTCTTTGTATCACTTGGGAAAGCATCCTTGGACTGGTTTTGCATTGCTAGGGCCAGCTGCCCTTCTTGTGTCTCTAGATATTTTAGAGAGGCAATAATGTTGGCTTAAAACACATTTGTGTTTGCTTGAAATGCTGCTAGCTCAACAAATTTCTGCTCATGAATATTCAACAGCCTCTTATTCTCTCCCATGAATGTCCACATTTGATCTTCAAAGGATTGAGATCTCCTTTATCCTAGATTTTCTGCTCTCTGACTCCCTTGTTGCTGCTGTCCTTGGAACCAATGTGGAACATACTGTTGTTGAAAATTCTATACTGGTCTTGGACCTTGCTATGCTCCACCTCCATATGAGAAATTCTCATGGTTCCTTAGTGCTAGTGTGTAATGGGTTGGAAGGTTGTTGTTGGGCTAGAAATTGTAGCTCTTATTAACAAATTGAGCCTCCTCCACCTGATAAGGACCATCATTAGCAAATCCTTCTTCATTCAAAACTCATTGTTCATCTTCCATTGTTCCTAATAGATGAATGGCTGGTTTCTTTCCACGCATGCTAACTGTTCATCAGTTGCATCAATTTTGCCTCTAGATGACATTTTGTTTAGCTCTATCACTCCACTTCCTCTCAGCCTGCTACTGCTCCCTGAAGTCTCAGATGGAGCTTTGTAGTTACTCTTTGCTATATCTTCTATTAACGGGTTTGCCTCATCAGCACTCTTTCTTTTGAATGCCCTACAACAAGCTGCATCTATGATCCCTTTGGATGTGTAGTTCATGGGATGATAGAAAATGTCCATCTATGTAATCTGATCAATCCTATGCATTGGACACCTCTTAAGCAGCTTCTTATACATTTAAGGCATTGTAGAGCTCTCATCTTCGCACTTTAGCCATCTGATGATTTCTCCATGCTTCTACGAGGTGAGAGTAAGAGGGAAAAATCTGCTCATGAATGCTTCAACCAACTCCTCTAGTTGTTCACCGATCCATAGGGAAGTGATTCAAACCAACTTGTCGTTGTATCCCTTAAAAGAAAGGGAACGACTGCAACTTAATCACATCAGGTCTCACACTATTCAATTTCACAGAGTTGGCCATTCTAAGAAACCTACCCATATGCTCATTTGGGTCTTCACTAGGATGCCCAGTAAACTGATTCTACTGGACCATGGTGATTAGTGCAGGCTTAAGCTCAAAATTGTTTGCTTCAATTGTAGGCTACCTGACTGTAGAATAATCATCTCTAATAAAGTGTGACAAACTCGAAATTGTTTGTAAATTCTTTGCATATTTGTGAATAATAATCTCTAATAACAGGCCTCCAAAAATCTTCCATAGTTCTCTGTGCTTGAGGTTTGTCAATTGCCTCAATTGGAAGTGTCTACTGTAACTACCTTTACTTTGCCATAACTACTACTTCAGCAAATCTAACTTTCTTCAAATTTCTAAGCGTTCTTTCCAATTCAGTATCCAGTGGTAGCAATTCTACTTTTGGTTTTCTATGCATGTAAGGACTTCCTGAAATGGAAACACATTGAGATCAAATAAGATTAGTAGACAACAGAAATATATTATGATGTGCTTTCATAAAAGATCGGTAGCTAAGCTATCTACTGCTATTAAAACTATTTTTGAAATTTTTTTGACAAAAGTTAAAAAGAAAAATGTCCAAACTAGAAATTCTCTTTGGTCAGAATATTAATCTTTAAATTCTACTTTCAATCCCTGACAATGGTGCCAAAAACTTGTTTAGACCAAATTTCTAGCACAACTACCAAAGACTCGTTAGTCCTCGGCAACGGTGCCAAAAACTTGATTGACCATATTGAAACAAAATGAATTATTTTTGACACTGCTATTGGAAAGTTGTTTAGAATCCTAAGTAACGGCGCCAAAAACTTGTTGATTTATAACATTTTTCTATATAAACCAAAATATTGTTGTCACTATTCTTTTAAATGTATAAATCTTTTCCCTATATAAAATTTTGCAGTTTTTAGTCTAAATGAAATTTTCTGCAAGTGCACAAGTCAGCCACAAGTAATAGAGTGGATTAAAAATAAGTCAGTATCGTTTGAGTTGTTGAGAAATCTAAAGATTAATTACCTCAACTACTCAAGATCCTTACTATTTGAACTCAAAAGTACAAAATTGATTTGTTTAAACTAAAGACAGAATGACTAATTAAAATTCTATAACTAGAACAAAAAAAATCAAAATGAATTGGATTGGAGAGTTCACTGAGTAAAGTTAACACCGGGAAATAGATCAATGTATAATTATCAATTTTTGCATCATTTTATAATATAGTTCAGCCATTAGTTTGAAATCTGAACTTGTCAAAGATGCAAGATAGTATATTGATTCGTGCCACAGTAGGCTGAGCTAAAATCAACAAAATTTATATGCAACAGTTCTCTCTGCTGCTAGTAGTCGACTGCTGCGAGTATAGTGGTCCCCAGAGATTCGAGCAGCGGGGATGGGTTTCATCCTAGAAATGGTTGCATAAGTGCACGAAGGTAAGGCTTTCTATTTGGACTCTTTGGAATTGGGTTTCCAAAAACGATTGGGAATGTTTTGGCTGAGAATTGTAAAACTGAGAGTTAAAGATTGAAAAAAAGTTAACTTTGAAGAATTAGGTCACTAACTTGGCAAGTTAGGGCAAACAAGTGTCCTCGGGTTTTATCCTCGCGTTATGACAAGCAACCTATAGTCCCTGGCATAACCGGATCTATGTTTAACTAGCAAACCTCACCCATGAAACAACTCCTATTTGAGTCAATACAGGTAGCATGCAGTTATGGCCCCTTCTTGTTAAAGCCTAACATTTAATATCATCTCGGAAACAAGTAAGACCATCTAAAGAATCCACGATCCTAAAGCATGGAAGTGGCCAAATCAATAACATTAAATGCTATGCAACCTAATTTGAAACCTAACATATAAATATCATTTTAGGAGGCTCGTAAAGACCATCTAAAGAATCTGCAGTACCTCTCTCGCTGAATATGCCTTTGGATTCTAAAGCATGGAAGTAGCCAAATTAATGACATTCAATGTTATGCAACCATGTTTTGAGAATATAAGGGCCATAAATACACTACCAGCTTTTAGTACAAGAGGACAACATGCCTTCTTACCACCAAGCTAGCTTCCTTCCTGCTTCAAAGAAAGGAGAGCAGCGAAGCATCTCTTGAGTTGTCATCCTCAGAGGGTGTTTAGCGTAGAAAGGGAGGAAGAAAGAGAGGGAGAGAGAGAGAAAGAGAGAAGAAAAGCAAAACCTAAGATAAAAGACTTTATTTAAAATGAAACTACAAAAATATCTTCTCCTCCTCCCAATTGTTCCTTCAATTCCCCTCACTCCTTTTAGTTACAAAACAAGAGGAACTGCTATGACCTCACTCGAGGTATGAAAATACCAAAAAAACCTAGGTGGCTAAGTTATAGGACAATTAAGTAATACACCAAGTTTGGAGGGTTTGCATTCGAATTACAAAAACATGTGAGCATCAATTTCGCTAGTGAAGAGAATTTATTAGTGCGCGAAATCGTGGTCCCCAGAGCAATTTAAATGGGGTGACGATTTCGCTGTACTTGAGAATTCGCTAAATAAGCGGAAATTCTTGTGACGAAAATCCATTATTTTCGCTGAGGCAGTGCTAAGCGAAATTTGGGTGGTCTAGCGAAATTTGTCATTTTAAGCAGGTTGCAAATTTTCGCTAGGTTCTTGAAATTTTCGCAATCTTGCGAAAATTTTTCGCAACTCATGAAAATTACCATTGATCCTTCAGCACTTTTCATCCTGGCCTATTGTGAATTTTCTTCACTTGCCTTTGTTTTCTCTTGATTCTTGGGGTACAGTTGATGGTGAGACTTGAATTCCAACTTCGCAGTTCATCCTTTGTATTGAGAGTGAACTCCCAGTGTGAAAGCCTACAAAACAACCAAAAATACCCTCTAAATGGCATAAGTGCTACTAAAGAAGACTAGAACACTTCAATTGGTATAAATGACATGATTAATGCTGTAAAAAGCACTCAAAACCTATCTAATATAGGGTTGAAATTGCACTTTTGGGCGTGTCCACACCCAACCCAAAGTAGTCCTTAGCAATGCGAATAAAGAAAAGGAGATGTATGTGGTGATTTGCAAAGGTTATATACATATTCAAAAGGGTTTATGTATATATTAACAATACCTTAAGGCGAAATTGAAATCAGAAGTTGTAAACCGATATGAAGAATCAAAACCATGCGAGAGCGATTCCCCTAGGTCAATATTGGATCCACCGATTTACTCAACTTAGTTCCACCTAAGTCTTTTGATTGCTTTATGTAACTTGATTAAGCTAATAAAGCGCAAAATTACCACCTCCTAATCTAGTGACATGGCCTTAAGTTGTTGAACAACCTAGATGGGAGCTAGTTACACTTTTCTTTCTTTATTACCGTCACCATCGTAGGGGTGCAATGCCCAAATCAGAGCTTCACCAAAGTCCGTGTAACGAGGTCCACCGATGACTCCCAGCGAATTAAGGTTTGGGGCATCAAGCCAAAGGGATCCCTTGATACTAACTCTAAAAAAGGCTTCACCGGACTCCGAATGACCCCGAAAATTAAGCACCCACAAGTCATTAAACTTCACATCCACCCGTATAGCGAACCTGAAATCGATGACTCCCGGCCAATTAAGGCTTAGGACGCGGGTTTCAAACTTTATATACACCCCTCGGGCCGTGTACTCGGGTTCAAAGGCAAAACTTCACGACTTTATTTTCTTTTTCTTCTTTTTCTTTTTCTTTTTCTTTTTGCTTTTTCTTTTCTTTTCCTTTTGGAAGACAACATTGGTCTTATTTGTAGGTAACCTGAGCCTATCCTAGGTTGCCAACATACTAGGCGGCTTTGCAAGCGAGAAGAGGCACACAATTTCTGACTGAGACGATATGGGTGTAGTGTGTGAATTAGCATAAAGGGAGAAATTTCAAGTTGAGCATGCAGGAACTTCAGTTGACCATAAATTGTCTCAAGCATGGAATTTGTCCTAGGATATAAGTGACAAATAGTGATTCAATTTTCCAACAAAAGCAATTCAATTGTCCAATTGCAGCAATTCAATTGTTCAATTGAAAAGAAAAACATTTACACATAGCAAAGCACAAAACATGATATACAAAAGTCTGTATATATATATACTGAATAGCTTTGATATAGCGAAATTATTAATACACATGAATCTGAAGCTAAATACAAAAATATCACTTGCCTACTATGGCTAATACATAAATCCTAATCAAGATCGGTAGGCGGTTGATAAAGATATAACTGACAAAAATCAAAAAGAAACCTAACCACCTCACTGGTGGTGGTGGTGGTGGTGAACTGGCTATTCTTCTTTGCGACGGAACATCAGTGAAATTTGCATGATGGTGGGCTCCTCTCTCTGGGCAGGATCACGAGGAAGACCCAGATGGGTCATAATCTGAGTCAGCATAGAGTGGAACTGGGCCAACCTCTGATCCTGGGTAGCCTGTGTAGCTGCAAGTGAGCAGATGGCATCCATCACACCAGCTATCTCTCTCGAGCTAGCATGGATGTACTCCGGTGAATGATGTGCTGAATAGGAAGGCCCGGGAGTATCTCTTTGCCATTTGCGATGTAGTGTGTGGAGGAGATGGAGGTGAAAACGTCACGGAATGAGTCCTCACGCACCTCGGGCTCGAGGGCGGGCATATCATCGTGGTGGTCCTCGGCCTCGACCGGTGCCTCCTCTGGTCCTGTAGTGCAGTATATGGAATGAGGCAGACATAGTCATGTAACCCGGTGCGACACTACATGTGGGCATCTAGCTCTCATCTGCTTTGGGCTCCTGCAGAATCCCATATGCTCGGGAACATAGCATAGGAGTCGCGGCATAAATGTGGGAATGCTCTGCTCGGGCAGGTCCTTCAGATGGACCTTCTCCTCAAGCGCAACGAGGAGAAGCCATCACCGGCTCGGAGGGCTGAACGAAATCCCCGAGATCGGGTAAAGTGCCTCGGGATAGCTCCCCTCCTCTGCACATAATCTTTGTAGGGAACAGGCTGTCACGTAGCAAGTGGTGTCAGCGGCATGCGGCGGAAGGCGCCTCCTGTAGAATCTCTTGGACCGGCGAGTGATGTCTCGGCGGTCTCGGACCATCTCCACGTGAGGCGGGTGGGCCAGCTTCTGTAACCCTACGAATTGCGCGGTATCGCGAAAATCCCAATCTTTATTTGAAATATCGATTTGGTCTGGTACACAGTGGAGGTCATCTATCTTGTTGGATCTCTAGTGGACGTCTGTCTCCACGGATGTCATAGAGTGGGTAGACGCATTACCACTCTTGGGTAATAAAACTGTCGCGGAGTCATGAAGGGTAGGAGTGAAAACTCCTCGATCAATCTCAAAGACTCCCTGTATCTGGGGTCAGCCCTCAATGCGGGGACGTCATAAAATGACTCCTGATGAAACTCTCTGCGGTGGAGTCGCACATTCCCCGGAATGGGGTTCCCTACGAATAGTGGCCTCCGAATCCTCGAGGCAGGCGACAACTGTGGTGATGAAGTCGCGGCGACCTGATCACGGTGACGGGGGGCCGAGAAGGTGTGGCTTCGCTGGGCCCGTGTGCGGGCCCGCTTGGGGCCGGGCCCCTCCTAACTCTCCCTACGTGGTACAGGCGATGGGGCCCAGGGGTCCCATCAGGTGTCACGATAACGTCGAATCCACGAGGCTCATCGGGAATCTTTGCCCTCTGGGACCGGTGATGGCTCTGAGCTGGGGCCGGCTGAGGCCACTCTCTGCGTGCTGAATCTCACCCACGGCCGAATGCGGGACCCACCCCGAGTACGAACCATACTCAAATATGACTAAAACTCCCGGGCTCGACCTCCTGAAAATCTCGCGCTACCTTTATGAATGCGAGCCGGAGCTCTCACAGGAATCTTGAGACACACAAGCAAGCAAAGCCCCGAACCGAAGAGGGGCTCACGGCTGTGGTGATATTTTGAACTAACCAAACAAGGCTCGATAGTGATCACCTGCTGGGACAGAACTTGAAGCTGAGCAGGGGCACGGGTATCACGGCGTCAGAAGGCTGGTACAGGGCGATGAGCGTCGAGGCTCGAGGCAGCGTGGTGGAGGCTCACTGAAGGCTCGGTCAGAGCTGGTGCGTGCGTGACCGAGGGCGGGTGTCACTAAAAACTCAGTCGAGGCAGAACTGTGGTGCGAGACTCACGGCGAAATGCGGGCGGGGTAGCGGTGAAGTCGTAGCGGTAGAAGGCTGGGATATGCGAGGGCTTATTTGGGAGCTCCCGGGACACGGCTAGGAGGGGAGAATGTGAAGTGGCATTCCTAAACCAACCCTCCCACAATTTATATAAACTTGTAAGCGACAGCCGAAGGGTCATTCTGCCAATTTTCCTTTATACTTGCGAATTTGGTCCTCTTGGACTTCTGAAATCATGAAAATTTTAAATTATTAATAAAATTATAGGAAATAAAATTATTGTTAGAAAATTTACTATATAGGAAAAATTTAATATTAAAAATTCAAAATAAAGTACTAAAAATATATAGACTAAGCTGAAAATGGCTTGCTAAGTTAAGAATTGTCGAAAACTAACTAAAACTAACAAAATTAATTAACTTAAACGAGAGAGAAAATAAATGTGTAGAGCTATGGTCGGTTTTTGAAACAGGAACCAGTTCGATTTCAGAGATACTCAAGGGGGTCAAGGAGGAAAATCTCCTCAGCAGCGGTTACTGGGCTAATTCCTTGGTTTTGGGTGCCCAATTGTTGATCTGCTCCTCAGTGACGACTGTTGAATTGAGCAATTGGTTTGCAGTGGGTGGTGATGGCAAGACCAAAATTTCTTCATTTTCTTGGCTGATCACTCCTTGCATTTCCTGGACACTGTGTTTTCCTGCACACTGATCAATTGAAACAACGTCATCAGAAATTTGATTTTCAATTTCTAGCAACTCTCATGTTCTTGTTCCAAATGAAGATGTTCAACTCCGTGGTCATGTTACCAGTTAATTGCATGACTCCATTACGGCAATTTATTATTGCATTGGCAGTGGCCAGAAATGGTCTTCCTAAGATGATTGGTACATGATTGGGTTCATTAGCAATTGGTTCAGTGTCAAGTACCACAAAATCTACTGGGTAGTAGAATTTGTCTATCTTCACTAAGACATCCTCAACTATCCCCTTAGGGATTTTCAACGTCATCGGCCCGATGAGAGAGTGATGTTGGTAGGTTTAAGTTCACCTAGACCTAGCTGCTTGTATACTGAATACGACATTAGGTTCACACTGGCTCCTAAATCAAGCAAGGACTTTTCTATGCAATTCCACCAATATTGGCGAGGTAAACAGGAGATCCAGGATCTTTGTATTTGACAGGGTATTTGCTTTGGATTATGGCACTGATATGTTCAGTGAGAAATGCCTTCTTCTCAATGCCTAATCCCTTTTTGATTGTGCAAAGATCCTTCAAAAATTTTGCATAAGCAGGGACTTGTTTGATTAGGTCCAGTAAAGGTATATTAACCTTCACTTGCCTTAAAACCTCAAGAATGCCTGCTTGTTGAGTTGCCTTCTTCTTTCCTCTAAGTGCTTGTGGAAATGGAGTGGGTATCACGGTGTTATTTCATTGAATCCTCCTCTAGGAGAATATGCTCGAGGTTGCAATTCTTCTCCTGCTGGATTCCTCAACGGGGCTTTGGCATAGGTTGATCCAGCCTCTTTTCCACTTCTAAGGGTTATTATGGCCTTAACCTCATCCATTCCCGAATTGTTGGATAATCCTACCTCATGAATTCCTTTAGGATTTGGAACTGTTTGTGATGGAAACCTCCCTTTCTCTTGTACCTCTAGTAACTTGTTGATCTTGGTGATTGAATACGTGGAGTTGTCAATTTTACGGTTGGTGCTCGAGCCCATCTATTCTCTTATTCAGTGTACTTTCTACAGTATCAATCCTTTGTGCCAGTTGCGCATTGATTCCTTTTTGTTCCTCAACAAAGTTGCCCACCACCTTACTCAAATTCAAAATGGCTTGCTCCACAGGAGATGAGGATGGTGGCTGTTGTGGTTGTGAGGGGAACCAAGGCGGGTTTGGCACACAGGGGAGTGCATCGCAGGGGTTGGGTCTCCATGCAAGGTTAGGGTGATTCACTCAATTTAGATTGTAGGTATTACCATATGGAACATTGGATTGTTGTGGTTTGGTGTCCTACGGTGTTTGCACATTCGACGTAAATCCTTCAACTGCGGGGGCCATGGGACAGCGATACATTGGGTGTCTGAGGGGATTGGAAGTGGTGCAAGAATTGGGTATGCGATTTTCGATCCTTTGCATGCACCTCTTGGAGCTGTTTGCTAAGCTCCTCTACCTTCTAAACTGAGGTGGAAATCCTAGCTCTCATTTCTATTTCTTCAGGCAGTACATACATCCCACCCCTTTGGTTGACTGGTGGTCTCATCCTATCCAATTCTCTAGGGTTAGGTTCATCCCAACCCTTAGAAGTTTCAGCCACGTAATTTAAAAAATCCATGGCTTCATCAGGATGTTTGCTTAAAAAGTCTCCCCCACACATAGTTTCAAAAGTTGCCTCATGGCGGGGACATACCACCATAGTTCTGACATCCAGTGTCAAACCCATGGTGTGGACATGCAACGATGGTTTCCGTAAATGCAATCGCGACAACGATAAAATCTCTCACCATCCACAGTGCAAAGGTGTAAATTTGTCTTTTCAAATTATTGGTTTTATAGTCTTGAAAAACTTCTTGAGGTCACACTGACTCATTGATTTCTAATGGTTCTAGGCCTCCAATGAGTTGAGCCATATCTTGCCTTGTCCTTAGAGTCAATGGAAATGCCTTTAGCTTCAGCAAAATCCATGTCCATCATACCTTCCTTAAGGTAGTGCAAACCTCCTCCAAATCCCTAATATATGAGTGTATGGATTTTCATTTCCATACCATGATATGTGGGGAGTAGAGGTACCAAATACGGCCTCCTTGCTGTCTTGTGAAGGGAATGAATCTGAGGATAGGTAGTAACTCTGGAGGGTGGTCTTGATCCTCATGGTTCTATAGGCATTTGGATTCATGGGGTTCTGGTTGGCTCTGTTGTTCCTCGTTATAGGATCCATGGTGTCGATTATGCCTGCCCGGCTTCACTAGCTAGGTCAAGTTGTGTACTTATCCTATTGATACACGTGTCTACATCCTTTGTTGCATAAACACACATTCTGAGAATTGTAGAGACCTTGAACCCAGCCAGAAAGGTTAAGATTAACTAACAGCAAAAAAAAGCGGCGAATGAAAAAGCGAAGCGGTGCGAGTTCTTTGCTAGTGCCTTCTAAGCGGCCGGTTCACACAGGCGAGTTGCGAAAGAGGTAAAAGGTTACCTTCACGTGTGATGTGGATCAAGTACTCTTCTTACCATTTGTAGTTTGGCACCATCCGGCAACGCCACATTTTGATTAGTGCCACATTGGTGAAGCTAAATCCTTGAGTTTATATACACCTAAGTTCCTACTCTGCAGTAGTCAAGCTAATGCGGTATGGTGGTGCAGGTCGGAGGGATGGGTTTTCATCTAGAAATGGGTTGCATAAGTGCACGAAGGTAAGGCTTTCTATTTGGACTCTTTGGAATTGGGTTTCAAAAACAATGGGAATGTTTGAAAGCGAGAATTGTAAAGCGAAAGTTAAAGGTGAAAATGTTAACTTTGAAGAATTAGGTCATAACTTGGCAAGTTAGGGCAAGCGGGAGTGTCCTCGGGTTTTGTCCATAAGCGTTATGACAAACAACCTATAGTCCACTGGCAACGGATATGTTTAACTATGACCTCACCCATGAAACAACTCTATTTGAGTCAATACGGGTAGCATGCGGAGTTATGGCGCTGCTGTTTAAAACCCTAACATTTAATATCATCTCGGAGGCTCGTAAAGACCATCCTAAAGAATCACAGTCTAAAGCATGGAGTATTGGCCAAATCAACATTAAATGCTATGCAGCCACTAATTTGAGAAACCTAACATATAAATATCATTTTAGAGGCTCGTAAAATTCATCCTAAGGAAATCCGCAGTACCTCTCTCACTTGAATATGCCTTTGGATTCTAAAGCATGGAGAGTATTGGCCAAATTAATGACATTCAATGTTATGCAACCATGTTTTGAGAATATAAGGGCCATAAATACACTACCTGTAGCTTTTAGTACAAGAGGACAACATGCATATGCCCCACCACCAAGCTAGCTTCCTTCCTCTTCAAAGAAAGGAGGCTTAGCCAAGCATCTCTTGAGTTGTCATCCTGAGAGAGTGTTTAGCGGCCGAGAAAGGGAGAGAAAGAGGAGAGAGAAGAGAGAAAAGCAAAACCTAAGATAAAAGACTTTATTTACAAAATGAAAACTTACAAAAATATCTTCTCCTCCTCCCAGTTGTTCCTTCAATTCCCCTCCTCTCCTTTTAGTTACAAAACAAGAGGGGCTTATATAGGCCTCCTCAAGGTATGAAAATACCAAAAAAACCTATGAAATTGGCTAAGTTATAGGACAATTAAGTAATACACCAAGTTTGGAGGGGTTTGGCGTAATTACAAAGCATGGCGGGCATCAATTTTATTAGGTGAAGAGATTTCGCTAATTAGCGAAATCAACGAGTCTAAGCGAAAACAAGAAAATTCGCTAAGGGTGGGCAATTTAGCTAGCTGGCAGAATTTAAGCTAAGCTAAGCGAATTCTTCAATGAGAGAAAATCCATTATTTTCGCTGAGGAGCAGTGCTAAGCGAAATTTGGAGTGATACAGCGAAATTTGTCATTTAAACGGTTGCGAAATTTTCCCGTAAGGTTGCGAGAATTTTAAGCAATCTTAGCGAAAGGGCCACTGTAACAACGAAAATTCTACGTGATCCTTCCTTTGCTTTTCATCACGCCTTATTGCATGATTTTCTTCACTTTGCCTTTGTTTTCTCATTGATTCTTGGGCTGGTTGATGGCTGAGACTTGAATTCCAACTACATGATTCATCCTTGTATTGAAATTGAACTCCAAAGTGTGCAAAGCCTAAACAACCAAAAATACCCTCTAAATGGCATAAGTGCTACTAAAGAAGACTAGAACATGTTGGTATAAATGACATGATTAATGCATAAAAAGCACTCAAACCTATCTAATATAGGGTTCAAAATTGCACTTTTGGGCATTAATCACCTAATGAAGCGTTGCTAGTCCCTTAGCATGCCAAATAAAGAAAAAGAGAGATATGTGGTGATTTGCAAGGTTATAGTACATATTCAAAAGGGTTTATGTATATATTAACAATACCTTAAAGGCGAGAAATTGAAATCAAAGTTGTAACCGATATAGAAAGATCAAAACCATACAAGAACAATTCTAGGTCAATATTGGATCCATAATTCTCAGCTTGAATTTCCACCTAAGTCCTCTTGATTCTTTGTAAGCAGTTAAGCTAATAAGCGCAAATTGCCACCTCCCCAATCTAGCATTGACATGGCCTTAAGTTGTTGAACAACCTAGATAGGGCTAGTTACACTTTTCTTTCTTTATTCATCTACATCGTAGGGTGCAATGCTTAAAATCGCTTTTATGAGTAGTTTCTTATCAAATATGAATCGCTTTCTAGTTTCAATGAAGTTCTAAACTCCCATGATGGGGTTCTAACGGTGGAAACTCACCTCGATCAAGGTAATAACCCTCAGCAATTCCTCTTTGGCCCACCTCAGTTATGCGATGCTAAGCACTTGTAGAAAGGATCTTATAAAACCTTAGTTGGGCATGCTTCTTGACAACATGTGAGCGAAATCCTCGGTACACGTTGTGCTTGATCCTGAAATGCAGTAAGTGCGGGCAAATCATTTGAACAAGTGTTTGTCATCGCTCGATCATTTTTTTGTTCTAAAAGAGCTTTTAATGTAAAATCTTTCATCGAAGACCATTTATCAATGGTTCCTAAATGAGACTGTGAATAAGAGGTGGGAATTACTTGATCGGTAGTGAGTCGAAACCTAAGAACCCTATCAATCACCTTTCTTGTTTTAAAATAGTTAAGTTAATCGGTTACTCAATCAATCAATCACAACCCCCAGATTTTACTTTTAACCGCACATTCTTTGGAGAATAATCCCTAAGGATCACCTAGGAAACCACTCCCTGTGGAAATGACCTGTGGACTTCCACAGTAGTATAATGCTTGACGACCTTAGTTCCTACGCTTGGGAATAATTTCATCATATGAAATAGACGAAGCACCTTCTCCAATCTAATTGGTTTCTCATCCTTCGAATCTGATCAAACTCTCTATCTCATTGATTAGATTTATGCTAACTGGGATCAAGATCATTTCATCAGATAGAGGAGAAACCTCTAATCAAATAAACTGATACATCATCTAACTAATCCTCACACTATGAGTAAATTAGTGATCTATCATAGTAATATTTCAGAGTTCATTAGTTCCATACCCCTAAGTAACTACTCCATACTATTAGGAATCTCCATCTCTGTGTCACTGATGAGTCTTAAACTCATCTATTTTTAATCCATTTTTCTGGCATGTTTTTAACAGTTTCAGATCTATTTTTATGCCAAATTATGTAATATTCACCAACTTTGTATTTTGCAGTTGTTAATTGAAAAATGAGATAATTCAAATAGAAAAGAAGCAAAAAAGTGAATATTGCAGCAGTCTCTGTCGCGACATAATTTCAAGCAGACCAAAAAAACTATGTCGCAGCCAGCAGCAATATGTCGCAACAAAGTCCAGGCTAAACTTTAGGAAGAAATAGAGTTGCAACAAAGAGTTCTATGTCGTGACACTGTTGAAGAAGAATGTAAAGAAGACTGTCGTGACACCCTTAACTTTGTCTCAACAATGATAAAGGCAAATGGCAAAAGAACTTTGTCGCGATAATCCTTCCTCTGTTGCAATACAAAAGGCTGAAGATTAACAGATGAACTCTATCGCGACAAAAGACAGCTCTGTTGTGATAGAAAATGGCAAGAATACAACACAAGTCAGCTAAGACAAGTGTTTTTATGTTGTGACAAAGTTTTTAGCATGGAACTAGCTCAAGGAAGAAAAGTCTGTCGCGACCAAGAAAAACCTGTCGCTACATAACATTCAGAGTTCACAACAAGGAGCAATAGAATCTATGTCGTGGCAAAGATTATTTCTATTGTGACAACAAAGCATGAGGGAGGTGAATTCTCTGTTGCGACAAGAAGTTGAAGAGCAACACAAGAGGAATGACGACAAAGAATTTCATGTTGCGACATAGTAAATAATTGAAGGCAGAACCTCAGTTAAGAAAAAGAAGTTTTCTGTCGTGACAATAAAAGCTATGGAATAATATAATTCTATTGCGACAGTAGAAAATTAGATTCGCGGCAGTGAATGGCGAGATTAGCCAAGTCAATTTGTCATGACAAAGATTTCTATGTCGCGACAAACAACTTCGGCCGCGGCAAGAGACGAGAAAGAAAGTTTGTCTCGCCCAATCTGACGACAAAATTGCTAAGGAATCAAAGAAATCCTGTCATGACAGAGAAAACTCTGTCGCGACAGAGTAGATAGGTTGAAGAGAAAAATGCTTGTTGCGACAATGAAAATTATGTCGCGATAGATTCCAGAAGCAAAATGGAAATGAGAAGCTGGTTGCAAACAAATTTGGTATCGTGACACAAGACAACTCTATCTCAACAAGAACAAGACTGTTGCACCAAAACTCTATCGCGACATTATCAAAGTGCATTTGCGATAGAATCAATAAGCTCGGAGAGATAGGTCGCGGCAGTGGCGCATGCTACGATGGATGCCGGCTACAAGATTAAAAACTTCTATTAAATATGAACTTTTTATGTCGCGATAGAGCTACCTATTTTGGCCAGAATTTTAGGGATTCACAACGCAATTATTGAAGTGCGACCTAACATCGGAAAGTCTATAAATAGACTCATCTAGGGCATTGTGCCCAACTTCTGCAACTCTAGGACTTCTAGGTAGTTGAAGACTTCTGTATATTTTTATTTTTTATTTTTCTTTTCTTTTTCTTTTCTTTTTCTTTTATTTTCCATTTTAGTAGATTTATTTTCAGTATAGTTTTTAGTTAGTTTTCTTTTAAATTTTTGGATTTGGGTAATGAACTGAAGTGCAGCTTCGAGTTGAAATTTATTGATAAAATCATCTTTCTCATTATTGTATGATTTAAATGGAGGATGAAAAGTTTCTGGAGTTCATTTATTTAAGTTCGTTTATGATTTCAGTAAATTTTCCTGATCAGTTAGTCACTGATATGAGTGAACCAGTTTTGAAAAGTTGAGCTCTCTCTAGAAATGGGTCAATGATGATAGTCATTGTTTTGCACAAGGTGGAAGAATGCTTTAATTAGAATTCTTCAAATTTATTTGATTGGTATTATTTTTGAATTTATTTGTTCTCAGTACTAGTACCGTGTGCCCAAGCAAGGTACTGTATCTTTGCTCCGATTTCCGAGGCCCTATGAGTGACATAGAGATGGAGAATCTTGAGAGTATACAACAGTTCTTTGTGGGTATGGTAGACTAATACTATGGAACTAATGAACTTTGATGGGTTACTCAAATAGATCACCAATTTACTCATGGTTTGAGAATAGTTAAATAAAGTATCAGTTCAATCACTCGGTGGTCTTTCCTCTTTCTGATGAATTGATTCTGATCCCGTGTTAGCAAAGCTCTAATCAAGGGGATGAAAATTTTCATCAGAAATGTAGGATGAGGTGTCAATCAAATTGGAGAAGGCTAGCAATATCCTGTCCATGGGGTTAATAATTCTTCAGTCCTAAAATTTGGGTGTGAAGTACTAAAAAGGAAAAATACCCAGATCTTATAAAGAAAGTATATCTTCCAGGTAATTGATTAAACACATGAATAAGAAATGAACATGAACCTCTAATCAGTGAAAAATATGGTTAAGGGAGAAATCCAAACTATACTACCATGCATCTTTGACAAACTCAGTTTTCCAACTTATGGCTGAGCTATGAATCGATATGGTGTAGAAATTGATTATTACTCATTGATCTAGTTCTAGTTTTGTTTCACTCAATGAACTCTCAAACCCATTTTTTTTTATTTAAATTTATTTCATGTATATTAAAGAAATCAATCTAAGATTAAATTTTTTTAGTCCTCTCATCATCAAATAGTAATGATCTTGAGTAGTTGGGGTAGTTAGTCTTTTGATTTATCATCATTCCTTGTGTGAACGATATATGGACTTAAAACATTCACTTTTATTACTTGTACGACATGTGCACTTGCAGTGATCAAGACCAAACTCAAATTTTAATGAATCTATTTCACAAAAAGAACAAATCCATCTTTTCATATATACATAAATCGGTTAAAAAGTTTTTGGCGTCGTTGCCAGGGATTAGATAATAGTCCTTTAGTGGCTGAGTCATAACTTCGTTTGCATAGATTTGGTTTGAACAAGTTTTTGGCGCTGTTGCCGGGAATTAGATAATAGTCATTTGGTAACAGTGTCATAAATTTGTATATATACATTTTTGGTCTCAACAAGTTTTTGGGCGTCGTTACTAGGAATTAGATAATATTCCTTTGGTAACAATGTCATTAACTTGTATATATAATATGGTCTTAAACAAGTTTTTGGCGTCGTTGGTAAAGGAAGCGATGATGGTTATAGATCAATATTCTAATCAAAAGGGAGTTCTTAATATGGACATTTTTTATTTATTTATAAAGTTCGAAAATATGAAGAACCATTTTTTTTGGGTACAAGCTACTAATATGAAACGATTAATTTCAAGAACAAAACCCGATTAAATAAATTTAAGATTTCTAACTATGACATTCTTTTAAGTTGCGCAAAAAATAATAACTCACATCAGTCCATTCCCAAAGGGAGCTCAATATTTCAAAACTGGATTACAAATACTTGATGACTAAGCGATCGGGAAAATTCATTAAAGTACATACAAGCGAAATAAATTAACTCTAGAATTTCAAATTATATTGAAATGACATTAATAGAAACTAAATTTTACAATGAACTGCTTGAAACATCAGCCTAGATCACTGCTCAAATCCAAAGAAAATACTAACTAAAATGTTAGCTGAAACCAAATCGACGAAAAGAAATAAAGAAAAATAATATACAAAGGAGACTCCAGCTACCAAAATGTTCCAAGTTCGGCGGAAGTTGCGCACAATGCCTTATGTGCTTCTATTTATAGGTTTTCAAATGATGGGCTGAAATTCAAGGATGATGTTGTGGATTCCCAAAATTAGCCCAGTTGACGAATTTGTCGCGACTTAGAAAAATTATGTCGCAACATAGTAGATATATTTGTCCTCCAGCTTTTTTGTGGCTTGTAGTGTTATGTCACGACAATGTTCTATGCCTTTTTCTTAAATTATGTCACGACATACTTAGAAAAAGTCGAAATTGACTTCCAATTTGAATTCGTCTTGTAATTCTCGCGACATAAGTGTCTTTTGTCGCGACATTTCTTTCATTGCAGTGTTAATACTTGAATGGTATGTCGCGACATAAAAACCTTGGTTGAGACCAATGTTTTTCCTTGCCGCTGTCACGACATATATCATTCCTTGAACTTGTCATTCTCTGAAATGCTTGTCGTAACATCAAAACCTTTGTCGTGACCAACTTAACTTGACTTGTCTCTTTAATATGCCATTTTCTATCGCAACATAGTTTTGTTATGTCACGACATTCTTTCTTCCCTCTTTAGTTCTTATTGTATGCGTGACCACGGTTTGAATGTCTTGAAAAAACTTTGCTGGCATTTGCTTTGATCTTTGTCACAATAGAGCAAAAGAATGTCGCGACTTCTTCTTGCTTTTTATCATCCATTCTTGTCACAACAATGCCTTTTATGTCACGACATAATTCTTGCACTTCTTCAGGAACTTCTCAGGCAATATCGCGACATAAAAATCCATTGTCGCAACATAGTTCTGTCTTCTGATTTTTATTATGTCGCAACATTCATTTCTTTGTTGCAACATTTCTCAGTCAATCATTCTCAAAATATGTCGCGACAAAGTTTTGAAATATCACGAAAATCTTTAAACTTCTAACTTGAGTTCAACTTTGTATTTGTTGCGATATATCACTACTGGTTGCGACAACGCCTGCTTGGTTGCCTTGGCGTTAGATGCGACATTAAAGTTATGTGAGACATTTACGCCTTAGCCAATTTTTTGCTGCTTTTCTTGCTGGATTTGTTTCTTTTACATTCAAAACCGACAAAGCACAAAGTTGGTGATTATTCCATAATTCTGCATTAAAATGAATCATAAACTTCTGAAAAAATGCAAGAAAATTGGACTAAAAGTATATGAGTTTAGGACTCATCACTACCCCTAACTTTACGTCGCAGTCTACATCAAATCTTGTAGCAGTGGGAGAAAGCATAGATGGACATGCACTCCCTTCTTGTCTGCAAACAAGAAGGATCCCATTAATGCTAAGATGAAACCATGTGCACTCTGCTCTAAAATGACCTCATCTGCGTCAGGTGCTGGGGTGGATAACTGGTCACATAACCACCATATGGATATAGTGGTTCCTTTGAGAGCATCAACCAGTGGGATGACATCGAGTAGCTCTCAACACAACTCCACCACATTGAACACACATGTCCCAATGACTGTTGGTGCATGGATATGGAGCCTAAGGATGATAGCAACATCCACGTAACATGGTGTCATCTCCGTTAATTACGTAAACGTGTGTGTCTCAGTCGCCGCCGTCTCGGCAAAGACTAGTGATAGTGGCTAATCGTCATGATGTGGCCCCATGCGGTATATACCATAGAATCTGGCGGATCGTATAGACAAATATGCCGTCCATCCTCCTCATATTGATGAAGGCTTTCATCTGCTGGCGAGGGTGGAGTATCTCCTGGAACTACAAGCAATGAAGAAATCAATTTTAGAATTGATTATATATACATTACACCAACGATATGTAATACTAGTTGATATTTAATAAAATACATACATGCTCCGTATCTACTAAATGCGACCCATGTATGTCCTGAAATACCAAGACTAATGGATTTGAAGGATCTGCATCATGAAGCCCTTTAACGCCATATTTGTAATAGGTAACACAAAGACACTATAATTATTAACCAAAAACATTGAGATACTAGTACCATAGTCATGAATGCAAGATTGACCATAGATCATGACTCCCACAATCCTCCCATTAATGATGAATTTCCTGAGGAGTCTCTACTGCTTGAAGAGAATTCCCCTTGGTATGCTCATATTGGTAATTATTTAGCAATAGGGGAGGTCCCAGTTGAATGGAAAGCACAGGATAAGAAATACTTCTTCGCCAAAATTCATTCCTATTATTAGGAGGAATCGTTTTTGTTCAATTACTATGCGGATCAAATGATTAGAAGGTGTGTGCTTGAAGAAGAACAACAGGGGATTCTCAACCACTGCCATGAAAATGCCTGTGGAGGTCATTTTGCTTCACAAAAGACAGCTATGAAGGTCCTGCAATCCGGTTTCTACTAGCCATCTCTCTTCAAAGATGCTCATGCCATGTGTCGAACTTGCGATCGATGCCAAAGGCTTGAACCCAATTTTGGTAGTAGACCTATTCAATGTTTGGGGCATTGGCTTCACGGGGGCCATTCCCTATGTCTTTCAGTTATTCGTACACATCACAATTGGGGTTGATTATGTGTTGAGTGGGTTGAAGGCAATTCCTTGTAAAACAAATGATCACGAGGAATTGGTGCTTAAATTTCTAAAGGAGAATGTCTTTTCTAGATTTGGAGTGCCCAAAGTCATAATCAATGATGGAGGTACCCATTTCTTTAACAAACCCTTTGAAACACTCCTAGCTAAATATGGGGTGAAACACAAAGTGGCCACTCCTTACCATCCTTAAACCAGTGGATAAGTTGAGCTAGCTAACAGAGAGATTAAGACCATCTTGATGAAGGTGGTGAATTGAAACATAAAGGATTGGTCCCACAAGTTTCTAGACTCACTGTGGGCAAACAAAACAGCTTTCAAGACCATTCTTGGGATGTCCCCATATCGGCTAGTCTATGGAAAATCATGCCACCTCCCTATGGAAATTGAATCCAAGGCATGGTGGGCAATTAAAAAGCTCCACATGGATTTGGAAAGAGCAGGACTAAACAGGTTTCTTGACTTCAATGAGTTAGAAGAACTAAGGAATGATGCTTACCTGAACTCTAAGATTTCCAAGGAAAGGTCTAAGAAATGGCATGATCAGATGGTGGCTCAGAAAAATTTCCACAAGGAGATAAAGTCCTGCTCTATGATTCCAAGCTTTATATCTTTTCAGGGAAACTCAAGTCGAGATGGATTGGCCCTTTCACCATTCATCAAGTGTATCCCAATGGAGCAGTGGAACTCCTCAATTCAAATGAGAGCCAAACTTTCAAAGTGAATGGCCACCGTCTCAAGCTTTATGCAGTCCCCTATGGACTAGACAAGGAGGAGCTAACCCTCCTTGAACCTCAAAATCCTTGAAAAACTAGGTTGGCTGGACTCGGTGTGAAATTGGGGTGTCACACTCGGTCTCCCCTGAGACTATAGAGTCCATTTGATTTTTGATGTATTTTCATACTATTTTACATTATTCAATTTTTTTCCTTAAATTCTCTATTAATTTAATCTTAATTTTAGCTCCTATTTCCTCTCCCTGTTATTTATGTGTTCATTTGCAGGAAGTTGCTATATTTCCGAAGAAGGGGAAGCCGTGCTGGTCAAAACCACTATGATACATCATTTTGCACCTGCCCAGCATTTTTGCAAGGGTTGCAAAAATTTCGCAACCCTACGACATTTTGTAAGGGTTCTCGAAAATTTCATGACCCCTCCGTATCTTCCTACGAGGGTTGCGAAAATTTCGACCTCTTGTCTTCAAATTTCGCAGCCCTCACTTTAATTGCCGCAGAGATTTGTGAAATTTCGCAACCCTCCCTTTAATTTTCGCAACCCTATTTCCAACACCTTGCAATTTGTGTCAGCCATTAAGCCAGTTCCATTTTGGCTCCCACGACTTCGTTCTGATACGTGATTTGCACCACCATCTTTGATCCCCACCTCACACCGTGGGCATCGGCTCCTTAAATAACCCCCCCCTCCCCTTTAGCTTGAAACCATGGTAAGAACTAGAGGAGGGCACAACTCTTCATCCTCGGCCGGAGTCGGAGGCCCTCTCCCCTGCCCCAGGCCACCCGTTCTTGCTTGACCCCTATCGAGTGCAGGCCCTCTTGTGTTCCTGCCACTTCTTTGCCCCGCCATCTCCCACAATGCGCAGGTATACCACCAAGGCAGGTCTACTTCCCACACCTCCATCTCACCCACGACCTACATGCAGACAGCTTCTATCCAAGCGGGTTAGGACCTCTGGCCCTGGTGAATCTTCGACAAATGACCTCGAGTGCCTCAATAGCCTTCACCCCATTACGGGGTAGCACGCGGCTAGGTCGGACTCTCCTTGCTTCGCCATCAGGAGGCCACTATACTCCTATGCCCCAATAGGAAGGAATATTGATTCTAGCAGCAAGGAGTTCCACGATGAGAACTTCTATGACATCCCGGCCTTTGCCAATTAGCTTGAACTCCGGGATTCAATGGGGCTCATTCATCACTACTATCTCGAGCCATTTATAACCCCGCACAGATTCTTCTACCCAAGAGTCGTGATTGATTTTTACCAGACCATGACATCTTGGGGTGAGAGCTACCTTACCGCTCTTCATTTCACCATTGACGGCCAACAGGGCATATTGAGAGCATCCGACATAGCTGCCACATTTCAACTTCCAATGACTCTTGCCAATTCAATAGACTTCAGGCAGTAGCCCCATCCTTTGCCCCGAGAGATGGTCTAGGTTCTCTCCGGAGCACATCCACTGGTCATATACTTTACCGGAGGCAGCTTCCTTCGGGAATGCTCTTTGTGGACCATGTGATGCGTTCCAATCTATTCCGTTGTAACACTAATTACGAGGCGGGCACGTCAGCGGGGCTTTATTCAGCATCTCGGAGAGGGCTGGTTTTGGTTCTTAGGATCTAATCATGTCAGCTTTGTTCCACTTCGAGGAGAATGTCCATAGAAAGAATCTAAGTGGGCCTGAGGCCATTCCACTGTTATTCTCTTGGCTACTTTCCTATGTCTTGGAGCACCTAGGCTTTCCCGTTGAGTCGCATCACGAGCGCCGTCGTGATTGTGAGGCCACCATCACGCGCAGAGTAGTGGCGGGTTTGTGGCGGGTCCTCAACTCTGCCTCTCCCTCTTGTTGAAGAGGGATCAGCAAAGTTCCTCGAAGGTCAGTTGCATCCTCCTACTCCTCACCTTGCCTAGGACTCTCACGATAAGTGTCACCTCATCCTCCTCCACCGGAGTGCCCGTGACATGACACTGCCTTCTCGTCACCCTCTCCCGGCCCACACTACTGCAGGTACGACCTCGAATTTTATCTGCCACACGTAGAGTTTGTCCACATTTACGCATCACTTCCCTGCGATTATGGCGAATGTTCGAATTTGTTGCTTCCACATCCACCAGGACCTTTGTTGCTGCCCGTATTGTCATGGCACGACGGATGACTGAATCGCGAGTCATCCTTACAGTTCGGGAACTGGAAGCACCACCTGCCAGATCCACCCCACCAGTAGCAGCAGTAGCTTCAGCATCACCAGCTCCACTAGCAGCTATAGTAGCATCTTAAGCAGGCCCAGATCCAACAGTTCAACTAGCAGCTTCTCCAGCTCTACTAGCTGATCATCCTTCAATTCCTACACCATCATAGGATGAGGATGAGGTTCCACCCCCTACACCTACATGAGGAGTTCTCACTTCCTCCTTTAAGTTTCCCTCCTGAGCTACATTGAGGATAATGCAACATCAGGTTGGGGGGAGAGTTAAAGAAGGAAGTGAATTTTATGTTTTGAGCCAGTTTATTTTGCAGTCAAATGTCTTATAGTTTTCGAACAAGTATAGCACATGTTTTTTTTTTTTTTAGTTTCTAATACATGTCTTTAGTTCATGTTTTTAGTTTATCAAAATGTTTTTAGTCTATTAGTTTCTTAGTTTCCATTGGATTTCTTAGAATTTTTTTTGTAATTCTTAGCCTGCAATGGGAGAAATGGAAGCTATTAGCTGTCTTTCTTGGTTTTAGAGTTGTTTTATGCTTATAAAAGTTGATGAAGTGTGGAAACTCTTCTTGTCTTCAACCTTACCTCTTCCTTTGAGCTAATCACACACTTTGCACATTAGTTTTCATTTATAAGCTGAAAAACTGCCTTGCCTCCTAATCCTTGTAAAAATATGGCCTAGTTTTTTACCACCTTTAATAGATTAGGATCCTTAAAAAGACCAATGAGTCTCAAAAAAAAAAAAAGAAAAAAAAAAAAGACAGTAATGTCTAAAAAAACAAAAACAAGAAAAGAAAAAGAGATTGACACTTACCTTGAAACCCGAGCATGGTCGAGGGATTTTATGTAAATGAATCTTTAGAGCCAGTGCCTAAGCCAACTGGTTGGGGAACTTTGCTGCTTGTTACATGGGTGAATAGGTGGTGTTTAACAATTTGTAGGTGCTAGAGTGTCGAATTTGCTAAAAGTTCGGGGTGAAATCTGAAAAGTTAGTGGTCGAAAGATCTTTATGAATTGATGCCCTAAATCTTGTTTGGTTGGGAGTCATCAGTGGACCCCCATTACATGGACAATTGTGAATTCAATACCCTCAGCATTTCACCCCTACAAAAAAAAGTTGTGAAATAAATGAGGCTCCTAGTCTATGGAGGTTGATTAGTCTGCTAGGTGTAGACAAGAGCTAGGTTGGGAGGACAGGACAGTCTGGCAGACTATTTTTAAAAACTGATAAAGTTAACACTTAGGTTTTTGTGGAAGGTTTCTTGTTGGTTCTCTAGGAGTCGAAATTCTTTTGATATTTGAATTTTCATAGCACATACTCCTCTTAAGATAGTCATTGGGCAGGATTTTGATGACTCTTATTGAAGGTTGGGTTTTATCACATCATTGCTTTTGGAAAACCATTAAATTTTTTTTTATGGATATATAGATCATCTTGCCTTAAATTATTTCATTCTTCCTTCATTTCTAAGGGACTAGCAATGTGTAGGTTGAGGGGAGTGATTACTACCTAAAAAGTGATATTTCATAACCTTAACACTCCAGTTTTTAAGCACTTTTTGTGTAGTAATCATCTTAATTAACCCAGTTGGCATGTTAAGGACCTAACAAGGCTACTAATCAAATTTTGTGGCAAGTTTTGTTGTTTTTAAAGGCTATACATCTTGAAGAAAGGGATTTAGCTTAAGCATGAAATCCCGATGCAAATTCGAGCTTTAGAGTAGAAGAAGGCAAAAACAGAACCAGAAAAGAAGATGCAATAGAAACCTTGCAAATATTCATAAGGGTTGCGAATTTTCGCAAGGGTTGCGAAATTTTCACAACCCTACAAAATTTTCTCAAGGGTTGCGAAATTGTCTGCCACATTTGACTTTTTTTTTTTTTATTTCTTTTTGTTTTCTTCCCAATTTCTCCCCATGTAATAGTGTTTATTTTGTACAATTTGGTAATTTGTATTGATTTGGTGGTATATAATGCCCCAAAGAAGACTTTGTAATTTTTTGTATTTTTTTATTATTGAAGTTTTGGGGAAGCTTGCTGAAGAATCTCTCGTTTTCTCTCAGTTTCTCTCATTTTCTTTCTCTATTTCTCACTGGCCAAACACCCTTTAAGGATGATTTCTCCAGAGGATGAGTGGCTAAAACTCCTACTACTCCCTTGAAGTAGAGGCCAGGGCAAAGGATCCTAAGGCGCAAAGGATCCTAAGGCAAACTAAGGGTTTCCATGTTTTCCACGTAGGTATTCACTGTCATTAATGTTATTTCCTTCAACTCTAGGTTTTGATCCATTTGTGTCACCTTGAATGGTTAACATTTGGTAAGCTTTCAGGGCTCATTGGATACTTAATGCTAGATCCAGTGATGTCCGTTAGTTATCACTTAAGTATGGTTGATTACATCAAAACCATTACTTGTTTGCTTTTCACATATGGTTTAAATCAAAACCATTTTGTTTGCTTAAAAACTCATTGCTTGCTTTAAACATGGTTTACAATTAAAACCATTAAATACCAATGTAAAACAGTTTATAATAATAATACACTAGTATTTGAAAAATAGGTTTAGAACACTCACCTTTTTGTTTACCAAAACTTGAGCACGACTCCACAACTTTCCCGCCTTTGCTTTTAGCCTACACACTCAAACGAATACGGTGAAAACATTAATCGCCTGTGTATAGCGTAAAACTTAACGTACTTCACACGCAAGTCACTTTAGGGTCACACAACATTCATATAAAGCCAATTAACAATTTACCCTTGAGCACTAAAAAGCCCATAACAAAAAAACCACTCATTTTGGTAAACCTTTTTCCAACAATACTCTCTAGACTTTATTACCCAAAAATTATTCAAACGGTCTTCAAAAATTATGAAACTCTACAGATCAGTCCTTTATATATCCAATGACATCTCTTTAAATTTTCAATTTAAAATTCCTTCTCTAAGGCCCTCAACCGCATAACACAAGTTACAGCATGTTTTTGATGCCAAATTGGTTAGCTCACTGAATCACCTACTGTTATCCTTGATTTCTGGGGTCTTAACTCTATAAATTGGAAATTGTTTCTTCACTCATTTGAAGCTATGGTTCTAAGGTTTCTTCTCCAATTGGAATCACCCAATTTGAATCACCAAAACTCAAGTTATTGTATTTTATATCTAGATTACTCAAATTAGCAGAACAGAATCTGCACATAGCTCTACTTTGAAAAATTTCTGGGCACTTTGGGGTTACAATTTGCTTAAACTTCCTTCAGATAACATATTCCCCTATAAGTATATTTTACCCATAATTTTGAATCACTCAATTTGGATAAGTGAAACTCCACTTATGGCCAAAACACTACAACCATACCCAAAACAGAGCATAATCAGTGAGCTACACGAGCTCACCTTTCAGTCCGTATTTGAAAGCCTTAGAGATACAAATTGCTCTTGGTCCCTTCTATACATTTGTAGCCCTATCTCTTATGGTTCTTTACCAATTGGAATCAATTCATTTGGATTATTCTAACTTAATCTATATCCAAAACAAAAACAGGGGTTTTACAAAATTTTGACAGCAATTCCTTTAAAAACCCAACATTCTCCTTTGTTTTTTTTACAACTAGTGCTAAAACCGTAATACCTCAATAGCCAAACAGAAAGTCATTCAAAACCACTCCATAACACTTGTATTGGTGGTTTGGAACTCCATCTAACAAAACCCTAGGTAAAAATCTAAAAATTCAACCTAAGGTCCTGAATTCCTTCAAACCATAGAATTATGATGGCTTCATGTTTATTCTTTACCAATTAGGATTTACCACAAACTTCAAGAATTCTAGGGTTAGGATGATCTCTCCCCAAAATCCTAGAACAAGGAGCAATTAATCTCCATGGAAAATTCATACCAAAAACCCTAGACATCTAAATACACTTGATTTCAAGATAAAAACATACCTTTTTTATCTCCTTCTTCTCCTTCTCCTTCTTCTTCCTCTTCCTTTCTCCCTTGCTCTATTCTCTCCTCTCCAAAAGCGCTGGAGCTAGCTGGGATCAAATGAGACTTTGGTTTGTCTCTTCCCATTTTATAATCTCTGTTTGCCCAATCATAAAGTGGGTCCTCCATCTTCCAAAATTGCACTTTAACTTTGTTATTTCTAGTATGGCCCATCTCTACTCATTTTATGATTTTCATATCCTTTTTGACCAATTATGATTTTAACCCTTGTTCTAATACAATTTCCGGGTTCTATAAATTATCATTTCATATTTTCATCCTTAATAATAACTCCCAAAAATATTACAAGTTCACTTGGTGCTCTTATACGCCCCTACAGTTACATGTACTGTACACCTTCTCGGGCCGGGGTGTTACACTCCTAGCTCAAATTGCTTGAGAATCAAACAAGTTAGGAGGTTAACACTGACACCCAAGTCTAGGAGTGCCTTTTCTATTTGGGTCTCTCTATGGATTATCGAGGGCGGTGGAGATGACTGAATCTGACATGTTTTGTGAGGAAGGCCTTTCTTTCCATGTTAAGTCCCCTTTTCACCGTACACAATTCCTTCAATAATTTAGCATACGCAGGGACTTGCTTAATCATATCGAGGTTGGGGTATTCACTTTAACTTGATGAAGCACTTTGAAAATTTTCGAAGTATCTCCCTTCATCTTCTTTCCATACAAAGCATTAGGGAATGGGGTGGAGTAAGATGTACGGAGTCGCCTGCCGATAACATTCCTCTCCGATTTCCTTTTTTGGCCTTTAGAAGTTTCGGTCTTCAATGTGATCTGACCCCTTTTCCTCTATCTTGGACCTCACTTCCTTTCTTTTTGTATTAGGTGGTAGTGGTTCAGGTTTGTCTAATTGTTTACCACTTTCTAAGGGTCATCACCGCTTGTACTTCCCTTAAGTTAGCTGAGCTGCCATTGTCAGCCTCCAATTCATTTACATTCCTTAGGTTCTATTGAGGTTGAGATAGGAATCTTTCCTTTTCTCTTATAGTTAATGAATCAATAAGTTTGGAAAATGCATCCTGCATGTTGTTCATTTTTTGGCCAATGTCTTCTTGCCATTTCTCCAAAATCTCCTAACCTATTATTGGTTTTCCTATTATTTTCTTTTTACTGACCAATGAAATCTTCCATCATTCTCTTTAAATCCCCAATGTCAGAACTATTTGATGGTGAGGCTTGAGTGATTTGGTTATGCTCTTGGTTTTGTCTCGCTGTGAGTTAGGATGAATTCCTCAAACTTTGGGTTGCTTGGTGGTGTTCCCATATGCATTATTGTTTCTAAATGGAGGGGCTTCATACTCATCTGCTTGATTTACTTGATCTCCATTTAGGTAGTTACTTGTTAGATGGTTCCATGAATAACAATAAGTACATGGAATAGGAGAGGTCTCATAATATTGAACCGCTTTAAAGTCACTCTTAAAATGGTGGACACCACCTATGGCATTAGGTAGTAGTCTTGTTCTATTGACATCTCTCATTTGTGACTCTTTATAACCGTTAGATATAGACCTGCTACGTAAGTGATGAGTACTCAAATTACGTGTTTTTAAATATATAATTTGAGCCATTCTTGAGTACTTATCACTACAAAACCCCTAATTTAGCCATTGGTAAGTTCTAAAGCATGAAACCGCTGAAAATATTAAGTTGATGTGTTTTTGCAGGTAATTAGGTGCTATTAGCAAGGTTTTTAGCCTTTAAGGCAAGCCATAGGTACTTTGAAGGTTATCTTATGCGGGTACATGTTCATAGATGATCAGATGTAAATTGAAGCTAGATGGCTTATAAGGAAGTCGCGACCACTATAGTATTTGTGAAAATTCGCATAATAGTCGAATCCTTGCTATTGAAATTTGCGATTACTACATAGTCTACTTGAAAATTTGTAGTGTAGTCATTTACTCTCTGGAAGATTTCACTTGATCACTTAAAGGTAATTGCAAAATTACAAGATAAACTACAATATGGAAAATAACCTGATGCAGGTTGGTGGAGGATGCCTTTTGATCATCAGAAAAGGAAAAAAGACACACTAAGGACTCTTATAGACTTTTTTTTTTATTAAGGATATATAAGGAGAGAAAGTGAAAAGAATGGAGATGAATTCTAGAGGAGATCTCACGAAGGCTTGAAGGTGGCGATAGAGTTCAACGGAATTCCAGACGTCTTTCTCTTATTCTTCTAATGTTTTCTCTATATTTTCGTTTTGTATTTAGTTTAGTCATGTTCTAGTTTACTTTTCTAGGTTATGAACACCGTGTTTTAGGTTTTGATATGTGATATGGGCGAAAAATAAGCCCAATATCCAATTCCCTAGGCCCAGAGGAAATGGCGGGCTCCATATCAAACCAGGCCCCACATGTCAGCACGACGGAGGTCGATCCCGAGGCTAAAAGCCACAGATCAAGGACGGTTGAAAATCCTCTTGAGTCAATAAGCCCTTACATCTCATCTAAAGCAGAAAATAGAAAGATATATTTTATTTATTCCCGGATCCGCCTGTAAAGGAAAGAAAGGATAATGATAGATCATTGCCAGTTGGACATCCTCCTATAAGGAAAGAAGACTATCCCAAGTTAACCGCTTTTTTCTATATCCTGTACCAGATCCGATATGGACTAAAATAAGAAATATTCCATCCAATGGGAAGGACTCCTAATTACTATCCAACTGGTTGAGTCTTAACTATAAATACGAGGCCATCCCATCGGTGAAAATGCCTTGACATTCTTAGACGCATACTCGTGTACCAACCGCGTTACGCCCTCTAGCGGTTTCTCTTTTCTCGAAAAGCGGCTTAGGCATCGAGCCCGCGGGCGGCCTCGCGACCTTCTTCTTTGTTCTTGTAGAGGAGTGCTGCGTCAGAACTGCCGTCCAGCAGTCTGGCGATCTGTCTCAGCCCGAGGCGATCCGGGCGCTGCATCGGCCATAAACAATCCGGGTCAGCCCGGCGGCCCCCACGCTCGGCCCGATTCAGGTTGAAAAGCATCATCGGTTAAAGCGTAGTCTTATGGAACGGCGGTTTCTGTACAAAACTCGCCCGATTTCTCGATTCGCGATGGTATCGACTCGGAACCTGGCGGGAATGCGCGCGATCCACCAGGATGCGGGATCCACGGGAATCGGACAATAGGCCTCGGGACGATAGAAACAGAGCCAACACGAACTAAGTGGAAGCACTCCGCCTCGTCAATCAACGCCTGGTAGAGGAATTGGAACAATTGACGGGCAGGTCACGACATCGAGGAGCCTCGCTTGAGCCCGGGAAGGCCGCGTTCCACACGGCCCAGGCCACAGTCATGGCAGCCTCGAGATGTCGAGGCTGACGGGGAATCCAATCCAAGCCGGGGCACGAGCCCGCAGTGCTTTATAGAGGAAGCTTGATCACGGAAGACGGGGTCGGGAGGCGAGAGAACCTCCTCGTCCCCACCGCGACAGAGCAATCATGGGAGCGAGAGGTTTAGGAGTCTTCGGAAATCGACCATTATGAAAGAGGCGGATTAAGGACGTACCCGGATACTATGGGTACTTTGGTACAACAAAGTGAATCACCCTTCACGGTCAGTATTACGTTACCCGCTCGGCCAAAATTCGAGAATGCATGAGTGGAAGTCTTTGGCCGGAGCAGACCCCAGTCGACCATCTTAACACTTACAAGAACCGGATGGAGTTGCATGGGTAGCCAAGACCTTTTGTCTTGTTGCGGGGCTTCGCTACCACGTTAAAGGCCCAGCCTTGCTTTAGTTTAATAGAATCCCTCCTTCATCAATCTCTTCGTTTGAGAGCTATCCATCGGCTTTAGTCTCCCTTCGCCCGGAGGCTAGAATACGAGAAAGCGAGGCACCATGCATTGTGAGTCAAGCAGGCTCGCGAGAAAGCACGAGTCCTCGTGCAAAAAGATTCAATGCGAATCCTTGAAGATAGATCTGCCGATGAAAAATTCACCATCCACGTTATCGCGAGTGGGAGTGCGGTCGAAAGACTAATGTTTTCCATCTCAAAAATCCTGGCCCAGTATGGCAGGAAGTACTCATGAAAACAAAGTACATAAACGGCGAGGAAGCCCTCATATCCAAGGAGAACTTCGTCCCACCCATAAAAAATTACAACGAGACAAACGGCGGGACGGAGCCACTGGCGAACGACCCCGGGAGAATATACAGGAAAAGATCGAGCGATCTCAGGCGGGGAAATCTCGGGAGCCGTGCGGGCCCACCACAATCGAAGAAAGGCAACTGGCGTTACTCACTGCAACGCTTCCTCACTAACAGCCTCGATTATCACAAATCTTGCCACATGAAATGCAGACGGCGGTTCTTGAGGTGGCTGACTCGGATGAAATCGGATCCCGCGCTGAGGCAACACTAAGTGTGCGGTTTCATAGGAATTTATGGGCATCGCGCGAACAGCTGTATACAACTAAGGAGAGAAATAGAGTACCTAATACAGCGAGGATGCCTCGGGAGCTTCATATCTCCCGAGGAAATCAAGCCCCTAATCAGGCAGGAAATCGAGCGGGCCGGGACCGGGCCAAACTCAGCAGCCACCGCCTCGACAAACGACGACTCAGCACCAGCAACCCCTTGGAGAAATCCACGTAATCTCAGGAGGATTCGCGGGGAGGAGAATCTAGTTTGGCTCGGAAAGCTCACTTTAGCGCATCGGTCGTCGGAGATGGGAGATACAAGCGATATCTAAATTACCTCGACTAGACACAACCATCGTTCTCGGCTCGGTTGGAGGGATCATCGGCACCCCATGGCGACCCATTAATTGGTTCTGTGATCGTAGCCAACACAACGGAGTTCATCGGGTTTTAATCGACGCGGAAGTTCGGCCGACATCATTTTGCCTCGACCCAGCTGACAAAATGGGCGTGGGAGAGAGAAAAGCAGGCACAATCGACCTTGGCGTCTGCGGATTTTCTAGGGAAAAGGTGTTGCCTCTAGGCTCAATTCAACTGGTACTCACTTTGGGAGAACCTCCATGCGAGCGGCTTGACGGCGAGATTTCTCATTGGGCCCCATCAACATAACATGTTATTAGGAGGCCGTCACCAGCCTTGATAAAGCCTTCCCCTCCGTGTCATCCCGGTTATCAAATTCCCAACCATTCACGGAATAGGGATGGTTCGAGGAGATCAGCGGGTGGCCAGGGAGTGCTATACAGCCTCCGTCAAACAGAGAGCGGTCGACAACGTTAATATGGATGAGCTCGACATGCGCGACGAGGTGCTCACCCGACCCGAACCTTCGAGGAACTTAGGCAGGTTCCTGGATGGCGACCGGACGTCTGGCTACATCGGCTCCAGGTGCTCGAAATCTCAAGCGTCTCCTCGCGCAGTTTCTAAAGCAGAACAAGGACGTTTTCGCATGGAAGCAGTCAGATATGGGAGGAATTGACCCTGCAGTAATCACACATAAATTGAACACTGACCCTTCAGCCCAGGCCGTCCCAGCGAGAGCGCGGGGCTTACCGCGCGGAAAGGCCAAAAAGCCATCAATGAAGAGGTTGGCAAACTCCTCCAGCGAGACGTCGGGGAAGTGGAATACCGAGTGGTTGGCAAGCGTCGTACTTTCGTTAAAAGCGAAGCGGCGAATGGCGACTACGTATCGAGCTTCAGCGACATAATAGCTTGTCGAAGACGGTTTCGCTACCGAGAATCGATCTCATCGTGGATGCTACGGCAGGTCATGAACTTCTTAGTTTCATGGATGCCTTCTCCGGGTACAACCAGATCAGCATGGACTGAGACGAAAAGACCTCGTTAAAGTCACGGCCTGAGGACTGTTGTTGTCGAGTGATGCCGTTTGGGCTCAGAATGCGGGAGGCGACCCCCTACCGAGGAGACTAGTAAACGGATGTTCCAAGCGAGATAGGCACCACTATGGGTAATACATAGACGACATCTTTGAGTTAAGTCCACCTACTGTAGATACCCACATCGCTCATCTCTGGGAGCGTTCAGGATTTTAAGAAACTATAATATGAAGTGAACCCGACCATCGCCTTAGCGTGTCAGTACAGAAAATTTAAGGCTTCATAGTCAATCCTGGGAATCAAAACCCGGATAAAATAAGGCATTTTCGACATGCCACCACGGAGTCGAGAATAAAGAAGTACAGCGTGACGGGGAGGATAAGGCGCTCTAAGTGCGTTTTCGTGTCTGAGCAAGTGATAGATGCCAGCCGCTTTCTTCCGGGTTCGAAGAGAAGCCTTTTGTGGATCTGAGAAGTGCGGGAGCGTTCTCGGCGAAGACATATCGAGCTCCTCCCATCCTAGTGAGCCACGTAGAGGAACTCCTCACCATATGCGAGTGTCGAACTTTCAGCTGTGTCACCGTCGAGGAGATAGAGAACGGATTCAGCATCCGGTTTATTACTGCAGCCGAGCCCTAAGAGGAGCAGAGGAAAGATACCCGAAAATGGAAAAATTAATTTTGGCCCTGGTAATTGCTGCTCGGAAGCTCCGCCCGTATTTCCAAGCTCATACCATAGAAGTCCCAAGGCGAATACCAGTAAACCGTCACAAACCCGGAGACCTCAGGCAGACTAATGAAATGGGCTATAGAACTGAGCGAGTTTGACATCAGATATAGGCCGAAAACCGCCATAAAGGGACAGGTCTTAGCAGACTTTGTCATGGAATTTTCATCGACAATCAGACGGGTACCCGGCGCGACCGACCTTTCACTTGGGAAGCTCTTTGTAGATGGAGCCTCAAACGCCCAAAAATTGGGCGAGGTCTTATCCTAACCTCTCGAAGGAATAGACATTGAATATGCACTTTCGGGTTTGGATTGAACATCGACAATGAGCCGAGATATGAGGCGTCATAGCGGGCCTCGACCTTGCTCATTCGTTAGAGGTTGATCGGTTAGAATTCTAAAATGACTCTCAAGCGGGTGGTTAGGCGAGATAGGGTACATATGAGGCGAAATGATCCTGTATCTCGGAAGGTTGAGACTTATCAAGGGATCGCTAGGGTCCATGCCAACACGTGTCCCGGGCGAGAGGAATTCGACGACGCCTTGTAAGCTAGCCCGGCCTCTCGGGAAGACCTCGGCATGTCAACACACAATCGAATACTTAGTGAGAACCTTATCGACCCTTATAGCATGATGGTGCGAGTAGGATCAGGGCGAGATTGGATGGACCACTGTTGGGATTATATTAATGACGGAACCCTAGGATGACGAAAGAAGCGGCGAGATAAAGTGAGATCTTCAGTTACCAACCACAAAGGAAGCCTTTACAGAGGATTCTTCACTCTGAAATGCATCGAGAAGACAGGTACGTGCTAAGAGAAGTACACGAGGGCATATCTTGAGTCATAGAGACTCGGGCATTATCGGGGAAGGTCTTGAGGCGGGGATACTGCGGCGGCTATACTCAAGGGCATAGCGGCCTAGTCAAAAAATGCAAGATCTGCCAGGAGCACGCCAAGATCTCACGCCTCCCATCAGAACCACTAACGTCGATCACAAGCCCTTGGCCATTCCAACAATGGGGTTTGGACATATTGGGACCCCTGCCCATCGGAAAAGGACAGTGTAAATTCATAATCATCGCAGTAGATTACTTCACCAAATGGGCAGAAGCCGAGCCTTTAGCTACAATCACGGAGCAAAAGATACGTAATTTTGTGTGGCGAGCTATCATTTGCAGGTTTGGTATCCCGAGAGCCCTGGTATCAGACAATGGAAAACAGTTCGACAACGACAAATTTAGAGACTTTTGCGCCGAGCTTGGAATTAAAAATTATTACTCATCCCCAGCACACCCGCAGTCGAACGGACAGGCCGAGGTCACCATCAGGACCCTTAAAGACGCTTTGAAGACCAAGTTGGAAGACCATAAAGGAAATTGGGTAGAATACCTTCTGAGTACTATGGGCCTCTGAGCAACCTGAAGCTGACTACGGGAAACCCCTTTGCCTTGGCTTTTGGCAGAGGCGGTCGCCCTTGTAAGTCGGAATAAAATCCCCGGGTTGAGTTAGCATCGAGAGGAGCACAGCAATGAGGCCCTTCGTCACGAACTTAGAACTCCTAGACGAGAAGCGCGAGGCGAGGCGCTGGAAGGAATATCAAAGGAAAGCGGCCAATTATTACAATCGAAAATTCGGGCCTGGCTACATCGATGATTTAGTCTTAAAGAAACTCCTGCCGGCAAGGAAAAATCCAGCGCATGGAAAGATGATTTAGTGGGAGGATCCTTACATCATAGCAGTCGTCGAGGCCAGAGGCGATTCTGAACTCAAGCGAGAAGGAAAAATCTTGAAGCATCGTGGAATCACGGAACATCTCAAACGTTTTTACCAATAAGCGTTGGTCTGTAATAGGGCCATGTTAATTAGTGCATAGCGAGTTGAACATTTGTTAATCACGATGTCGGACATCTCATACAGTTCAAATATACGGAAATCAGAAAGGAGCATAATAGGAAAATTCATAAAGAAAAAGGCTCTCTTTATTACAGTCAGATTATAATCAAATTACAATTAGATTACAATCGGAGTACAATTGGATTACAGCCAGTCGCATCATCCCCTACATCTTGAATAGCATACAGCACGAGCAGCGCAAAAAAAAAAAAAAAGGGAAAAAGAAAGCGGGGCAGAAGAAGGAAATGTGGAAGCGGAAGATGAGAGAAGAAGGAGAAAGAAAGAGGAAAGGGGGAACAAGGAAAGAAAGAAAGCTGGATGAAAATGCAAAAAAAAAAAAAAAAAAGAAAGGAGAGGTAGAAAGGAGGAGGAAGAAGATGGCAGAAAAACGGAAAGAAGCGAGAACAAAAGTTGCGCCGCTGCAGGCACTCCTAGCCAAGCTAGGGAATAACATGACTCCCATAAAGGGGAGACTAGGGAAAAACACAACTCCCACAAATGGAGATCCAGAAAAGTTGATCGAAAAGCGTCAGAGGAACCCCAGCAAGGACAGCCAAACTTCGAACATCCATCTTGTGCGAACTTCATTCACATATTATAAAAGTAGAATCTCCAAAAGGGCATAATGCGGGGATGACGAACAACTATTTATAAGTAGGGCGGCGAGCTCGCATAAGCGTTCAATTCTCCATCAATCAGCATTAAAGACGTTCGCACTTTTCCAAGAGAATCAGAAGTCGAATGGCCACATGCAGCAGTTCAATCCAAACAGGTCACGCTACCTGAGGAGTCAGATCCGCTCAGGCTACATTGCCACTCGACTTCATCGCCACTTAGGTGGGCATGCAAGGCCACGGCGCCGAACCCGCGGCTGCTTTCGGTTGTGAGCCCTTCTACTGCACGAGGTCCACCTTTACCTAAAAATTCCCGGATCAAGCTCGGTACATTGCCCGCTCGGCTACATCGCCACTCGGTGGAACGCCACGAGGCCACGACGCCGAGCCCGCAGCTCAATTTGTGAGCCCCGTCTACTCTGCCGCAGTCCACTTGTACCTAAGGGTCGGATCAGCTCGGGCTACATCGCCCGTGGCTACATCGCCACTTTCGACTCACGTCGCGCTCGGTGGGCATACGAGACCCTTCGTGCGGGCCGTTGCTCGCTCGTGAAGTCGTCTGCTCCGACCGGCCCTTGTTGCCTACGCGGTGGTCAACCCATTTCGATTTGGAGCATCACCAAGACCCTTTGCGCCGTAGGCCAGATTGCTCACTCGGCCAGTCGTCTGCTCAGCACGGGCCACCTTTGCTAAAATGGGTGGACTAGCCCGTTTCGATTTGGGCGCCACCAAGGCCCTTTGCGCCGTGAGCCCTGGATTGCTCACTGCGTGGTCGTCTGCTCAACACACAGACCCACGTTGCCTAAATGGGTCAAACCCCGGCCCCATTTTAAATTTGGGCATACCAAGACCCTTTGGGGCCCATGAGCCCTGGATTGCTCAATCGGCGAGTCGTCTGCTCCAGCCACAGACCCGCATTTGCCCTGCGTGAGTCGGAGCCCAGCATTCGTTTGGAGCGCCACCAAGGCCAGCTGTGCCCATGGGCCCAGTTGCTCACTCGACGAGGTCGTCTGCTCAACACGAGCCCGCAGCTACTTCATCGTCGGACCAGCCCATTCGGCTGGAGCGCCACCAAGGCCCTGGCAGCAGACCAGTATTCACTCACGTGGTTTCTTCCTATCGGCCGGCATTGGGCCCAGGCTCTACCCTACCTGACGAGCTCTTATCATCGGTCGGTATGGGCCGAGCTCTACTTCACAATTTACATTGTCGAGCTCTTCCTATCAATCAGCATGGACGAGCTCTAATATACTATTCACTCAGACGAGCTCTTCTATCAGTGACATGGAATGACTCTGCCTGCTATTGACGAGCTCTTCTCATCAGTCAACATGGACGAGCTCCTACTTCACAATTTACATTGACGAGCTCTTCTCATCAATCAGCATGGACGAGCTCTAATATGCCATTCACTCTGGCCAGGCTCGCCCTGTCGGCCCGACATGGGCCAGGCTCTGCCTACTTATTGCGAGCTCTTCTATCATTCGGCATGAGTGACTCACAATCTACTATTCACTTTGACGAGCTCTTCCTATCAATCAGCATGGACGAGCTCTAATATGCTATTCACTCTGACGAGCTCTTCCTATCAGCCAACATGGACGAGCTCCTACTTCTAATTTGACAGGCTCTTCCTGTCGGCCCGGCATGGACGAGCTGCCTGCTGATGAAGGGCGAGCTCTTCTCATTAGTAAACATGGGCGAGCTCTACTTCTAATTTACATTGAGCTCTTCTCATCAGCTCGGCATGGGCCGAGCTGTCACTATTCACTCACGTGAGCTCTTCTATCGGCCAACATGGGCCAGGCTCTACCCTACTACGATGACCCGAGCTCTTCTGTCAATCGGCATGGACCGAGCTCTAATCTACTATTCACTTTGAGCTCTTCCTATCAATCGGCATTGGGCGGGGCTGCAATCACCTATTCACTTTGGCGAGCTCTTCACATCAATCGGGCATGGGACGGGCGCTCTAATGCATATTCACTCGGCGAGCCTTCCCTGTCGGCCAGCATGGGCGAGCTCTACCCTACTGTCGGGCCAGGCTCCTCTTCTCATCGATCCATGGACGAGCTCTGCTTACAATTTACATTGTGAGCTCTTCTCATCAATCGGCATGGATGAGCTACAATCTCTTATTCTCAGCGAGCTCTTCTGTCGGCCAACATGGACGAGCTCTACCCTACTACATTGACGAGCTCTTCCTATCAATCAGCATGGACGAGCTCTAATCTACTATTCACTTTGACGAGCTCTTCTATCCAATCGGCGTAAGGGCGAGCTCTAATGTCTGCTATTCACTCGTGGCTCTTCATCAGCCCGACAATAGACGACTCTACTTCCACGATTTACAGCGGCGAGCTCATTCCTGTCGGCCAACATGGGCGAAGCTCTACCCTACTATTCGGGCGGCTCTTCTCATCTGGTGCCTTGGACGAGCTCCTACTTCACAATTTTACATTGTGAGCTCTTCCCTGCTCCGGTCGGCATGGAGCGACTCTGCCAGTACAGCGAGCTCTTCCTTTCGGTCGGCATGGGCGAGCTATAATCTACTATTCACTGCGAGCTCTTCTGTCGGTAACATGGAATGAGCTCTGCCTACTACTCCGACGAGCTCTTCTCATCAGTCAGCATGGACGAGCTCCTACTTCACAATTTACATTGGCGAAACTCTTCTCATCGATCGGCGTAAGACGAGCTCTAATCTTATTCATTGCGAGCTCTAATCTACTGTCGGCCAACATGGACGAGCTCTAACCTACTATTCACTCTGACGAGCTCTTCCTATCAGCCAACATGGACGAGCTCTACTCTACTACTCAAACGAGCTCTTCTCATCAGCCAACGTGGACGAGCTCTATTCAACTATGCGTTTTTACCAGCTCGCCCTGCCAATTCACATGGAGAAGCCCCGTTCAACCACTTATATTGACGAGCTCGCCATTAATTTCACTTGGCGAGCACCTGCCTCTCACTATATGGACGAGCTATCACGCGGTCCGCGTGAAGCGATTCTGTTAATCGCTTTGACAGGCTTTCCTTTAGTTTGGCGAATGGCATCTGAGGAAACCCTCAGAGGAAAGTGAGCTGATTGCTCAAACCCTTAGCAAGATCATCGGTTTGGAATAAATACATATGTAATCCAACAAAGATCAAGTTGCCGTAAAATGTGTATTTATCGAAAAGAAATTTTACATGGATCCTAGGCCCCGGGCGCAGCTAAATGAAATAAATATAGGCGGTAAAAAAAGAAAGAAAAAGAAATTAAAGAATTGAGATGTCCCTGATCACGCGCAGGGAGGAAGGGATGAGAAGTGAGAATGGATTTCAATAGAGTCTTAGGGCCCTTGGAGATAGCTATGGAGGAGTGATTCCTCTGCCTCTCGTCATAAGGAGATCCAAAATTGAGATCTGGCTTGGGATGCGCGAGAGCGGCTTTCCTTTGGCTTGAGCCACCCGAAGCCCGCGAGCACAGGCCTGATCCGGGTTGCCTAATAGCCTGTTCTGCAGCCATCAAGACTCAGTGAGAGGATGGCGCAATCCGGCATTCTCGTTTGCTTGCTCAGACAAATTAACGACCTCGAAAGACTCGCGACGAAGGTCGCGGCACCTCGCCAGAAGCCGGGCGAGGCGCTGAGATTGTGTTTCCCTATGGAAGTCAAGCAAGCATTGGTCGCCGTGGTTCATTCCAGAAGATCGCGGGTGCCCGGGAGGTAGCAGGCTCTCATCCCAACCAGTTGAAGCTCATGCTGAGCAACGCCCGATCCCTCCCGAGCCTCAACCGAGTTGCCCCAGGCGCTGGGTTGTGTCAGAGCCTCTTGAAGCTCACCGGCCGCCGTCAAGCTGTTCTGAGCCGTCGCCTCTGCTCTGGCTGACCGGCGACGAAGTGTGCTGATGGGACCTTAAAGTCGCTCATCTGATCTGTTGCACGCGCTCCTGCGGCTACGCCCTTCGGCAATGGCGTGCCTTAGCCTTATAAATCTGGCGATCTTTGGTGCTTCTCATTTAATTTGGCGCTTTCGACGGACCACTTCCGATGGTATGGCACGCCGCCAACCGCCAAGTGATCGCTGGGCGGCGAAAGCGAGAATGGTGATAAACGTTAGTAGGGCTTACCAAGGCGCCCGCCAGGGTAAAACCAGCTGTCCGGCGACGCACGGCCTCCAGTGAGAATCCTTGACAATAGAAGAAAGCGGCGCTGCCGTAGTTGATATTGGAGAAGCGAAGAATCACAGGCGTTATTCGCCGCTGTTTGACTTCTTTCTCTTGGTTCGCCACCTCTCGAGAAGCAACCCGGCGTCTTGAAGGCGGACCATCTGGATTGCCGAACTGCGCTTGATGTATCAATGGCCCTCACCCAGTTATACTCGAAACAGGCTTGAAGGGCGTGAAGGCATAAACTAGGCAAACATCAGCCAATGGTGTGCAGCTCCAACCATAGGCCGAGTGAGATCTGATTTACGAACTTTAAGTGGCGAACCAATCTCTCGAGATTTGTGATTTTCCTTTTCCATTGGGAAGCCTGAGGACATGCCTAAATGAACAAAATTTCCCCAGAAGTGGAGCGCGGTGATGGTCAGAAGCTATAAGTTGCTGGAAGAGGCTCAGGCGGAGATCGTCTGGTTTATCAAGCCCTGGAAACGGACAGGAATCTTGGGACTATCAACCTTTGGCGACCAGACAATTCATGATGTTGTTGTCTTATAGCTAGGTGAAAACGGCACGAGCCTGATATCAAAGCGGCGTTCAGCCGTCTTGGGACCAAACCCATTAAAGCGAGCCAGTATACGAAGATTATCGGGGTGTGGTCGTGGGGACACACTGGTGTATCCTGTCGAAAAGATGTGCTCTGGGAACAGCGGCTCCACGAAGAAATGCACGCCCTTCCATGAGCTATCTTGAGAGAAAGTGGAGTCGGAGATACAGGCTCAGGCGTTTGGAGAAGAAAATACCGCCCCTTCCATGACCTATGAAGAAGGTAGCCCGAGATTACCAGAGCTCCGTGAGCGCTTGGAGAAGAAAATGAAGCCCTCGGGAGTAGCTATTGAATGAAAAGATGAAGGAGCAGAGCTATGCTAGGGACGCCGAACCCTCTATCCCTAAAAAAGACCAAAAGGCCTACCAAAATACCCCAGCCATTGGGAGCCAGTTGGGAAGGACAAATGTTGAAATGTTGCAGAACCCCTTTCATGAAGGGGTGCAGTGGAAAACGAAGGCCATTATCGAAGGCGACTTCAAAGAAGCACCATCCTGCACCCAGGCCGATAAAGAGTCGAACATCTCGGGACCCACTGGACAACGGGGAGGTCGATAGCGACAAGAAATGGTCCCATAAAGGGCCAACCTCGCAGTCCCACGCGCTCACAAAGATGCCTAAGGCAACATTGAGGAAATCTGACCCCTTGGGGTATTTGATCATGTTCAATTTCCTTTTACCCTTATCTAACGGACGGGAGGCGCTCGTATAGGTTGAGGCCAAACGACCGTCAAACAAGTGGAACACTCTGTAGCCGCCTGACCCAAGATCAACGTAAGAGTCATCACTGATACGCAAAGAAGAAGAGCGATTTGGACCCATGACGGCAAATAGTAAAGAGACGAGCCGAACAAATAAACCCTGGGAGCCTCGACCTATCAACGAAAGGACCCCACACGAAAAGAAGCAAGACGTTGCACCTAGGAATAAAGCTTTAAAGAACAAGATCGAGAAACTCGAGATGAGGGCCGATGAAAGAGACCGAGGGAGTCAAGGAGAATATGAAAACAAGCGAAACCCGAAGAGTCACCATTAATCATCTCTTAGGCAGCCCTTTTTCGAACGGACTGCGGGGAATAGTGTATCGCAACGTGAGCAAACAATTACGCCTTGCACACGCCCGTATAGCTGGCCGGGGCAAATCGATATATATAAAAATAAGCCCAATATCCAAATTCCTTAGGCCTGTGAGGAAATGGCGGCTCCATATCAAACCCGTGCCACCATATGTCAACCCGAAGCAGAGGTTCATCCATCGAGCCCAAAGCCGACCGAGACTCCGTTGAAAATCCATAACCGTCCAATAAGCCCATACATCTCATCTAAACAAAATAGAAAAGATATATTTTATTTATTCCTGCATCCCACCATAAGGAAAGAAAGGATAATGATATATCATCGTCATTGACATCCTCCTATATGAAAGAAGACTATCCCAAGTTAACCGCTTTTTCCTATATCCTGTACCAGATCCGATATGGACTAAAATAAGAAATATTCCATCCAATGGGAAGGACTCCTAATTACCATCCAACTGGTTGAGTCTCAACTATAAATACGAGGCCATCCCATCGGTGAAAAGTACGCCCAACACCCTGTGACGCATACCGTATGCAAACATGCTCGCCCTCTGCGCCTCTTTTCCTCGTAAAGAAACTAACTTAGGCATCTGAGACGCCACCCGCATAGCCCCCACGACCTTCTTCTTTGTTTCGCAGAGGAATGCTAGCGTCCTGAGCCTACCGATCAACGCAACGATCCTCGTTCTGCCTGCACGATCCGCACGCCGCATCCCAGCCCATAAACAATCCTGTCCAAATTTCAACGACCCCCACACGCTCCAAATTTCGCCTCGGTTGAAAAAAAGCATCATCAATATGTAATATTTCAGCACAAAGTCGATTTATATATTGATATTTTTCATTCCAATCTTAATGCTTGTGAATACCTAATCAATATTTGACCTTGAGACTAAGAGAAGATGGTGATATGGGAAAAGGAATGGATAACCATGTGATGATCATAGCCTAGAGATACGCATGACTCACGTGTGGTCTTAGGATTAACTAAGATTAGTGCTTCCTATAGGCCTATGGCTTGAGGCAAAGATGAGTTAGTCGAGTCTTTTGGATAGGTAATTGATGCTCGGGGAGATCATTGATAGGATAGGCTAGTCGACCTTCAATATATGACTTGATGCTTAAGATTCAATCAGACTCAAGATGGTAGGATTAACCTAGGTGAAATTGGAAACCCTAGATTCTTTCATAATTTATTTTCAATAATAATTAGGTCAAATCACAATTAACTCTTAAGTGCCATCCAAACAATATTAGGGTTAAATTAGACTGGAATTCAATAGACGTAGTCCCTATGAAAGCCATGACATGTAGTAGAGTGATAAATTTTAATTTTCATAAGAAATTAGTTATGATTATCGTACTATAACTCAATATATTCATATTTATTTACTATATTTGAATTCTAAAAAATATTAAAAAAGTTAAAGAAAATATTTTTCTAATATTTAGTTTCACAAAGAAAATAAAAAACAAAATTAAATTTATCCAACATATTATATGTTTTTAAATATTTAATACTTATATAGATAAATAAATAAAATGACTAAAAGAAGTGTCTAAAATAAACATTGAGCTTGAATGTGTATTTATTTTATTTTTTATTTTTTATTTCCCCCGCCCAACACCATTTTCATCAAACAATTCAATTTTTTCTCTTTAAGGGCAAAATATATTAGTTTTAAATACTACAAAGTTAAAAATGACAAAAAACATAAAATAAAATAGTTGAGGGGCTAATTTGACAACTAGACCATAATTGAAGGTCAGAAATGATAAAATAATAATAATAATAATTGAGGGGCTAAGCTGACACTTGGGCTATAGTTGACAAGCAAAAATGCTCTTTAACCCATATAATATATATTGGGGTAAGGTGAGATGAGCTGATTAACCGAAATCAAGTGTTAATTATAAAAACCGACGCGTTGGTTTTCGGTTTGGTATTTATATAAATCAAAAACCTAACTATCAACATGGTTAACCATATATCGATTAACCAAAAATCGATAAATTATATACATTGTAGATTATATAATAATTTATATTATATTATATACATTGTATTTCCATCAGAATATATGTAATATGAAACAATATTATATATTATGCTAATATTATTAATGTATTTTTTCGACGGCACTGAAACCACGTGTTTTTATATTTTATAAACCAAAACTAAGATCGTATAAAACAAAACCAAATTGGATCGGCTTTAATAACCTATTTTGGTCTCTATTCTATTGCTTTCTTAGGTTTTTTTGCTCACCCCTAATTTAGTATGATACTTAAATATTAAAAAGAACTTGTATGTTAAATTAAATAAATCATCACTTTAATATGAAATATATTTATAGTCCACATGTCTAGCTCAACAAGTGTAACTATCAAATTACAATTCGACATGTTTAGCTCCAATCAAGTGTAGCCTATCAAAGTTAAAAAGGTATAACATCCAAGGAGGGGAGGGGTCCTAGGTTCGAGTCCCGGTGGACATAGTTTACTACATCATAATAAAGCTGCTAATGGCCAAAAAAAAAGTTCGCCCAATAGCATTATCGGCGAATGAACCGACTACATTATGTTTGGGATCCACAACAAGTAGCCCACCTTCGTTATGAATTGGCCCAGCAAGATGCGGCCCACTACCACAACCCACTAACCTTTCAATTGACAAGTCTATTTTCATTGTTTCTATGTTAGCACCAACCGTCGCGCCTACCTTTCCGTCTATCGAAGGTCGGGTTAAATATCATTTTTGTCCCTCAACTATGACTCAGATGTCAACTTAGCACCTATATTAATTTTTTTTTATCATTTTTGTCCGTTGACCGTGGCTGTGGTATCAATTTAGCTAATTAACTTTCTTTTTTTTTGTCATTTTTGGTTTTGTAGTATTTAAAACCAAGTTGATGTATAAACAATCAAAGCTAAATATTTTATTACTACACACTTCTTTTAAGTAATTTTATTTATTTATCTACATAAGTATTAAATATCAAAATAATTGGTGATTAAATTTTAATTTAATTAATTTGATGTGAAACTAAATAAGAAAATATTTTCTACCTTTTTTAAATATTTTTAGAAATCAATTGTAGAAAATAAATATGAATATCTCGTATTATAGTCCAACAATCATAAAAATACACCAACTTCATAAAAAAAAATCAACTTTTTTTTTTTCTTTCTCCCATATAAAAAGAAGGGCAAATTTTTATTAATTTTAAATAGAAAAAAATTACATTGAACTTTATGGATTTTTATTATTTTAATATCGAACAAAATCTGGTTTTAAGAGAGTTTGACTTTCGCTTTAATTGTAATTCTATCCAAAACAAGACTCTAAACATCTATTCTGTCTAATGTGACACGACGATTATCATGGGATAAGATTACAATTAAAATGAAAGTTATTATATTTAAAAAACAAATTTTTTGTTCAGGATTTAAATGAAAAAGTCATAAAAATTAAGGATTTAAAATGTAATTTTTCCTTTTAAATACTACAAAATTATTAATGACAAAAAATATTGAAGGTTTAACTTTACAACTGGCTTATAGTTAAAGGATAGAAATGACAAAAAAATTAGGTGAGGGGCTAAGTTGACACATGGATAATACTTGAGACACAAAAACATTACCATCTAAATGATCATAAATCCTATTGCACATGCGTTCTATATGCCCTAGGCATCCACAGATAAAGCAGAAAACTGTCAATTTTTCATTTCGAAAATCCACCCAAATCCACTTGCTATTTGGTTTCTCATCCAACATGAATCATGACTCAACAACCATACTATAGAAATAAGGAGTAGAATCAATTTCCTAAAAACTTTAGAGAATGACTTATCCATGTTAATAGCATAAATAATCGGCTCAAAACCTATATATTTGATAATCCTATAATGACTAGAATACCTATGATTTTTGTAAGACCCGAGAAATTCCAATTTCTGGAAAAAGGGTAAAATCGTAATTTCGATCACAAAATTGTTATTTTGGTTAAAAATTCAGAATTTATTCTCTAGATCTCGGATGACGAAATGGATTTCACCGTTGGAATGTCTGGTGAAATCTAGCTAGCACGTAAATTGGGCCGAATTCGAGACAGCCTTCAATTTACATCGCCGAGGCATCGCGTTTCGGGTGCCTTAAAACGATTTTCGATGCGACGAAAGTCACATATAACACGTACTCATGTGCCATAAGTGACATGAGTAGAGAAAGGATGAAAATGGACGGCCGAGATAGTGTCGAATGTCAAAACTGGGAAAAGAGGGACATAATTGGCATTATTGAAATCTTAAATGATAATAAGACAAAATAAGCATAGTGTCATCCTCTTCCTTATTCAAAAGACAAAAGAAAAAAAAACGTGAAATGGGAGGAAAAACTTGCGGTAGCCGATTTTTTTAGTTTTAGTGAGAGAGTAAGACGTTTCTCTCTAAATTTTCGGCAAATCTGACCGTCAGAATTCTTCGGAGTAAGAAAGAAAGTTGTTCTACGCAAGGGCAACGCCAGAGGTGATCAGTTTATTGAGTTTTGACAACCCGTGAGGTAGGGGTTTCTCCTTACTTGGTTTACACTTTATTTAAGTGTTTTACAATGTTTTGGCTTGGCTGAGGCCTCGAACTATCATGATCAATCCCAAAACTTGGGACCGAATTGTTAGAACAAATTTGCCGCTGATGTTCACTCGACCGGGCGTGAACGTAGGGGGCTGTTTAGGTATTTAATTCATAAATTTATGCTATAAATTATGTGTTGGTTTGTATATATCGAAATGGTCGTGAAATTCGTTCACTATGAACCGATGATCGGGTGATTTCCGAATAGTAACTGAGGGCTCTACCATTCTATGAATAAGGTTCACAAAAATATATTTTTAGAAAATGTGTCTAGCCTGAGTATCTGCTGAATTGCTCGTGTTTGATAATTAGCCCAAGCGAGCTAATTTTTGGTGTATGAAATGTGAAATTACATGACATGATTGTGCGATAAATTTTGATAATATATCAACGTTATATATTCGCACGCTAAGAGGACCGTGAATGGAATTGGCATCATGCAATTCCATATGCAATCGGGGCACCTCTAGGATGATAGGAGAGTGCATGAGGTGAGTCTAGAAAATGGTTTCAAGGGTTGTCTAAAAATGATACTATAGAGGGTAGTCCATACCAAAATATCAATCGTCGGAGACGGCCCAATTGGATATGACGGAGGGTAGTCCATAAATAAAGATCAATCGGTCTGAGACGGCCCAATTGATATATACATCTGGGAGGGTTGTCCACAAATAAAACATAATAATTCTCATATGAGGCTTAGGCGAAAAGGAGAAATGTGAGACTAGGGTATGAGATGGTCGGGCTAGACATCTGGCAGATCATGCATTTGATTTCGAATGCGTGTTTATTTTGAGCATTGCATATGCACTTAGGGTGGAGAGTAGCCCACTTAGGGGTGATTCTACTTACTAAGCATTAGCTCACCCCTGGCCGAGGGATACTATTTTACATGCACAAAGAGCGCAAGAGAGACGGTTCATCATAGAGGCCGTTGAAGAAGTCGAACGCGCGCTTTGATATTTTTGCATGTATTAGAATTCTCTAATTTTAATATATGTGTTGTATAAGAGTAGATCATTAATGCAGGATCATTAATGCAGGATTAGTCAGAATGTGGCTGTTTTACTCATGTGATGGATTATATTGGATAGCTGAGATATATGTTATGAGTATAATGCAGGGGCCCAAGAGGTCATTTTTACTCTGTGATAGCCAGATAAGGAGACCCCGTGGTCATTGTGTATACTGGGACATGTTATATGGGCGTGTTGCACTGGGGGTAGAGCTCTCCGTACAACTGAGACTCTGCCTGATTTTCGTGAGAAATGTCGGGTCACCCGACATTCACTAGTGTTTCCAAAGTGGTTGACGGGGCAAATAACTGACCCTGATTCTCGGCGTCACAATTGGCATCGAGCTTAGGGTATACTCAACACCTAGGAGCTCCTGCTCGGTATCCATCACCACTCGGTGGTTTGGAAGTAGAGCATAGGCATATGGAAACCTAGAGATTGAGGATTTGGCCAGCCAGGTGTAAGAACATCACCACTAGGTGTGGTTCGAGCTGTCAGTTTAGGTATGAGATTACTGAAATCACGGGACAAAACTAGGACACTACATGCATGTGTTTTAGGTGATTGTTTGATAAATGATGTGAACATGTGAATGTTTGATGAATGGTGTATACCATGTTATATGTGTTATGATTGTTTGTGTGCTTACATTTAGCACATAGGAAACAAGTGATGTGTTAGGAACTTGTAAGTTTTTACAGTGTGTAAAAACTGGAACAAAGAGGAGGAATAAAATAAATTTGAATAAATTTATTTGAGTTGTTGTATAATGAAATCAAATTTTAATAAATTTGAGGTTGAACACTAGGGTTAGTGTTATATAAAGAGGCTTTGATGAAATTCTGGACCATTTTCCATAATTAAATGAAAAAAAAAATAAACAAAATAAATTTTAAGTAATTTATTGGGTTTATTGAGAAATGAGAAATATATATATATATATATATATATATATATATATATATATATATATATATATATATATATATATATATATATATATATAAGGTGGAGAATTTTTTTTTTTTACAAGGTAAAACTGAAAGAAAGTAAAGAATAAATTTTATAAATTTATTTGGTTATGAGGTGAAGAAAATAATTTTCTAAGGTTTTACAAGTTGTAAAATTGAAGAAATTTAATAAAATAAATTTTTATAAATTTATTTGAGTATTCAAAATGAAAATAATAATAATAATAATAATAGGTTTTTTTTTTTTTTTGTATCTTCCAGTAGCTGGAAGAAATGAAAAAAAAAATATACTTATGTTTTTGAGAGGCTTTTTCAATAGCATGTGTGAAAAAATGAATATATGTATTTTTTCGGGCATTTTCCAAGAGGCCGAAATAAAGGAAAAATAAATAAATAAATATAATTTTTGAAAAATAAAATAAAATGAAATAAAACGAGGCAAAATTTTGGAAAAGTGAAATTTTCAAAAAAAATAAAATAAAATAAAATTTTTGTGGAAAAAAGATTTAACATGAATTAAGTGTCTCATTGCGCATAATGCTGTGGACATTGTATATGATTACGCGGTTGTTGCATAGGATATTATATGCATGGTGTAATGCGTATAGGAAAAAGGGTGAATGCTAAGGTTAGGAACTATGACCTTAGGGAATTGGATAATGAAATGGACAGGAAAACTTAAAATTTTATTGAAATAAAAGAATTGAGTGGTTGGAATTTAGCGCCACTTAGGAAATGAACGGCCGGGCTCATGGTCATTAAGTCTATTAGCACGCACGCAGACAAGTACAGACCGAAATGAAAAGTAAATGATTCTTAAGCTACATTGACATAAGTAGATGACTAGTCGAGGCGAGGACGAGGGCGTCCACGGCATCGGGTCAGCACCAATTCCAAGATTCGACCACCACCAAGATTTGATCACAGCCCTGCTGAGGTCGTAGGTATCGAGGTGGCTACTATCGCACATGCTAACAGAAAGGTGTGTAGTCGTGAAAGCCCTTAGTAACTCCTGGGAGGTTTAGACGATCATCCTCCGACAGGGGAGGAGATCCCGATGGTGATGCACTACTGGTTCATACGCATCGAGAAGATGTTGGGAGGCTATGAGATTACTGACACTACCAGGATTAGACTACCTGTGTTCCAGCTAGAGAGTGAGGCCCAAATATGGTGGAAATGGGCAAGGACCTCTAGAGACCTCGAGGAGCCCTCAGTGTGAATTCCTCCCCCAGTGATTGTGCGGCGAGAATGTGTGGATGATAGTGTCGAGGTTGTGTTGAGATCTTTGACTCTACTCACGTGACCCGAGGATCATGGACATGTTAGAGCTTGATGTCATCCCGATGGGTCAATGTACACCACAGTGGTCGCACAGGAGCGTGAGGGTTACCGCCACATGCAGTGTGATTCGCACTATGTGATATTTCGTGGGACAAGCATGACATTTCCGCCTCCCGTATAGCATACCCAGTCCCTGTCGTGGATGCTTAGCTAAGCCATAACAGCCCACTCCTAGAGGACGAGGAGAGACTGTGACTAGATCTACCTCGAGTAGTCATAGCAGTGGATGTTTCTTCCGCACGAAGCACGGATTACCCTACGTAGGGTCAGACTTCGCATCGACCACACCGTACTTCACTCCATCTCTATGACCAGACAGATGGCACCCGGGCTGAGTCATAGAACTCGAGTCCGCCACAGGAGCTATTGGACAAGGAGTTTATCAGACCGAGCACTTCACCATGGGGCGCTCCGGTTCTGTTTGCAAAAAAGAAGGACAAGACCCTTCGACTGTGTATTGACTACAGACGGTTGAACAGGGTTACGATCAAGAATCGATACCCATTACCGAGGATTGGCGATTGTTTGGATCGCCTGAGAGGAGCGAGTCTACTCTAAGATAATTCCTTCGCACTGCTAACACGCTTGAGGGTTAGGAGATAGACATCCCTAAGACAAGATTTAGGACGCCGTTATGGGCACTTTGAGTTTACGGCGGTCACTCTTTGATCGACGAATGCGCCAGCGGCATTCACGGACCATGCATAGGTGTTCCAACCTTATCTAGATCGCTTTGTCGTATCTTCGCGGGATGACATTTGATCTACTCCCGCCGTGGGAGCATGAGTATCACTTGAGGATCGTGTTACAGTTGTTGAGGGACCATCAACTGTACACCAAGTTCAGTAAGTGCGAGTTTTGGCTTACTGAGGTGAGGTTAAGCCAGACACTGGTGTCAACATTGGGAGCGCTACCAACCTGCAGAAGGTCGAGGCAAAGGATGAGTCGGGAAGCGACCAAAGTCCGCCTTCTCGAGATACGTAGTTTCTCGATTGCTTGGTATTAGAGGAGATTAGAGAATGGGCCGGCTGTCCATTCTCGGGGCGTGATCGTAGGACTTCGCCACGACATGGAATCATGGTCGGGACGGCCCTAACCATGAGAGAGAGATCGAGGATACCGAACACTCTGATGTGGGTGTTGGTAGCAAGAGGGAGTGATCAGCCTCTTCTAGTTCTGAGAAGAGGCGTAAGACAGCTTCACACGAAGCCTCGTGGACTAGCCGGATTGGGCATGTGAGACGGATTGCCCTGTGAGATGTGGATCCTGGTGGCTTGGGGACAAGATAAGCCCCGCTAATCGTAGAACACAGAGCAGATTGCTCATTCCTCCACACCCTAGTACTCTGATAAGAGGAACTCGCTTAGTTTCTGGTGTTATACAAGCACTCCCAATACACGTATAGCGTAGGGGCCAGTGTGGGTCGAAGTCGTGGACAACCAAAGTTGCGCAATGAAGGCAGGAACCTGGGGTGGTGGTGAGATATTGATTGGTTGATGTCATGCTTGACATGGCCGAGCTGGGACACCACCTGGGTCGCCGCATCAGGACTCAGCCTGGTCAGTCACTACACGCCTCGGATTTCGCCTAGAGGTTAAGGCCTCTAGAGAAGCCATGCATAGATGTTCTTCCCCTAGGATGTAGGGTGAGAGTTGACCCGATAGGTCGGATTATGATAGAGATCTCCGAGACTCGTCTGGTGGACCCCGGGATCGGGTGTCACAAGATGGCACATTAGCGTCAGGTGCACCCGTGAACATCGCTGCTGAGTCAGGGTGCACGCACGGTCATTCACCACTTTGGTGAGTGTGGGTTGAGTTTGTCTTAGGACTACGTCCAATGAAGACTCATAGTCTCGATGAAGTAAATGAAGAGTACTGGGGAGTGTGTCGGCAAAGTGCGGGTCGAACTCTAAGGTGAGAGAACTCCGAGTTAGGTGTAAGAGACCCAGAAGCTTCGAATCTCCCTGTGGTGAATGTAAGAGGCTCGAAGTGTGAGCCGAAGAGTTAGGTAAATCGAGATGAAAACACACGGTCAGGTTATCACGTAAACTTAGAGTTGAGGATGTGGAGCCTGAGTGACTCGAGATTCGATGTTACCCCTTTGAAATCGATTGCGCTGCTGAGCCGCAAGAGCTCGAAGATAGGATGTCATACATGTCATGGACTAGGCTGACGGTCCATTGATTTGTCAATGATTGTGACCTTGGGAAGGTCAGGCTACACACAGCAAGGTTTGTGTGGTTACACGTCATGGTGGATTATATACAAAGGAGGACACGCCGCAAGCATATGTCCTAGGTCTTAAGGGTAGAGGAGCAATTGCCCTAAAGGGAATTCCTACTACAACAACAGCTACTGTGCGAGTATACGTATGGCACCATATGAGGTATCAGGGAGGGAGGCCATGTAGATCATCAAGAGGTTGGACCGAGTAAGGAGAGAGTTCCATCACCGGTCCTAACTGACAGAGACACCTCCGAGAAGGTGAGCTTGATAAGACAACGTCTTTTCACAACTTAGAGCCGACAGAAGAGCTATGCTGATGTACGACATCGACCCTTAGAGTTCGAGGTTGGGGATCATGTCTTCTTGAAGGTGATGCCTAAGAGGGGAGTGGTCAGGTTCGCAGCGACGGAAGCATCGCGAGGTTCACTGACCTTCGAGATACTGAGGATGTGCACGCGCGCACGGTTGGCGCATCTCCCAACATGTCGTGTCCACGAGGTATTTCACGCCTCCATGTCTGAAGTATACCCGCATCCAGCTCATGTGGTGGATTGGGGACAAGATAGAGGTTAACACGATGGGACCTTCTGAGGAGGGACCAAAGGTGCATTTTAGATACAGATCGTTTTGCGACGCAAGACCGTGAGGCTAGTATCGTGCTATGACGCTACTATGGGAGTGGAGGAGTCAACGTGGAGCGCGAGGACACAATACGGCCACTCATCCCTTCGTTTAGGATGAAGGCAATGAGTTTAGTCGCTTAAGATTTAAATGATCGCTTACATGCATGATGGGGAGCGTACGCGCATATGCATGTGAGTGATCATAGTCAGCCCGTAATTTCGACGAAATTCCTTTTAAGAAGGGGAGAATGTCAGACCCGAGAAATTCCAATTTCTGGAAAAAGGGCAAAATCGTAATTTCGATTACTGTTGTGACCAAAACATGTTGCACATTTATGCATTAGTTATGCATGCAAGATTATAACGTTATCACTGAAGGACTACTATCTAATCCCCAGCAAAATCGCCATAAAACTTGTTGTGACCAAAATACATATACAAATTTATGACACTATTACCAAAGGACTATTAACTAATCCCAGGCAACAGTGCCATCAACTTGTTGACATCATACTATCATAACCAAAAATCTCTTAGAGTAGAACGATTTAATTTATTGGTTTTGGTCTGAAATTCTCCAAGTGCACAGCTCGACAAGTAATAAAATGGATAGTAAGTCCGTATATCATCCCAATGCAGATCTCAAGAATTTTCATCAACTACCCGACTACTCAAAATTAATACTATTTGACCATAAATTGATATGGGTGTCCAAAGATGAAAGCCGGGAAATTAACTAGTCCAAAGAGAAATGAACATTCAAATAGATCGAGTTAAAACAAATGAAGGAAAATAAATTCTACAAAGAAATGAATATCGAACGCTTATCATAGGAAGACATCAAGAGAAATACCATGTTGAACGACACCTCAGAGTTCATACCGAATAAATTTCTTGATTATCTCTAAGTTTCAAAATCAGCCCAAGGCATTTTGTAGTGTACCGGATCTCTCCACATTTCGTTATCTCCTTCTTCCTGATTCTCTCGAATTACAGGGAACGAGATAACTACTTTTAACAAGAACTTCCTTAAGCTGGGTATTTTTCTTTTGCAATACTTCATACCCATTTTATGGACTGCACACCTTAGCTCCCAAGTTACTCCACAAGCAAGGATATACAACTTCCAAATTACTCTTCTCGAAATTAAGATAGATCAACCTTCCTTGATTAGATCTCACTAACACGGGATACCTCTCACTATCCGAATTAAGGTGAAATCTCGCTTGTTTAAATAGATAAGTCGCTCAACTCGTTGACTTCAAGTGAGAAGAGGATTTATCTAAGTGAACTTACAAAGCCCAAAGGATCCCTAATAAAGAGGTTAAGATACCTTCAAAGAAATGTACATTACTCCCGTGATTGTCTTCCCCGTGTCACCAGGACCTTCTTGAAATCGAGTAATGACGCAATTTACCAGTATAGTAAACCGATATTCGTATCCAAAATCAATAAACCCATAATCAAGTAAATTGAACCGAAATGAACAAGATGTCGCAAATTACTACAGAAAGATCACTCGACCAACGCTTACTAAATGGAAGCCGGGTTCCTCACCACCGAATCACACGAGACAACATCCTTCGATCAAAAGAATAACTGGCACCGAACTCGAAATAATCGAATCCTAAATTGGTCTAACTTCATGCATTCCGTGCAAGTAATTTGAAAAGAAATTGAATTCGTGATTCGGCCAAGAAAACGAGCAACATTCGGGGATCCAAAAAATAAAAACGAAAAATAATTTAGACAAACATCCGCTCTAAAATAAAGAAAAGAAAAGAAAAAGAAAGAAAAGAAAAGAAAAGAAAATAAAAGTGAAGCCTAGGCTACCCAGATCTCTCCTTTGATGCGCCTCCGACTTGCTTTACTGGGTAGATTTATAGGGTTTTCCAGTTGGGCCCTAATCCCAATATAACCTGCTGTGGATTTCAGAGTAGCCAGGCCCAAGTTACTGCTCCAGTTGCGTCCTCGCTTCTCTTGTCGCGACATCGAACTCATGTCGCGACATCAATTTAAAGTCTCTCAGATCCTATGAATCAAGTCGCCTATGTCGCCACGACACCACGCCATGCTGCGTTTCGCTGATCGCTTGTGATGTCGCGACATGGGCTCAAGTTTCCTGCAACCTTCCTCTGTTTGTTATGATGTCGCGACATCAATATCTTGTCACGACATCAGCTCCTGGTACTGTTTCCTTGAACGGGTGTCCCCTGATGTCGTGACATCAACCTCATAGCTCTCAAGCCTTTCGCCCGATCTCCCTGGCGTCACGACTTCAAAGATAAGTCTCGCCGTAACAATCAAGTCTGGTGTCGCGACATCGCCTTCTCTGTCGCCGACATCACCTTATGCCGCTGTAGGCCGTACGAAAGAAGCGTCGACTTAATAGTTTCGCCGCCATCACTCTTAATTTCGCTTCCTCACCGCTTATGTTGCGATCCCCGCCGCGACCGCATCAAATTCTCTTCAATCTTCCCGATGTCGCGACTTTAGAATCGACTGTGCACCAATAACCGCATCAATGACTCACCGCTGCTTTCATTTGCTCGTCATTCGATCGCATTTTTATCCACTTATTTCTCGCATTTTTCACGTTTTTCTTTCTTCAGCCTTCTCGCTAATGACAAATTGGTGAGTTTCTTCATAATTCTGTATATTAATTATTCAATTTAAACCGAAAATCAACGTAAAAATGGACTAAAAGAGATGACTTTAAGCTCATCAATTACAAAATTGTTATTTCCTGCTAGTAACTGAATTGTCTTCTAGATCTCGGATGATGAAACAGATTTCACCGTTGGAATCATCTCGCGAAATCTAGCTAGCACGTAAAATTTCGACGAATTCCGAGACAGACGGAATTTACACGTTTTTTGAGGCATTGCGTTTCGGGTGCCGTAAAACGATTTTCGATGCAATGAAAGTCACATATAACACGTACTCATGTGCCATAAGTAGCATGAGTAGAGAAACGATGAAAATGGACGGCCGAGATAGTACCGAATGTCAAAACTGGGAAAAGAGTGACATAATTGGCATTATTGAAATCTTAAATGATAATAAGACAAAATAAGCATAGTGTCATCCTCTTCCTTATTCAAAAGACAAAAGAAAAAAAAACGGTTAAATGGGAGGAAAAACTTGCAGTAGTCGATTTTTTTAGTTTTAGTGAGAGAGTAAGCCGCTTCTCTCTAAATTTTCGGCAAATCCGACCGTCAGAATTCTTCGGAGCAAGAAGGAAAGTTGTTCTACGCGGCGAGGGCAACGCGTAGGTACCGGTTTATTGGAGTTTTGACAAACTCCGTGAGGTAGGGGTTTCTCCCTACTTGGGTTTTACTTTATTTAAGTGTTTACAATGTTTGGCCAGTTTCGAGGCCTTGAACGGTCGTTTGATCGGTCCCAAAACTTAGGACCGAATTGTTAGAAATTTTTTTAGCCGTGGACAGTCCACGGACTGGGCGTGAACGTAAGGGGCTGTTTGGGTATTTAATTCATAAATTTATGCTATAAATTATGTGTTGGTTTGTATAAGGCTAGAAATGGCCGTGAAATTCGGGTTCACTAAGTGAACCGATGATTGTTGATTTGTCGGGAATAGTAACCGAGGGTTTCACTATTCCCGAGAATAGTGTTCACAAGATATATTTTTGTGTGAAAATGTGTTTAGTCGAGTGATTCAAGTTTAATTGGTCGTGTTTGATAATTAGCCCAAGCGAGCTAATTTTGGTGTATGAAATGTGAAATTACATGACATGATTGTGTGATAAATTTTATGTGAATATATGCATGTTTATATATTTGCATGTGTTATAGACTGTAATGGAATTGACATCATGCATTCAATATGCACTGGGGGCATCCTAGGATGATAGGAGTGAGTGCATGAGGTGAGTCTAGAGAAAATGTTTTCGGAGGGTTGTCTAAAAATGATAATTATCGGAGGGTAGTCCATACCAAAAATATCAATCGTCGGAGACGGCCCAATTGATATATATACATTCAAGTGTGAGGAAGTCAGAGGACTCAAAAGGAGATGGTTTAGCTAGACATTCAAGCAGGATCATGCCTTACTTGAATGTGTGTGTGTTCATATCATATAACGCATACATAATTCAGTGAGGAGAGAGTAGCCCACTGGGTGATTCCATCATCGAAAGCATTAGCTCACCCCGCCGAGGGATACTATTTACTGTGCATGGAGCGTGCGAGGAGACGGTTCCATCATAGAGGCTTTTAGAAGAAAGTTTTAATGTGGCTTTGATGGTTTTGCATGTATTAGAATGTTTTCATTTTAATATATGTGTTGTATAAGAGTAGATCATTAACTTTGTAGCTATGATATATACTTGGGATGTTTTATGAGTATTGCTATGGGCCCAAGTGGCCGCTACCATGTGTGATGGATTATATTGATAGTCAGGGATATATGTTGTGAGTATACGTGGGCCCAAGAGGTCATTTTCTTACTCTGGGTGATAGTTGTATATGAGACCCCAGGTGGTCATTGTGGCACTGGGACAGTTATATACAGGTGTTGTATTTGGGTAGAGCTCTCCGTACAAAGGAGACTCTGCCCGATTTTCATGAGAAATGTCGGGTCACCCGACATTCACGAGTGTTTCCGCAGGTTGACGGGTAGTCAACGGACCTCGATTTGGGGCGTCACAATTTTACACCATATCGACTCATTATGATCATGTCTCGTCCCACCGAATATGTTTTACTATTTGATATTGTTATACCAAGACGATACAACCACACGTTGCAACAAGTTGACGACAAAATCACAACAAAAAAACAAAGTAAAAGAGGTGCGTGTAGAGTGGTGATTTAAGGCCAAAATGGGAAAAAAAAAATCACCCCTCTTTGTTTGAGGAAAAAGGGCTAATAGAAAAAAAGATGAGAGAAGAAAAAAGAGTGGCGGCTAGGGTTTTTTTTTTTTTAAAATTTTAAACTTTAATTAATTAAAAGTTTTTTTAACATGGGTTTGAGATAAAACTATGGGTATTTTCTATTTTTCTAAACATGGATATTGTAGATTAAATCCATGGTTGAAAGTTTAATTTGAAAAATTCCAGAACTTGTATTTGAACTTCATATGCCTTTTTATTTTTTTAACTAGTGAGAACTTCTCTAGGCCCAAAGAAGTTTCTTAAATAATAATAAAAATAATTGATCACGTGAAAATTGTGACGCCCTAAATCCCGGGGGTCCCGTTGAACACCGTCAACCTGCGGAAAACTTGTGTGTCTCATATTATGAGACCCATACATGAGTAAAAATGGCCACATTGGCCTACACAACATACTCACCAAAATATATCCAACTATATTATAATAGTTTCAAGAGTTGTTACATCACTCTTAATACAAACATGTTTCAATTGTAATATTGCATAAATGTTTTACAAAAACGTAATCAAAGCCACATGTCGGCTTTCTTCTCAAAAGCAGTTTCTAATGAGCGTCGTCTTCCCGAACACTCCTTGTACCTGAAATAATTTTCCCTCGACGGGGTGAGCAATGCCCAGTAGTGGAATTTTTTGCTAGGGCTACTCCCACCTAAAATGCACATGCAATGGCACATCACAACATCCACATTCCATACAATTTACGATGCATACCTGGAATGATTTATATCATGCATGAAAATGTTTTCCATGCCCATACCCCGAGTCACCCACTGACTCCCTCACACAAGCCTATGGCAAGTGTGAAAATCACACCGGTAATGCCACGACACTCAACTACCGAAGCCTTTGCTCTACCGACCAACACCTAAGCAATTTGCCAATGGTAACCATTCAGTCAATCTCACTCCTATCACTCAACTCTAGGTCTAAGCGATGAACATGACCGCGGTGTTTTCTCTAGGCAACAGAACTTTTCGGATACTCCGCTGCCCTAACACCCATACGTAACTTTTCTCGGATAGTACCGCGAGTCTCTCACACCCGTGCAAACCTGATAGTACCGCTGCCCTCACACTCATGCAACCTTCGATAATACCATGGGCCCCTACACCGAGTTCCAAGGACGCCCAACACACATTAATTACTATTTTATAATTTGGAACTATGAGTCTTTATCGACTTAAATTCTAAAGACTAACTTCAACCCATTCACCAAGAGCGCGACAACCATACCGCGCACCCACACCCGACTCGACGCCGACGCCACCGCAAGGCATGAAATGCAATGATGTCAATTCATATAACCAATTCCTATGGTTCATACACAATTATATTTCATATAATTCAACCACACATGTTAACACATCAATTTAGCATGCATCAACATATCATTTTCCACACAATCCATGCCACCAATTCAAGAAAATTCACATGGACATTTTCTGTCAAACAAGCAAATCGGGACTGTTTTTAACAATCCCACATCAGTCCGTGGGTTGTCCATGGACAACCCCCTTCATCAAGCATCGGTTCCACTTCTTTGGAACCGAAATCCATGGCCATTTCCACCTCACAACATCCAAAACCATTTCATGGCTTTTTAAACAAGGAATAACCAAGTAGGAGAAAACCCTTACCTTCCGGAGTTTGTCGAAACTCCACAAAACTGGTGTCCACGCGTAGCCCTTGCAGCGTAGACCAACTTCTCCTCTTTCTCCGACGAGAACCGATGGTCCGAACTAGGAAATTTTATATGTTTTAATTTCTCTCTCTCAAATCTGTTTTTTCCCCCCATTGTCGGATACTAGGCCAAAATGTAGAGAAAATGTTCCTTTCTCTTTTCATTTATTCCCTTGTCTCTTAGTCAATTTTTGTGACCTCACATATGGCTTAATATGTCATTTATCTCTTATCCTCTTACTATTCATGTGATACGGTCACATGGATATACGTAGTAGGTGTCTTGTCACACCACATACCTCTCATATCATGTGTACTTCACAGCTGCCATACGACACTCGACACCCTGTTCGAAAGACGTGAAATTCGACCGCCTTGAAATTCGACCTAAATTTGACGTGGTAGCTAGATTTCATGAGACGATTCCAACGGTGAAGTCCGTTTCGTCATCCGAGATCTAGAAAAATTCCGGATTTTGACCGAAATTATCATTTTACCATTCTTCAAAAAATTAGAATTTTCTCGGGTCTTACAAAAATGATGAATTGATTCCATATTTATTAGTCTAATCTCTTCCATTTTTAAATATAATTTTTTCTTTTGAAAAATTTAATAATATTTAGATTTCATATATGAATCGAGTATCATTTCATCACTTTTAAATCAATTAGCTTTAATAAAAATATAGATAAGACAAGTGGAATATGAATTTAATAATTTAATTGATTCATCCATTTATATCCATAATAAAATAAAATTAAGAGCCATCCACACGATAAAACGATGAAACACATCCTTTTCAACTGTTGGATGGGAAGTAAACAAAATTCGAAGTGTGAAACCCCGGAAGATCCAAATTTATGAGGAAGGGTAAAATGGTAATTTCAGTCAAAATTGGAATTTTTAGATCTCGATGATGAAACAGACTTCACCGCTATCCATCGCGAAAATCTAGCTACCACGCCGATTCTCACAAATTCGGTATCGGAATTTCACGCTGAGGCACCGAGCGACGCAGAACACTTCGCACATTGTGAGTGGCTCAAGAGGTTAATGCGGTCATGTGCATAATGAGTCAAACATGAGATCAAATGGGACCCATGAGAGACATGTGGCAACGCGATCGTGAAAATTCATGGTGTATGGATAAAGGATAAGTGCGTAATCTAAGGAGCCAATGAGCTTGACACTTGTAAAGAAAGGACAAGTTCTCTCGACCAAGCTCGACTCAAACCTGCTAGTGAGGAAAGGACAAGAAAAGAAGAGAAACAGAGACAAAGAAAGAGCTTTTAGAGAGAGAAGCTCAATGACACACCCCACCCCTAACGGCCGGCAGCTGCCACACCATCAAATCCCCAAATGCTAGCCCCAACGACTAGAAATCCCCGTGAAGCGAAGCCGCATTGCTCGAAACCTCCATAAAATTTTCTATTTTTCAAACCTAGGATTTGGTAAAATCTTAGCAATGAAAAAATTTTGCAAAGATGACGGCTGCACATAGTCTAATTCCAAACTCGCATACATCCAATTTACACTATATCCAAAATATGGCAACCAAAGATACCAACACATTCCTCAATGCAACTACTCGATTATATATGTTCCTTTATACAAATGAAAGTCTATTCCTTACATAATATTCTTAATAACAAAGACTTGTGCAATGTCAAAGACAACCCCTATTGTGCTCCAGCCGCCTTCCGCACTCTGCACTGGAAAATACTTTAAAATACAAAATAATGGAGCCTAAACGAGTCAAAGGAGTGTATGCTTTTATAAAAGGTTTGCTTTTCCTAAAACATCTCAAAATGTAAAACTCTCTTTACAATTATTTTCAGAGTTTTTCTTTGCTTTGTTTGCTTTAAAAGTTTTCAAAACTTTTCTTTGCTTGCTTGCTTTGTACTGTTTGCTTTATTTTGCTTTTCTTTAAAAAGTCAGAAACCTTATTTCTGCTTCGCTAGAAGTTTATAAAACTTCTCATAATTTTTCTTGCTTGCTCGTTTTATCATGCTTGAAAAGTTTAAAACCTTTCACAAACTCGCTTTAAAAGTTTCCTCAAACTTTTTCATAAAAATGGGAGCTTGGGCTCAACCGCATGCTTTGAAAATAAAACCCATGGGAGCTTGGCTCAAATCCCATCGCTTTGAAATCTAAACGGAGCCCGCTCAACCGCTGCTTTAAACTCTCCTAAGCTCACACGGAAACCAATGGTTGATTTTTCAAACCTGTGATATCATGCTTATAAAACATCAACCATTGAGGCCTATTTTTGCTTACTTTACCCTAGTGAAGAATGGAACTGTGGTTCAACCGTGCCTGGAAGGACCTTGTCCGCCACCTTTTTCCTCCTGAATATAGGAATTGACTTGCCGCCATCACCATACTTAGTTAGAGCTCATGTAACCTTTATACACTCGTATTTGCGGCCACGGCCTCCTTTAAATGCATGATGGCGTCCTAAGCTCTGTCGACCAGCAAACTACAATGCATGTATGAGATCCTACCACCACCGTGCACGCATTCGAATACCAATCGCTTGTTTGCTTAGAACTGTGAAGACTCGCTTTCGCAAACTTTCTTTGCTTGCTTTGCTTTCATTTCTGTAAAATGGTTTTAAGATTTAAAACCATTTGTTTTGTTACGTTTGAAAATGGCTTTAATTATTCAAAACCATTTGCTTACTTGTTGCTTGCTTGAAAATGGTTAATTATTCAAACCATTTGCTTACTTGCTTGTTTTTTTTGCTTGAAAATGGCTTTTCAACTTTTCAAAAACCATTTACTTGCTTGCTTAAAAATTGGTTTTACAATTTAAAACCAATGCTTGCTTTTCAAAAAATGGTTTAACTCAAAACCATTTGCTTGCTTTTTAACTCATTGCTTGCTTCTTGAAAATGGTTTGTATTCAAACCATGGAAATACTCGCATAAAACAGCTTGTACAATAATACACTAGTATTTGGAAAATGAGTTTAGAACACTCACCTCTTTGCTTGCTTAACTTGAGCACAGTTCCACACTTATCCCGCCTTTGCTTTTTAACCTACACACTCAACCGAATACGACGACCAACGCCTACGCATAACTTAACTTACTCCTTATACTTAGTCACTATCTCTTGTACTATTTCAAAGCTATAAAAGTTAAGGGTTCTATTCCAACTGAATCACCCAATTCGGAGCACCGAAACTCAAGTTACGTCCGAAACAACCTGTACTACTTATGCCCAAAGCTGAACCAGAATTTACTTGTACATGGCCCCACTTTGAGTGAATTTAGGGGCCATTTAGGATCAGAATTGACGATGCCTATTTCTTTAGGTTTGGTTTTCCTTGGAAGTCAGCTTAAGTAGCCACTTGAATCACTCCAAATCTGATAAAGCAACGAAAGGAAAGCTATACTTAAAATACGAACCGGTCGAAACAAGAAAGGGAACAGAGGCACCTAAGACACCACTGCTCATGTAATCGCACACTTTTGTTATGGGGTACCGGCACACTACTGTTCATGCACCGCACATCTTCCGAAATTTGCCCAAATTTGCTTCTTTTTGCCACTTTTGATGCCAATTCACTCCATACAACTTCTATAATTCATAATACCTCAAAAACCAACTTGGAACTCATCTAAAAACAATTCCACAACACTTAAATGGTGCCGTGAACTCAAACCTCAAAACTAGGTGGAAACTACAACACTACCTAAGGTCCACCAATTCTTTATCAAACCACATAATTTGATGATTCCATGTTTGTTTTCTCCCAATTGGGGTTTTACCCACATAACCCCAACCATTCAAAGGCTTAATGTGCTCTTTGCACAAAACCTATACCAAAGGAGAACTAATCTCCATACCAAAAACCTTAGGATTCAAATCAAAAACCCAAAAATAAGGATTTCATACCTTGATCTTCTTCTCCTCTTCCTTCTTCTTCCTTCTCTTCCTCCTCTTGGCTCTCTCCTTTCTCTTCACTGCCTCTAACCTTTTGGAGACCAAATGACATTTTTTGGTTTTATTTTTCCCATTTTTATATTTTTTAGCATTTTTAATTTCAAATAACCTCATCTTTAATTATTACAATTGTAACTTACTTTATTCACTATGGCCCATCTCTACACTTAATGATTTTCATATTTATATCCTATTCGTTAAATGACCATTGTACCCTTGTTCTCATACACAAAAATCCCGGTTTCCATAATTTATCATTTCCTACTTTAGTCTCCAAAATACTGCAATGTGACACTTAGTGCTCTTATACACCCCTCTGATAGCATATGCGTATACTCTCTCGGGACGGGGGTGTTACAAAATCCTCTCTCCTTAAGAACATTTAGGTCCTCGGAAATGAAAACTAAACTCCAAAACAAAAGGGAAGGAACATACCTCATCCGGAAAATAATTGAGGGTACTGATGGCGCATCTGGGCCTCTGGCTCCCAAGTAGCTGCCTCCCTCTCATGATTCTTCCATAAGACTTTAACCAAAGGGATCACCCTTTTCCTTAATACCTGTTCTTTACGATCCACAATCTGCACAGGTATCTCCTCATAAGTCAAATTATCTTTTAAGCGCCTTGTGCTCTCCAGTACATGTGAAGGATCCGAGATATATTTCCTCGACATTGATACATGGAATGTATCATGAATCACTGATAACTGCGGGGGTAACTTCAATTTGTAAGCTCTTGCAGCTTTGCTGCTCACGATCTCATAAGGTCGATATACCTCGACTAAGCTTGCCTCGTTTCCCCGAATCTGACACCCCTTTCCAAGGTGAAATCTTGAAAGACTTGTTCACTATCTCGAATTGCAAAGTCTACGGCGGTTGTCAGCATAACTTACGTCTATCTCTTGCTATCTTTAAGTTATCACGAACAACTTTCACTTTCTTTGAAGTGATCTGTACTAGTTCATTGCCTACTAGTCTTCTCTCACCAACCTCATCCCAGCACAGTGGAGTTCTACATTTCCTACCATACAATGCCTCAAATGGAGCCATATTTATACTGGCCTGATAGCTATTATTGTAGGCAAACTCCATTAGTGCTAAGTGAGTATCCCGACTTCTTTGAATTCCATCACCTGACTCTCGGCCTTATCCTCTAACGTCGAGATAGTCCTAAATGGCCATCTGTCGAGGATGAAATATTGTGTAAAGTGTGAGTACCTACTTATTTGTTGCAAACTAGGCCAAAACACGGATGTGAACACGGGGTCTCGATACGGGAAACTATCGGCGGAACCCATGAAGTCTCACTATTTCATCTACATACAATTTGGCCAGCACCAATGAATCTTCAACATTGTTTGGTAGAAAATGGGCGGACTTCATTAAAACGATCTACTATCACCCATATCGCATCATGTTGCCTCACAGTCAGTGGAAGACTGTCCACAAAATCCATAGTAATCTTTCCCATTTCCACAGATAGGGAATGCTTGTATCTTCCCCACGGGCCTCGATGCTGCGCGCTTCCACACAGATAGGTTAGGCACCTAGAAACGAAGCTTACGCGATCTCTTCTTCATCCCCATTCCACCGGTAATGTTCTTTCAAGTTACATACATTTTGGTACTACTGTGGATGCATAGCATACGCGGATGGATAATGCTTCCTCCATAATCTCTCTTCGAGTTCGCCTCCTCACGTGCATTCTCACGACCTTTCACTATCATGCCATCATCTTTAATCTAAAACTCATTTTCTTTCCTTTTATCTCTTTTTAAAGCAATCATCTGTGGATCTGTGATTGCCATGTAGAATCCCGGTCCACGAGTGATCTAACATGAAACGTGGCCCGGCAGGCTCCACGAATCCTCGACCTCTAATATCACTAAGCTCGAGATCCACCAACGGTGGAAGGTATGTAACGATCTCATGTGAGACAAGGACTATCACGGTCGCCTACTCAAGGCATGCGCTACGACATTAGCTTTTCTGGATGGTACTCGATAGTACGATCGTGATCCTTAATCAACTCGAAGCCATCTTCTTTGCCTTAGGTTCAACTCTTTTTGGTGAAAATATATTGAAAGACTTTTATGATACGTAAAGATCCTACAAAGGAACACCATATAAATAATGTCTCCATATTTTTAAGGCAAACACGACTGCTGCAAGCTCTAAGTCGTGTGTAGGGTAATTCTCCTCATGTTCTTTTAATTTGTCTGAGAAGGCATATGCAATCACTACTGTCATTTTGCATCAAAAACCTGACCAAGGCCTTACTTTTGGAGGCTTATCACATAAACCACGAATCCATCCTTCCCATTGGGTAAAGCTAAGCGTGGGGTCAATCTACTCTTCAACTCTTCAAAACTTTGTTGACAGGCGTCTACCCAATCATACTTAACATCTTTTCTTGTCAGCTTGGTCAATGGGGCTGCTATCTTGGAGAACCCCTCAACAAACTTCCTATAGTACCCTGCTAAACCAAGGAAGCTCTTGACCTCTGACACATTCTTTGGTGGTTTTTTCCAATTTACCCTTGCCACATTTTACGAGGATCTACACTCACACCATCAGCTGAAATCACATGACCTAGGAATGGCACCTTGTCGAGCCAAAACTGACACTTGCTCAACTTGGCATACAACTGTCTTTCCCTTAGGGTCTGCAATACAATCCTTAGGTGCTCTGAATGTTCCTGCGAACTACACGAGATCTGTAGGATATCATCGATAAAAACTGGCCGAACCTATCCAAATGCGGTTTGGAATGCTCGGTTCATCAAATCCATAAACGGCTAACTGGAGCATTAGTCAAACAGAATGGCATCACCAAAAACTCATAATCTTAGTAGCGTGTCTGAATGCGGAGTCTTAGGTACATCACTCTCTTTTTGTACTCTCAGCGATGATACCCAGGCCTCGAGTCTATCTTGGGTATACTCGAGATCCTTGGAGTTGATCAAATAACTCATCGATTCTAGGGTGGATGCGATTGCGGATGGTAACTGTTCAAGCACTGTAATCTATACATAACCGCAAACTCCATCTTTCTTTTCACTAAAGGCTGGAGCTCCCCATGGGGATATACTCGGCCTAATGAATCCGCACTTAACAATTCTTCCTAGCGGAGGGCTTTAAGCTCCCTCGGCCTCTGCTTGAGAGCCATCCTATAAGGAGGAATGGAAATGGGCTCAGTCCTTGGGGTCAAATCAATGTTGAACTCCACTTCTCATCTTCGGAGGTAATCTGTGATATCATCTGGAAACACATCACGGGAACTCTCAGCTGGCGGAATCATCGATATAGTCCCACCATTCCGGTCTCCACCACATAAGCTAGATAACCACGACAACCTTTACGCGGCATTCTACGTGCTGCTCGCAGGAGATCATACGGGAAGATAACTCTCTACTTATTCCTGCAAGACTACCTCCAATTTCCTGGCCTGTCGGCTTTACTTCCTTTTATAATAACAATCCTAACGTGGCTATGGCGAGACGAGCCAATTCATATCTGAGAACCACATCAAAGTCCCTCATATCTAAAGCTACAAGATCCATTGGGAACTCCTGTCCCTCAATCGGAACTCTACTATCTCGACTATAAATCTGCGAGTAACGGATCTCGATTTGGAAGGGGAAACTCTCATCTGACCCTCTAATGGTTGGGTCTCTATGCGAACGATCTAAGAATGGCTTGGATGCGAATGAATCGTGGCTCTGGGTCCGCTAATGTATAAGCATCATGATCAAGGATAGAAATAATACCGGTGACCACGCGTCGAAGGCTGCATCCGCGTCTTCTTGAGTCCACGGCATATACTCCCCAGCACGAGTGCGAGGCTGCAATACGTATCCACTGGGGTGCATGCCTCTACCTTTACGTGACCGCCTCTACTGTAATTTGTGCTGGCCTACGGCAGGAAACCTCTCCCAGAGCGACCTCGTGTGCTAATCTACGAGAATGCTTTGGGGTGGCTAGTTAGCCTGCGTGTTTCCGCCTGTCGGTGGGGCACTCCACCCAATGAAATGGCCTTCACAGCCACAATGGGGCTTTCCGTCTTGAGATCTCCTGCACTCCCCAATGGTGTAGCCAAGCTACGACACATGTGACAAGCGGGAGGAATACGGGTGCCGCTGCTAGCAATGGGGGCCTCAACGATCCCAGCTAGAGATAGCTCCTCGACACGCACCTCGCCTCCTATAACCTTTACCCTTGTTCCTCTGCTACTGGCTGTCTTGTCCTGAGCTTTGTTGGGAAGTTCTGATTGCACTCCTCCTCTTACTTTCCTGCCTACTCGATACATCGCAGTGCTTTGCTCAACTCGGGCGGCCTCCAGCTAAGTCCCAATCTATTAGGAACCACCGATAAATGCACTCGTCAGGTCTTTGTAGTCTGATAAAAACCTTTTGCACTTCAGGATTTCATCAGCTTGAATGTATGGAACCAGTCTAACTAACTCTGAAAACTTCTTCTCATACTCTGTTACTGACATGTTCTTCTGTTCCTAGCAGAAGAACTCCCTCAGTCCCACGAATCCTTATGACTGAGAAGAATACGTCGGTGAATTCTTGTTGAAATTGGTCCCATGCTATACCATCAGGATACCTCCTTTCTACGACATCCCACCAATCTTTAGCCTTGTCTTCCATTAGAAAACTGGAAAACAAGACTCTTTGCTCATCCGTGCAGCCCATAACTCCATAAACTTTATTTACTCGGTCTAGCCATAACGGTGCAGCACGGATCACCATTGCCATCCCATATGGCAGCGCGATTTACGTACTCTCTCTGATGACACTCCCCGGTTCTTCCATAACCTCTCTAGGTAGCGATTGGGATTCATGGCCTAGCTGACAGCGTCGCTATAGCTATCCCCGTACCATCTGTGCCACGCTCTCTAGTAAACATTCTTGGCATGAGCTCATACGGTGCAGCAGATAGTCGACGACCTAGCTGGTGATTCATAGAGGCGGTGATGGAACACACTACGTGCTCGTCCACTCGAGTCTTTGCGGGGATGCTTTCGAGAAGCTAGCTGCGGAGCGACTCTCCTAGGAAGAAAACGAACCTCTACGATCCTCTTCACATTATGAATCTTTGAAATTACAAAAAATCAACTTTTTAATACTTTCACTCACTTGATATGTATGTACTCTGAACTTAAACATGCATGGTTGCCAATACTTATGCTCTGATACCACGATGACACACCCCCACCCCCTACCGGCGGCAGGCGTGCCGACCACTCCACAGAAATTCCCCGTCGTTACCTCTAACGACTAGAAATCCCTGTGAAGTGAAGCCGTATTGCTTGCTTAAACCTCCTATAAAAAATTTTCTTTTATTTTTTTCAAACTTAGGATTTGGTAAAATCTTAGCGACGGAAAAATTTCAGCAGCATGTGTTGCACATAGTCTAATTCCAAATCTTTGTATACATCAGTTACAGCATATCCAAAATATGGCCTTGACATACCAACACATTCTCACAAAACTACTCTATGTACATATATATGTTCCTTTATACAAATGAAAGTCTATTCCTTACATAATATTCTTAATAACAGCACTTGTGCAATGTCAGGACAACCCCTATTGTGCTCCAGCGTCTTACTATTACCTATTACCTAGAAAATAGTTTTAAAATACAAAATAATGAGCTAAAAGCAGGCTCGGTGAGTGTATGCTTTTATAAAAAGGTTTTGCTTTAGAAACATCTCAAAAATGTAAAACTTTCTTTTACAATTATTTTCAGGAAACTTTTCTTTGCTTTGCTTGCTTTAAAAGTTTTCATTTTCTTTGCTTACTTAGCACAGTACTTGTTTGCTTTATTTTGCTTTTCTTTAAAAGTTTGTAAAACTCTTATTTCTTGCTTGCTTAGAAGTTTATAAAACTTCTCATAATTTTTCTTGCTTGCTTGCTTTATCATGCTTGAAAAGTTTCTTAAAACCTTTCACAAACCTTTGCTTTAAAAGTTTCTCAAACTTTTTCATAAAAATGGGAGCTTGGGCTCAACCACATGCTTTGAAAATAAAACCCACGGGAGCTTGGCTTGCCGATCGTTTTGAAATCTAAGCGAGTGCAGGCTCGACCGTTTGCTTTAAAACTCTCAGGGCACGGGCGTCGGGAACCAATGGTTGTTTTCAAAGCTGTATATCATCTTATAAAACATCAACCACTGGAGGCCTATTTTTGCTTACTTTACCTAGTGAACCACGGGAACACGTGTTCAGCAGGTGCAGTGGAAGGACAGCTGTGCAACGTCACCTGGTGAATATGGTGGAATTGACCTTGTGTCGCCATCACCATACTTAGTTAGAATCATAACGCCCTTGTTCCTCTGTGGTACCCGCAGATCCTTTAAATGCATGATGTATGTCCTAAGTTTGCCGACAGAGCAAAACTACAATGCATGTATGAGATCCTAACACCCACCAGTGCACGTCTGGAATACCTCACGTAGGTTTGCTTGCTTAGAACTAGGGAAGGCCTGTTTCCATAAACTTTCTTTGCTTGCTTTCTTGCTCTTTGTAAAATGGTTTCTGATTTAAAACCATTTGCTTGCTTCCTTTTAGCGAAAAATGGTTTAATTATTCAAAACCATTTGCCCACCTTTGCCCCAGCGAAAAATGGTTTAAATTATTCAAACCATTTTGCTTACTTGCTTGTTTGCTTGAAAAATGGTTTAACTTTTCAAAAACCATTTTACTTGCTTACAGCAAAAATTGGTTTTACAATTTAAAACCAATGCTTGCTTTCAAAAATGGTTTAACTCAAAACCATTTGCTTGCTTTAACTCATTGCTTGCTTCTTGAAAATGGTTTGCATTCAAAACCATGAAATACCAGTGTAAACAGTTTGTAATAATAATAATAATACACTAGTATTTGGAAAATGAGTTTATAACTGAAGGATCCCGACCCGGATTAACCTCATGAACCCGAGGGGACCTCCCGGCACTCCAACGGATATAGAAACTTTTAAAGCATAAATTAAAATGTCAGGTAGGCGAACCCCTTTACAATTCTTCACATATCTTTTACCCAAAATAATGCAGACGAGAAGTGCTAAAAAAAATTTCTTTCTCTTCTTTTTCAACACTTAGATTTTCAGGAAAATCGGCCAGAGTTTCCCTACGTTTTTCGGACTTTCCCAAATTTACAAAACCCTGATAGAAAACATTTAAACACTTCTAAACTTGATTCATCAACTTCCATATTAGGACTCCTCGTCCACAACCCAATCAAACCATGATATACATATATATACATTTATTTCTTTCAAATCATCAAAACATTTAAGCCTTCTTCAATTCCATACATAATTTTATCAAAACATGACAAAATATTCACATATCACCCAATATGCAAATTATTTCCAATCTACGGTCACATGCGTCGTCTCCTCGATAGCTACGACTCCTTGCCTGAGGAGGAATTACTCTACGATGCACTGTCTGAGGTCCACGAAAATATTTGATGAAACATATGGAAAAAGAGTGGCTAAACGAGCTCAGTGAGTGTACATTTTCATTTATATAACATTTTCGATTGCATATCAAAATAATACATACTTATAATTAAAATCCATTTATACATTAAACATTTATGCCTTAAACTTTCTTTCCATAAATACTTATACCATTAAAATCAGTTTATGCTTTAAACATTTATACCTTAAACTTTCTTTTCAATAAATACTTATGCATTTAAAATCCATTTATGCTTTAAGAATTTATGCCTTAAACTTCTTTCCATAAATACTTATGCATTTAAAATCCATTTATGCTTTAAGAATTTATGCCTTAAACTTTCTTTCCATAAATACTTATGCATTTAAAATCCATTTATGCTTTAAGCATTTATGCCTTAAACTTTCTTTCTTTATTTCTTTCTTTCATTCTTTCTGATGGAACCCAGGGGAATAAACACAGGAAACGATTTAAGTGCGACGGGTGAGAACGATCATTCAGTCATAACCACTCGCTGCGGAGGAAACTCACGCTTTGCATAGGGTTCAGTCATAGTACTTTATCACGTGTAAGGATGACTCTAGACACCTATTTCCCTCCACTCAGTTAGTAGCCTATAACTTTACCCTCTTAATCCTTACACGCTTAAAGTACTTCGGCCCGTGCTCGGTCATAACAGTCATAGGGGTTTAGGGTAACCATCAGTAAAACATTTCTTCAAAATACATTTATAAATACATTTAAATCCCCCTTTACTTTATCATTAAAACACATATGCATACTTTAAACATTTTAAACTTTCATAATACCTTAACATATGCATACATAATATTTAATACACATATAAATATGCATTGATGCAAGATAAAACAATGCAATATAAAACATTTCCATATGCCTTAACATTTTACATAAAAATTTACATTAAACTTTCAGTTTAACATTAAAACCATTCACTTTTAAAAACTAAATTCTCAAAATATCATTTTCACTCACAGTTCACCGCTCAATCCCGCTTGCTTCCCGTCGAATTCCCGTTTCCCGTCCGATAGTCCTTTTCACCTTTTTCAAGAAAACCACAACTACACATTAACCATAATTTCCATGTAATCCACCATAAACACTCATTCCTATATTCTTATTCCTCTAGGAATCTATTTTACTTAGGAATTGGAATCAATCCAATCGGATCATCCAAACTAAAGTTATGGCATTTTCATGCCAACTAGTCATTTACCGATTTTCTAGTGACAGTTTGTATTATATTTTCCGAGGTCTTGACTTCATATTTTGACACTATGTCCTTATACTCATTTAAATCTAAGGTGCTAAGGGTTCTATTCCAGTGGAATCACCCAATTCGAGCACGAAACTCACTTACGTCGAATAGCAGATAATCTATGTTCCAAAAACTGAACCAGAATTTGGCTTGCACATGGTCCTACTTTGAGTGAATATTTAGGCCACTTAGGATCAGAATTTGGCGATACATTCTTCTTAATTTTTGTTCTCCTTCAAGTCTATTTTACGTAGCCACTTAAATCACTCAAATCGGATCAAAATTGAGCAAGTTATGGCCAAAATGCAAAACTGGTCAAAACAGAAAACAGGACATTTCCTGTACCAGGACTGCTGCCCAGAAAATGACCAAAATGTTTCTCTTCATTTTTCTTTCCTCTAAACACTTAAATCTGATGCATTATACCCATTTCAACATATCACAGAAGTCTACATCAAACCCTAACCATTCATTCACTTGATTTGTCAAAGCCTAATCAAATCCATGGCTTTCTCAATTTATCTCAAAATCATCATCATTCAACCCTAAATGCCACTAATTTAACATCCCTACAAGAAAATCAAATCGTAGGCATAGAAAAACATAAAAATCAACTTTCCCACCATGAAAAACTTACTTGTTTCTTGGGTTTCCCTTGTCTTCTCTTCCTTGATTCACTTGGAGCTCACTTGGAGGCTTGAAGGAATAAAATTCACCTCTACCACTACCCTTTCTCCTCCTCTTTCTCCTTTCTTCCCTTTCTTTTCTCTCTTTTCTCCTTTCTTTCCTCTCCTATACGTGATCCCCTCTTTTGAGCACTTAAATCCCCAAATTTTAGACTTTAACATATTATTCCAAAAGTGCCCTTAAGTAACAAAATATCATTGGTTGGTTTAAAGTGAATTACTCTTTATCAAGCTTCTCATTGGTCCATTCCCATGAGGACCAAGTCATTTATACCATTAAATCATAACTTAGCCATTAAGAAAGATTTTGATTGGCTCTCGCAATAAAATATCTCCCTTATAGCGGCTTTATCTCGGTTCACCTTATCTTGCACTATATCAATTATATGTCAAAAATATTCTATGGTCGTCTATATTTAAATTTGAACATAAAATATTTTAACTAAATCCTTCACAGTGAATTTCAGGCTCTGAAATCACCGAAATCGGATTTAAAATCATTAAAATCGGTAATCCGGACAATAGCGTATTATTACGAATTAGATTCGAATCGCTGGAAACTATCAGCGGACTCAGTTTCACTTTATTCAGTTTCGTTTAGTCTTTATGATTTATTCCAGGACCTTTTCGTATTTTCGGCTCAATTTCAGAAAATTTATTGTGAGCTCCAAATTTCGGTCAGGAATCACTATTCACTTAAATCTCCCAGTATCTTCTAAATATCAGGTTCAAAGTCATAGGAATGAAATTTTCTTAAAATCCTTTGCAACCCCCTCCATCGGGATAAAATAAGAAAAAATCACTATTCATTGGGCACCAGGTTCTGATTTTGAAAATTTTCACTTCATGCCCAAATGATGTCCAGGCGTTCTAAATTCTAATCCACCCTGCATACATCATTAGACCTCTTGAATCGGTTATTAACTATTATTATAACATTCCAATAAGGTTAGGGTTTAATAACACTCACCTCTTTGCTTGCCTTAGCAGGCACGTTCCACACTTATCCGCCTTTGCTTTTTAACCTACACACTCAGCGAATCGGCTGACCAATTAATAAGCCTCGCATAACTTAACTTACTCCTTGATTCGTGCCACGTGGGTGAAATTTAAAATCGAAGCAATATTTATATACCTAAGTTCCTCCCTCTTGCCGTAGTCAAGCTCTTTGCCAGTATAGTAGTCTAGGGTCGAACACGGGGATGGGTTTTCATCTAGAAATGGTTTGCATTAGGGCATGAAGGTAAGGCTTTCCTATTTGGACTTTTTGGATTTGTGTCCAAAGGCGTAAATGGTTTCATGGAAATTGCAAAAAGCTGGAAATGGTAAAAAGCGAAATTTAAAGTGAAGAAATTAAACTTTGAAGATTTAGGTCACCAACTTGCCATTTAGAGAGCGAACACATCAATCCTCGGGTTTATCCTCCTATGTGAGTCGACCTGAGATGCAGTTATGGCCCTTTTTGTTTAAAACCCTAACATTCCTTTATCATTTCTCTAAAGAATTTAGTAAAGACCATCTAAAGAAGAATCACAGCGCATCTCTCACCCAGCACTGAACCTAAAGTATGAAGTATTGGCGAAACATAAAAGTCCAATGTTAATTTAACCTAATTTGAAGAACCCTAACATGTAAATATTATCTCGGAGGCTCGTAAAGACCATCTAAGAACAGAGTCCTAAAGCATGGAAGTATTGGCGAAGACAATAACATCCCATATTATACAACTGAATTTTGAAAATAAGGGCCATAAATACATACGTGACTTTTAGTACAAGGGGACAACATGCTTAACCCCACCACCAAGCTAACTTCCTTCCTGTCTTCAAAGGAAGGAGAGCAGCAAGCATCTCTTGAGTTGTCATCCTCGAGAGGTGTGTTTAGCGGCCGAGGAGGAAAGTGAAAGAAAGAAAGAGAGAGAAAGAAGAAGAGAGAAAAAGCAAGACCTAAAAAAAACTTTATTTACAAAAGCAATAAAAAGAAAGAACACAAATCACCAAAAAAAACTTGTATTCACTTCTATCCTCCTCTTCTTTATTCTGAAACATGAGGGTATTTATAAGCCTCCTCAAGGTAGTAAGAAATTACCAAAAACCCTAATAACTAGGCTAAGTTATAGGACAATTGGAGTAATAAACCAAGTTTGAAGGCGGTTCAGCATTAATTACCGCATGGCCAGGGCACGCAAATTTATTCTGGGGATGAATTTCGCTAATTAAGCGAATTTGGCAAGAGGTTAGCGAATTTGTAAGTGTAGCGGGGTGGAAATTTCGCTAAAGGGGTGCAATTTCGCTAGCTAGCGAAATTTCGCTAAGCTAGCGAAATCTTTGTGAGAAGCGAAAACTGATAATTTCGCTAATGAACAGTGTTTAGCGAAATGGGATTTGGTTTAGCGAAATTCATCATTTTTAGCTAGGCTTGCGAAACAGGTTGCGAAATTAAACAACTACTTGACCCGATTCACGAATGTTTTCGCGAAATTCGCTAGGGTTGCGGGTGTTTGCGGCTTGATTTGCGAAAATCCTGTTTCTTTGTTCTTCTATGCCTCATCCTGTCTTCAAGCGCATCTCGTTTCTTCCATTTTCCTTTGTTTTCCATCGATTTTTAGGCTTGTTGATGGGACTAAATTTCCGACCTCATGATTGATCATTTGCATTGAGGTTGGAAGTTCAAATGTAATACAAAGTCTACAAAACAACCAAAAACACCCTCAATTGACATAAGTGTTACTAAGATGACTTGAACACTTCAATTGGGATATATGACATGATTAATGATCAAAAGTACTCAAAACCTATCTACAATATAGGGTTCAAAATTGCACTTTTTGAGCACTAATCACCCCAACCGAGAAGCGTTGCTAGTCCCTTAGCAATGCAAAATAAGAATTGAGATGCATGTGGTGATTTTCAAAGGTTGTGTTTTGAGTTGATATTTCAAAAGGTTGATATGCATATATACGTACTTTAAATGAAACATTAAAAATTAAAATATGAAAGCCTATATGAAAGACTCAAATCTATAAGAGAACAATTTTAGAGCAATACTAATTCCATGATTTTCAACTTGGATTTCCACTAAGTCTAATGGTTCATTTTGTATCAGTTGAGCCAATAAAAGCGCAAAATTACCACCTCCCCCGACCTAACCTTGACATGGCCTTAAGTTTGTTGAACAACCTAGATAGGGCTAGTTACACTTTTCTTTCTTTATTCATCTACATCGTGAGGTGCAATGCTTAAAATCAGACTTCACCAAAGTCAGGTGCGGGTCCACCGATGACTCCCAGCTTGATTAAGGTTTAGGGCATCGAAGCGAAAGGATCGAAATGACCACTAACTCTAAAGGCTTCACCCGGACTTGAATGACCCGAAAATTAAGCATCCACAAGTCCATTAAACTTCACCTATCCACCCATGCGAACACTAAATCCGGTGGCTCAGCCAATTAAGGCTTGGGCATCGGGTTTCAAGAGCTTTAGCCATACACCCCTCGGACCGTGCTCGGGTTTTAAAGCAAAAATTCACGACTTTATTTTCTTTTCTTCTTTTCTTTTCCTTTTTCTTCTTGCTTTTTCTTTTCTTTTCTTTTCTTTTCCTTTTTGGAAGACAACATTGGTCTTCAAATGTAGGTAACTCAAACCTATCCTAGGTTGTCAACATACCTAAGGCCGGCTATGCAAAGCGAAAGAAGGCCAATTTTACAGCCTATAAGAACAATACGGGTGCGGTGTGTGAATTAGCATAAGGGGAAATTTCAAGTTGAGCATCAGAACGATTATTTGAACACAAATTGTTTCAAGCATGGAATGTTGTTCTAGCATATAGGTGACAAATATGATGATTCAATTATCGATTTAAAGCAGATTCAATTGTTCAATTTGAAAGCCCGATTCAATTGTTCAATTTAGGCAATTCAATTGTTCAAATTTGAAGCAATTTAATTATGTAGTTTGAAAGAAAAACCATACTTGTACATAGGGGACCATGATAAACACAATATACAAAAATGAATATATATATATAATGCGAGTAGCTTTTGATATGGCAAAATAACCCAATAAATGCATAACGGGCTACAAAACATATCACACCTACTATGGCTAATACAAAAATCATAATCAAAATTAGTGAAGCGGGTTGATAAATTTGAAACTATACATAAATCAAAAGAGACCTAACCACCTCCACTTCTTTGTGGTGGTGGTGGTGAATCTGCGGTGTTTGCCCGAGAGGATATCGATGAGGCTGCGTCGATGGCGAGGCTCTCTCTCTCGGTAGGATCATGAGGAAGACGGGTGGGTCATGATATGATGAAGCATGGGTGTAGCATCCCAAGTGGCCTCGACTCGAGCCAATCTGGTCATGTCTTTGCATCTTTGAAATTGCTGAGTGGTGCGCTGAGTGTGCGAATCGCATCCATCATCCCGACCATCTCCCTCGAGCTAACATGTGTATACTCCGTGGCTGGTGTCTTTGAATATGAAGGCAGAGTATCTGTAGGAAATTCTTGTTGAAGTAGTGGGTGGAGGAGATGGAGGAGCAGTGTGAAATAGGGTGGGAGGCCTGTACCTCGGGCTCGGGACCGGGCGTATCATACATGGTGGTCATCGACCTCCCGATCAGGGTACCTCCTCTGGTCTCGTAGCGTATATGGAAATGGACGGGCATAGTCATAGCTTGGGTCCACTGCTACTACATGTAGGCATCTTGTCTCGCATCTACATCCCAGGGCTCCTCGGAAATCCCATGCATTTCAAAGAACATAGGAAAGAAGCCTCGGCATAAGAGTGGTATGCTCTCTGCTGGCGTGCGAGGTCTCTCCTATGGACCTTCTCCCTCAATTGTAAAGGAAGCGAAGTCATCACCGGCTCGGATGGATAAACCGAAGTGCGAGATTCGTCTGATGCCTCCCGGGATAGGTCCCCTCCCTCGCACATAATCTTTGCGGAGGGAATGGCGAGTCTTGCTTGACGGATGGTCGATGATTAGCATATGGCGGGCGCCTCAGATAAAATTTGGACCCGAATTTGTAGCATCCGGCGGTGCTCGAACCATCGCTGCGGGCGGAGGTGGAGCCAATCTCTATAACCCCTCGGCATTTAGCAGCGGCGGTATGCGCAATCTGAAGTGAAATAACCATTTGGTGAGTACACCTCGGCGGTCATCTATCCTGAAATGGATCTCCAGTGGACCATCTGCATCCCGAGAGGTCATGGAGTGGTAGAACTGCCGGACCACTCTCGGGTAGTAAAACTGTCTCGGAGTCATAAATGGGAGGAGCGAATACCTCTCGATCAATCTCATCGACTCACAGGTATCACAGGGTCGACCATCTGATCCGAGAACGTCGTAGAGCGACTCCTATTTGAAATGGTCATTTGCGTATATCTGCATTCCGAATGGGGTGTCCCTCGAACATGGGCCTCTTTGATCCAGCGAGGCGGTGATAAATGGTGAAGGTGTCGTCTCAGGCTGGCGATGGGACCGGTGATGGTGGCGGTCTGAAGGTGATGACTTCGCTGGGCCCGGGGTGCGGGCCGGCAGGCCGGGCCTCCCAGGCTCTCCTGCGAGGCCACAGGGGGATGGGGCAGGGTCCCATCGTGTGCAGTAGCGTCACGGATCGGAGTCGTCAGGTCTGACCTCGGGGACGGTGATAACTGCAGTGCTTGAGTGCTGGTCTTTGTGCGGTCTTTGCGGCCTCTTGCTCGGGTGTGCTAAATCTCACGGCCGTTTATAGGACCCACCCTCGTACGGACCATATCATTATCTAAAATAAAGCTAGCTGGAAGGGTGGACTCACTTGAATATGTAGTATTTGGGGCTGTATGTCTGAAATGAAGATCCTGAATCTGTTGAATCCTGCAGAGGAATTTCTTGAACCTCTACGAATGCGAGACTAAAATGGGTCTGTAATGATAGCAAAGTCTCGAACTATGATCGGACAACGATGTAGGGCTCCCTTTAAAGCTGAACCGAAGGCACGAAGTAATGACTCGAGACGGTGAGGGATTTCGTCTGTAGCCGTGGTGAGGGCTCGCTCCACGGCTCGGGCGGGATAGCGGTGGAGGCTCGGCTCTTGCTCGGCTCGATGATCACGAAAAGTGACTGGTCACGGCGGTGATGAAGGCTAGGGAGGGGGGGCTCGGTCGAGCCCCGAAGCACGGCTGCTGCGTGAGCGGGGGGCGCGGTGGGGCTCGGGGGCACGGCCCGTGATTGGGAGCTCGGGGAGCGCGGTTGGGAGGAGAAAGTGAAGTTGTGATCACGGCTAACCTCCCGAGGTTCAAATAGACATCCTCGGCGTAGAAGGTCACTTTCGCTACTCAGCGAAATTTTGCCCAGAGATGGACTTTACGCATTCAAGGCTTTAAGGTAATTACTAATATTAAATAATAATATAACTAAAAAATTATTGTTAGCAAATTTACTATATCTTATGATTAGTATTTGAAACATACTATTTTCATACAACTAAATTATAAAAAGAAAGAAAATTGCTAAGTTAAAAAAATTTTTGAAAAATTATTTAGACTAACAGAATTAACTAATATAAGACAAAAATTAAAATTTGTGAACTGCAATCCGGTTTTTGAAAACACCGAACCAGTTCGAGTTCAGCAATACTCAAGGGGGATCAAGGAGAATGATCTCCTCGGCCCGTACGAGTGGCTGAAATTTGGCTCCATGATGTTGGGTGCCCATAAGTTGGACTGTTCCTCAGTGATGGCTGTTGAATTGAGCAATTGGCTTGCTGTTGGTGTTGTTGGCAAGACCAATTCTTCTTTATCTCCAAGGTTGATCACTCCTTGCTTTTCCTTAGCACCTTTTGTACCTGCACACTGATCAACTGAAACAACCTCATCAGAAATTTGATTTTCAATTTCTAGCAACTCATGTTTGTTGTTCAAATGAAAGATATTCAACTCCATGGTCATGTTACCAAAAGTTAATTGCATGACTCCATTCCGGCAATTGATGATTGCATTGGCAGTGGCCAGAAATGGTCTTCCTAAGATGATTGGTACATGATTGGGTTCATATGATTGGTTGATGTCAAGTACACAAAATCTTGGGTAGTAGAATTTGTCTATCTTAACCTAGGACATCCTCAGCTATCATAGGAGTTTTCACGGATCTATCGGCCAGTAGAGTGTGATGTTAGTAGGTTTAAGTTCACTAAACCTATTTGCCAATATCTTGAATCGACATTAGGGTTCTACCAGCTTGGCTCCCTAAATCAAGCAAGAAGGACTTTTCTATGCAATTCCCACCAATATTGTTGCAATTGTGGGAGAACCCGGGATCTTTGTATTTAACGGAGGTATTTGCTTTGAATTACATGGCACTGACATGTTCAGTGAGAAGTACTTTCTTCTCAATCTTTAATCCTTCTTAATTGTGCAAAATCTTTCAAAAAATTTTGCATAAGGAACTTGTTTGATTCGGTCAGTAAAGTATATTAACCTTCACTTGCCTTAAAACCTCAAGAATGCACCTTTGTTGAGATGCCTTCTTCTTACCTCCTAAGTGCTTGTGGAAATGGAGGTGGTATACGGTATTTCATTGAATCTTCCTCTAGGAGGATATGCTCAGGTTGCATTTCTTCTCCTTGCCTAGGTTCTTCAACAGGTTTTGGCATAGGCTGATCAACCTCTTTTCCACTTCTCAGGGTGATTATGGCCTTAACCTCATCCATTCCCGAATTGTTAGATAGTCCTACCTCATGAACTCCTTTAAGTTTGGGCTGTTTGTGATGAAACCTTCCATTCTCTTGTACTTAAGGAACTTGTTAATCTTGGTGATTGAATGCGTAGGTTATCAATTTTAAGTTTGAGATTGCTCTCAAGCCCATCTATTAAACATTCAATGTACTTTCTACATTATCAATCCTTTGTGCCGATTGCGCATTAATTCCTTTTGTTCCTCGACAAAGTTGCCCACCACCTTACCAGGAATTCAATATGGCTTGCTCTACTGTGGTTGCTGTGACTCCGTGAGGGGAAAAACTAAACCCGAGGCTCGCCCCGGTGGCACATGCTGTGGGGGCTTGGTCTCCATGCAAGGTTGCGTGATTCCTCCAATCGGGATTGTAAGTATTCCCACATAAGGAGCATTTGGTTGTCAGCTTGAATTGTCCTACAGTGTGCAGTACTGACATCAAATCCTTCACGCGAAACACTGCTCTATTTGGGTGTGCCGGGATTGAAATTTAGGCAGGATTAGTCACAAGAAGGTCATTACCACGCATGCACCCTGAGTCAAGCTACTTCAAGCTCCTCTACCTTCCCGGCTAGGTGTGGAAATCCAGCTCTCATTTCATGTCTTCAGCAAGGCATACATCCCACCCCCTTGGTCGACCGGTGGTTTCATCCTATCCGCTTTCAGTGGTTGCTTCATCCCAACCCCTTAGAAGTTTCAACCACGTAATCTTAAGAAATCCATGGCTTCATCAAAGATGTGTGTTTGCTTAAAAGTCTCCCACACATGGTTTCTAAGAGTTACTATGGCAGAGACATACCACCATAGAAGTGTTCACTAACATCCATGTGTCAAACCTATGGTGTGGACATGCACCGATGGTTTCCATAAATCTCTCCCAACACCGGTAAAATCACCATCCCGAGCCGCAAAGCATAGATTTGTCTTTTCAAATTATTGGTCTTATGAGCACTTCAAGAATTTTTCAGGAATTCAAATGCCTTGCAAATGTGCCAATTTCTTATGGTTCTAGGCCTCAATGACCGAGTCATTCGTCTCGGCCCTTGTGAGTCAATGGAAATGCCTTTAGTTTCAAGAATCCATATCCATCATACCTTCCTCAAGGTAGTGCAAAACCTCTCAAAATCCCTATATGAGTGTATGGATTTCGCTTCCTCTTCCATACCATGATACGTGGGGAGAAGGGTACTAAATATGGCCTCACCGCTACATCATCGTGCCAGGAGGAATGACAATGTGACGGGGCACTAACTCTGTGAGGTGTGATGTGATCCCCATGGATCTATATGCATTTGGATCTACAGGGTTCCCGGTTGGCCCCTGTTGTTCTCGTATGGATCCATGGTATCGGGCCATAATCGACTTCACTGTTAGGTCAAGTTGTGTACTTATCCTATACAATCTACCCGATGTGTCTATATCCCAATCATGGGCTACTACGCTTGTTACACAATTACAAGAGACAACAAAGAGCAACAAACAACCCAGCCATTAAAATTAACTAACAACAATAAAACCGACCGAATGAAAACTGAATCGAACAAGGTGAAGCACGCAAAGTGAAGCAACCTGGCGCTCTCAGAATCGAGTCAGAAAAGAGGTAAAGAGTTACCTTCACTGATGCTGGATCACAAGTACTTCAACTTACTACTGCAGCACTATCCCTGCAGAATCCGCAGCCATTTGATTCGCGTGTCACGCAGCTGAGCTAAAATCAACAATATTTATATACCTGTTCCTCCTACTGTAGTCAAGCTACATCACAGATAAAGGGTCTAGTATTCAACACTAGGGATGGGTTTTCATCCTAGAAATGGTTCGCGCTAGGGCAATGAAGGTAAGGCTTTCTATTTTGGACTTTTGGATTTGTGTCAAAAGTCGAATGGTTTAAACTGAAATTGCAAAACTCGGGAAATGGTAAAACTGAAATTTAAAGTGAAGAAATTAAACTTTGAAGATTTAGGTCACCAACTCGAAGGCTAGTGGCAAACACATGTCCTCGTGTTTTATCCTCCTATGTGAGTCAACACAGATGCGCTATGGCCCCTTTATTTAAACCCAACATTCCTTTATCATTTCTCTAAGGCTAGTAAAGACCATCTGAAGAATCACAACAGACTTCTCACCCGAGCACTGAACCCTAAAGTATGGAGAGTATCAGTCAAACAATAAAAAGCCACGTTATTTAACCCTAATTAAGAACCCTAACATGTAAATATTATCTCGTAGGCTCGTGAAAGACCATCTAGCACAACAAATTCTCAAAGCATGAGAGTACACTACACAATAACATCCCATGTTATGCAAACTCGAATTTTGAAAATAGCCATAAATACACTACCCGGTGACTTTTTAGTACAAGAGGACAACATTTAACCCACCACTGCTGGGGCTTCCTTCCTCTTCAAAGGAAGGAGGCTTAGCCAAGCATCTCTTGAGTTGTCATCCTCAAGAGGTGTGTTTGGCAGCCGGGAAAGTGAAAGAAAGAAGAGAGAAAGAAGAGAGAGAAGAGAGAAAAGAAATAAAAGCAAGACCTAAAAAAAACTTTATTTACAAAAGCAATAAAAGAAAAGAACTTACAAATCACCAAAAAAAACTTGTATTCACTTCTATCCTCCTCTTATTACAAAACACGAGGTATTTATAAGCTCTCCTCAAGGTATGAAATTACTAAAAACCCTAATAACTAGGCTAAGTTATAGGACACCGGTATTAAAACCGTTCAAGGTCAAGATTAATTACATTAAAGATTTATTTATGTTTCGCAAATTTCAAGCAAGCACAGGATGAATTTCGCTAATTAGCTGACTTATAAGTGTAGCGTAAAATTGGAAATTTCGCTAGGTGCAATTTCGCTTAGTTAGCGAATTTCGCTTGCTAGCGAAATCTTTGTGGAGAAGTTTAAAATCTGATAATTTCGCTAATGAACAAAGGTTTAGCTTAAATGGGATTTGGTTTAGCTTAAATTCATCATTTTCAAGCAGTTTGCAATTGTGTCGCGAAATCGCTTAACTTTGCGAACCGGACATGGTTGTTTTTACAAATTCGCTAGGGCTGCGAATTGCTGCTTAACAGCTTCGCGAGCAACTCGTTTGCTGTTCTTCTATGCTCTCATCCTGCCTTCAACCCGTGATCTCTGTTTCTTCCATTTTTCTTGTTTTTCCATCGATTTCGGGCTTTGTCATGGTCGACCAAATTTCCCCGACCTCATGATTGATCATTTGTACAGGTTGAAGTTCAAATGTGCATAAAATGGCAAAACAAACTACAAAACACCCCTTAGAATGACATGTTACTAAGATGACTTTTGGCTACTTCAATTTGGGATATATGACATGATTAATGATCGTGCTACCAAACCCATCTAATATAGGGTTCAAAATGCACTTTTAGCACCAATCAATTCTATACTTAGTCATCATCTCTTTATACTATTTTAAAGCTGCTATGGTGCTAAGGGTCTCATTCCAACTGAATCACCCACCCGAGCACCGAAACTCAAGTTATCCGAAAACAACCCTGACTACTTCTATGCCCAAAGTCGAAACCGTGACTTGACTTCATGATACGGTCCCACTTTGAGGAATTTTAGGCCATTTAGATCAGACTTGATTGATGCCTATTTCATTAGGGTTTGGTTTTCTGAAGTCTAGTTTAAGTAGCCACTTGAATCACTCAAATCGATAAGAAAATGAGCAGTTATGGCTAAAATACGAAAAACTGGTCGGAACAAGAAAACAGAATAGTGTGTACCCCAAGACACCAACACGCTCATGTACCTAAGACACTTTTGCTGCGGGGGTGTACCACATACTGCTCATGCACCGTACACCTTCCGAAACAGCCCAGATTTTGTTATTTTCCCACTTTTATTGCCACCACTCCATACAACTTCTATAATTCATAATACTTCAAACCAACTTGAACTCATCTAAAACAATTCCACAACACTTAATTTGGTGCTATGGAACCTCGAACCCCAAACCTAGGTGGAAATCCAAGAACACTACCTAAGGTCCACCACCCTTTATCAAACCACATACAATTTGATGAGATTCCATGCTTTTTTTCCCACTGGGCTTCTTCATCTCACAGCAACTCAACCATTCAAAGGTTTAATGTGCCTTCAGACAAAACCTATACCAAAGGAGAACTAATCTCCATACCAAAAACCTTAGGGATTCAAATCAAAACCTAAAAATAAGGATTTCATACCTTGATCTTCTTCCCTCTTCCTTCTTCCTTCTTCCCTCCCTTCCGGGTTTCTCTCCTTCTCTCTTCTCCACGGTCGCTCTATCCTTTGGAGACCAAAATGACATTTTGGTTTTATTTTCCCATTTGCAGCCCTTTAGTATTTTTAATTTCAAATAACCCTCATCTTTTAATTATTTCAATTGTAACTTACTTTATTTGTACTATGGCCCATCTCTACACTTAATGATTTTCATATTTATATCCTATTTGCTAAATGACCATTGTACCCTTGTTCCCATACACAAAAATCCCGGTTTCCATAATTTATCATTTCCTACTTTAGTCTCCAAAATACTGCAATGTGACACTTAGTGCTCTTTAGGCACTCTACAAAGAGCATATACCGTACACTCTCGGATCGGGTGTTACACTCAACCTTATTCTAGATTTTCCAGCGATCTATCCGGCCGAATCCTACGAGATAAGGGGCAAAGTTGATCCCCACTGAAAGAGCTATGCGTGGGTACTAGTATTGTGGAGTTTCGACAACTCCGGGAGGTAGGGGTATTCATCCTACTTGAGTTAATCTTTTTCTAAGAGCCATTTTGTTGTGGATCTTTTCCTGAATGCCATTCATTCAGCCTCCAAAAATTGGACCTGCAGAAATCCTTTCATGCCTAAACTCGACCGAGGATTGTTTTGTGCAATTTGTGTGTTGATATGTTATTGCTATGGGATTGAATAACATGCTGTTATGTAAAGTGTTGTTAATATGCATGCTCGATGTTAACATGTATTGTATGAAAATGGCATAATGCATTTCATATGCATGGGGACACCGTAGAGTACTAGGTGTAAGTGCATGACATATTTTAGAAAAATATATCGGAGGGTGGGCCAAAATTAATTATCGAAGTATGTCCAATTATATATGAGTCGGAGGGTTGTCCACAAAATTAATTATCTGAGTATGTCCATTATATATGTGTCAGAGGGTTGTCCACAAAGTAAACAAATAGATTTGTTTGGAAACATTTTTCATACATGACACAAGCATGCAGAGAGAGTCTTATGACTCCCTGGAGGCACGTGGATTTGGTATATGCGGTGTGATATCTCGAAGTAGGAACTGCGAATTCAATTGAATGTGTGTGTTTGCCATTGCATGTGTATTTTAGGTAGGAGTAGCCTCAGAGGAAAACTCAATCATCTGGACATTGCTCACCTCACTGGGATCCCCTTCGTGCACATTTTAGAAGATGGTGCTCTTCGAGGCCAGAGGCGAAGAAGTGCGTCAATGTTTGTGGCTCTCGAGAGCATTTTGTAAAATATATTAGAATTATCTAGTTTTAATATATTTTGGCATGTAAAAAGTATGTAAGAGTCGTACATCAAACTCTTGTGAAATTTTATAAGAAATGGGTTATTTGTAAGAAAAAAAATTATACAAGAATTGGTCTCAATATATGAGACATGTGAGTGTGATATCATCGAGGCACTCGACATCCAATGTGTTTTCGCGGTTGATTCAAGCAAGAGTCACGGGCCCCAAAACGCATAATGGTATCAGGAAGGAGAAGTCTGCTATATTTTTAAGAGTATGGATCCATCTAAGGAGTTCTAAAGTGTGGGAAGGCTCGCGGGCTTCGCTGGTGGGACTCCAAAATTGGCCACCCATAAAAGACACATGGATTCTCGAAACAAATGATCATCGAGGTGAACATCCAAAAAACTTTGGTTTGATAACAAATAAAATTTGTCTTGTAAATGATCAATGAATGTGAATCCAAGAACGATGGATTTTATCACGCATGAGTTCAAGATTGTGATGTGGAGCTCTGGGACCCGAAAGATGGAGTCGCGAGGACTCTAAGACATGGGATATGGTGAGTCGTGATCTCGTCCATGGTAATGAGAATTCCATTATAGGTTTTCATAATCTTGATTGAAATGTGTTTTTTTGGTGACATGACCATCGTATGTGGGACTTAGGGGGAGTAGACTCTGCAGGGATTTTACTCTACCGGCATACTGTTAAGACCTCTGAGAATTCCAATTTCTGGAAAAAGGGCAAAATCGTAATTTCGGTTACAAAATTGTAATGTCGGTTAAAAATCAAAATTTATTCTCTAGATCTCGGATGATGAAACGAATTTCACCGTTGGAATCGTCTCACAAAAATCTAGTTAAGCACGCCGACTTTCGCGCAATTCGTAGATAATCTACCATACACGCTGAGGCATCGCATTTCGTGCCGTGAAAACGATTCGGCGCGACGAAGTCACATATAACACGTACTCATGTGTCATAAGGCGGAATGTGAGTAGAGAACAGAAAATGGACGGCGTAGATAGTGGTGCCGAATGTCAAAATCGTGGTGTTAAGGACATAATGGTCATTTGAAATGATTAACGCATAATATGCCAAACAGGAATATGGTCATCTCTCTTTGATTCAAAACAAGCCAAAACGTGAGGGCGGGGGAGATGGATGCAAAGAGGTGTGAAATAGAAGAAATGGTGATTTTAGAGAGAGAAGGCACTCTTGCATCATGGAGATCCGACTGCTGCAAATGGAAAAGAAGGGAAGTCAGTCTAATACTGAGAGGGCTTGGTGGTACTGGATTTATGAGTTTCACAAACTGTGAGGTAGGGGTTTCTCCCACTTCAGTTTTACAATTTATTAAGTGTTTTTCAATGTTTCATTGCTGAGACTCGACCACGCTTGATCAGCCTAAACCTGAAACCGAAATGCTTGATTTCGAGACCTACGAATGTCTGTGATCGCTTTTGTGGACTGCTTCGGGGTTAAATGTGATGAATTGTCTAATAAATATGTATTGGTTTCAGGCGAGGCCTGAAATGGTCGTGAAACCCGGTTCAAAGGAACCGATGATTTGGGTGATTTTTCTGTGAATAGTACCGAGGGTTTCACCTGATTCCCGAGAATAGTGTTTACAAAATAAATTTTGTGAATTAATGTGTTTGGTCGAAAGGGCTCAAGTAGAATTGCTCGTGCTTGATCATTTGCCCACGTGAGCTAATTTTGATGTGATGAAATGCTAAATTACATAACAACATGATTATGTGATTTAATTTTTATGTGAATATATGCATGTGTTATGTATTTAATGGAATCGGCATCATGCATTCCATATTGACTGACACCCTATACTCGCAGAGGAGCGATGAGATGAGTCTAGAGAAAATGGTTTCTGAGGGTTGTCTAAAACTAAAATGATCTGAGGGTAGTCCATACTAAAAATATCAATCGTCTGAGACGCCCAATTGATATACATCTGAGTGTAAATTCATAACAATCAATCAATCAGCCTGAGACTAATCTGTCTGATATATATACATATCTGAGGGTTGTCCACAAACAAAATAACATAATAATTTCATAATGAGGCTTAGGCAGTGTGAGGAGTCGGTGAGGACTCTAAAAGGATGATCGCTTAGACATTCAAGCAGGATCATGCATTTTCTTAAATGTGTGTTTATTTTTGGGAGTATCAGACCGCACTCTAGGTGGAGAGTAGCCCACTTGGGTGATTCCACCATCGAGCATTAGCTCACCCTATCGAGGGATACTGGCTTCATGCATTGTGGAGCGTGCGAGATGACTCGTCCTAGAGGCCGAGTTTGTGAAGAAAGCCGGGTTGTGGTTTTGATGATTTTATACATGTATTAGAATTCTCAAATTTTAATATATGTCAGATAAGAGGTACTTTGAACTCTCGAATCCAGGTCGATAGTCGATATATATATACATTGTTATGAGTATTGGCTTATAGCCCAAGTGGCCGTTTTTAATCATAGGACTGTTATATTGACTGCTTTGGACAAGTTTTATTTGTGTTTTCAGATTTGTGTGAGAGCCTCCCACAAAAGGAGATTTCCGCCTGATTAGAAGAATGCTCCAGTCACCCGACATTCACGAGTATACTCATGTTGATTCGTAGTCAACTGACCCCTGGTTTTGGAGCTCACACTAATTTGCCGTGGGGACCCCCTTTCAAAAATATTGTGTGAGGTAGGAGACTCGCCACTAGGCCGCCATTAAAGAAAGCCTGGTCAGGCTTGCCTCTACTTTGTAAAATATAATTAGAACAAACTGCTTTGATATATGTTTTTATGTAAAGAGTATTGTAATTAAACTCTTAAGGACTATGGTATTATAGTCTTACAGTAATATGTTCGAGTATGATAAATGGACCTCAGTGGTCATTTTTATCAGATGGACTCGAAGAGGTCATGATGATATTTAATTTCCTGATGCCAAAGCACATCAGTTATACACATGAGTCGCAGAGCCTCCTTGTACAAAGGAGACTCTGTCCTATTTTTGTTAAATTATGGTTCTCGATAAATGAGACCTAATAGTGTGGTATTGGGTTACCCGACATCCACAAGTTTTCCGTGGGTTGACGGCTGTTATCGAACCCCGGGTTTTCGGGGCACTGCAAAACCCTAGTCTCGCAACATAAATGATGAGCTTACTCATCTTGAAGGCCAACTTCTAATTTATAAGCTTTCATGGTACTGTCATTAATGACTATTGTCATCTTTAGTAAGACTTTCAATCTTATGTTGAGAAGATATAGAAGTAGATGTTTTTTAACTTTAACAAGCAAAATAATCTCACATTTATCAGTATTAATTTACGTCAGTGTTGGACAATCTTTTTCAAATTTTCCGTGAATTGGGAGTTGCTTGGACTTCCTTTCTTTCATATGCATGGATGGTTTCACCCATGATTTATGAGGGAAAAAAATAATCGATTTTTAAAATCCAAGTGAGAGTTTTAATATATATATAGGTATATATATATATATATATATATATATTAGTTTTAATTAGTTTTAGGTTTCATAGAAAATTAATGTAGATAATAGAGTTTATTTTATTATTTCCATTTCGTTATGTCTATACAATGCTAGGATCTAAATAAGAGCATATATATTTCAAGGAAACATAGTATTTTCACAATTGCAATTGTTATGTTTTAATCATTAAAATGCTAGCAATGAATTCTACTAGAATATATGTATCATCATATTATAATGACATTAATTGGTTTTATTTTTAGATCAAACCTAACAACATTTCTTTCCTAGCTATTGAGCTTATGTTATCATCTTTATATTGGGTTCTTGTCACCTTATAAGCCCCAATAATTGAAGTAGGCCATTATATGTTTATCGCTTATAAACCTAAGAGGATGTTTGATTGTTGAATCCATGAATTTAAACTAATAAAGCAGAATGATAAGCAAAATGATGTTTGACCTTATAATCTATTTTCTTAATTTACCTGCATTATTTTTTCTTACAATTTTTTCTCTATTATTAGATTCGGATGAAATATGTAGTGATACAATCATAGCAGTCGCGAGTATCATTTTATTTAAATTCCTTAAAGTACTGTGTAATCAGAGAGGATGATTTACTTTAAAGGGATATTTTGGTATAGATTATTTTTCATGATTTTATTTATTTATTTTCATTTGAAGTGATTCACCACCGATTTTTTCTAATGCTTCAAAATGATGTAGTTTTATAAGAATAAATTATAGTAAATTCTGCATTCTTCAAAAGGAAAAAGGGAATTTCACTCAGGATTTGCATCATTATAAGACACATTTTCAAACTATCCATGATATAGAAACTAGTCTTTTATTAGTTAAAATTTCTTTTAACCACTTTAATAGCCCCACCTCTATGGTCCATATAACCTCTTTTAGATAAACTTTAAATATTTTTATCCAATAAACTATGTATCATAAGAGTGTTTTTACCCTCAAATATCAAACATAAGTTGTAATTGTTTACCGTTGATCGTTTATCGTTATTGTTTATAGTTTACGGGTTATCATTAATCATTTATTTTTTGTAGTTAATTAGTAGAAATCTTATGAAAATTTTGCTTTTAATACTTTAATAGGATCACATTATAAACAAATAAAAGTATAATGAACAAAATTCGTAACAAATTATTAAAGATCTCATAAATAGGAAAATAAAACACCATATACCGAAATAGGAAAAATATCTAAAACTATGATACAAAGATATAAATTTCAATACTTTTCTAAGGGAAGTAATGGAGCTCACCTTCTTCTTCTTGGATTCACCGAGTCCACCTCGAACTTACCTAACTAAAAATGAAATTCCTTTACGCTACTCAGCCCTAGTCTCTGCAACATATAGATGTGCTACTATTCTTAAAGGTCAGCTTAATTCTATAGACCTTCATATTTCATCATTGATGACATTAATAAGTATTGGCCTACTAGATAGTAAGATATCATTTGACGCCCCAAAATCCGGGGGTCCCGTTGACCAACCGTCAACCTACGAAATTACTACCTTTGGTCATAGCGCACCTAAGTCTTAGTACCAAACGAGTACCAATTACTTGTGGGCATCAAGTTACTTGGCACCACCTCGAAACGTCCCTTTCTACAGGGATCCATTCATCCATATTTACATTGCAAATATGAGAATAATACACTAAAATGGGCCACAGAAGAGTTCTTTAGATCACGATCCTTATCATTATTACATAATTTAATTATATCGGGCAATAGTCCAAAAGAATTTAATTACAATTCCTTTATACAAAACACACGCTAGAACAAGAGCTCATATTCTAAGCACTTCTTACAAAAGGATTTATCAAGGCCACATGTCGGTCTCTTCTTCACAATCACGACTGTTTGCCATCCACCGGTGCAGACCAGGCACCCGAAGGTCATCTTATGTGCGGCGAGCCACGCCTGCAGAGAATACCTCCTGCAAGGGCTACTCCCCACCTAAGTGCACATGCAATGTTCACTCAACATTTCACATTCACATTCCAACAAGAACATGACAATTCTATATGGAATCCTACGTGTCATGACATGAAATGAGATGCGACCCATCATGTACCATGAGTTCTCACCGACTCCCTCACACAACGCCTGAGCCCATGTGTGATAAACCATAATTTTGTATGACATCCAATGATCATTTTCAAAACAAATTTCATTTGTTTATAAACCAAAAGATTTTTGGATGATACATCTTAATTATCATTTTATATTCAAAATCACGTGCCTTTTTATGGGTATCGGATTTTTGGTGTCCCACCGCGGGCTCCAGAACCTGCATGACGGAGTAATCTATGCATACATTCTAGTACAATATCCATGTGTTTTTATAGCTCAACTTACATGATTCCCATTCATATTCACTGATATTGCATTAATCCCCTATACTATAATGTTTCATAGAACATGGCAATATTGGAATAAAAAAGGAAGCTAACAATAGAAGAAAGGACCAAATCAGAGAATGCAACAAAGAAGTGTAGCAGAGATCAGTCATGGCACGTTAACAAAGGAGGCTTAATTCCATGCTATGGCGCAGGCGCTTGCAAAGAAATGGCTGAGCCTACTCGCATTGTGTTCCCTGCATGTCGCAGCAAAGCTCCCTTTTCCTCGACGTAGCGAGGTCTCCCATTCCAAAATGGGAGCTCTAAAAGTTCTGATTTTCTAGTCCATTGATGGGCCCGAATTCTGAGGTATAAAAATACGATTTCGAGGCAAAATGAGGGGGATCGAGTGCACTAAAGACAAGGAGACGGATAGAGGAGAGATCGGGTGAAGACGGACCCCGGAGATCGGGAAGATCGACTCTTTATTTCTTTCTCTAATTCGCTTGATGTTGAAAATCTTTCGCCAGAATGAAAATCACTATGAACTAATCTCTTTTCTCTAGGGTTTTGTCAACCCTAACCGCACCCATTATGGATTAATACTTTAATCGGGTTTATTTAATATCAATATGAACTTATGGTTGTTTTACTCCGAATTTAATCACATGCTATTATTTGGCCAATTATGGCATGCTAATGCTAGAGTCCTGGAGCACGAGAAGATGACTCGTAGGACACGGGTAAAGCAACGCTGTCAATCGGGGTGGAATGTAGATACCCGGCATTCAAGCGTGTAGCGACAAGGGTTTTCACATTCATGCATCTCAAGTCGAGGGGTCAAGCAGTAGATGCAATACACCCCCACTAGCGAGATAGCAAGCCATATCTCGAGAGAGAATAGCTTGTGGTAATGATCAACCCGCTAACATAAATCATACTGAATATTAAATAAGTGCACTATCTGTGAAAATCCATTAGGTGTGGTAGCGCAAGGCAAAACCCTAGTTTTCGCCATTACCTAAATCAAATTTTAATGTTAGGCTTTCTTTAATTCAAGCTTAATTTATTCATAATTCACTACTCATCAGATCCAAATATCAGTTTAGGCTTCACTAAATCAATAATTAGCACGCTTCTCTTCATGGGAACGACACTTGACTAGCCACTACACTGCGTGAACTCGACGCCTATACTTGCACACATGAGTCTGCATTTTTACCAACTTTTACATGCTCACTTTCAACCCGTCAAGTTTTTGGCGCGCTTATTGGCGGAGAGTTTATACCATATCGACAATCAGGCCATAGATCAGACTTTGGATCAAATTTATTTTATTTAGTTCTTTTTACTTTTTAATCATTTTTTATTTTATATTATTATGTGTTTTAGGTATTGTGCCTTATTTCATTTCAGGTTGATTCGGTTCCCGACTTCATACTCTCAGGATTTCAGAGCATTTATGCATGCAAGATCAAGTGGAATTACTCCATCATCTCCAACTGTAACATATATTGTTATCATTACGAGAAAGTAGCACGCAAACCAATTGAAACTATGCAGAATCAAGAAGATGAAGGACAAGCCTAAAGAAAGGAATGAACCAAAGGTGGATCGAATGACGTAATTACAGATCGACCACCCGATCAAGCCAGATGTACCCTAATAATCCAAGATATGTTACTCGAGGAGTTCGGCTCTTACCACCCACAGCTTATTCGGGCCACTATAAGATGACCACCACTGTTGTAACAACTTTGAACCATGAGTAACTTCTTCCAAAATGTCTACCATGGCAACAATTTCACGGGTTGCCTAGTGAGAACCGAATGCACATCCGACCGCTTATCAACTGTAATACGCCAAGTATAACGGTAACAAAAGAAGTTTCGTGATTATGCCGACCCCACTCATTACTGGTGATCTGAGTTAAGACTGGTCGACCAGCTAACCACTGGATTCCATTACCTCATGGAATGACTTAGTGTAGAAATTTCTAACCAAACTTTTCCCACCCGCAAAGATCGCACAGCTGGTGCAAGAAATTGACACATTCAGACAATTTGAGGAGAGAATCGCCAAGGCCCGAGAGATTTCGAGTTATCGAGGAGATGCCCACATCACAGGTCGACTGGTGGATGTAGCATCTCTATTCCCCGGGTCCTCAATCTCGACAAGGGTTCAACTCGAAGTCTAGGATGCTCTGACACCAACTGGGACTCTTTACTTACTTTTTCAGACATTGGTGTGCCCAAGTCTTATAACTAAATCAAAATATCTTATCTAAAGATACAAAAATAAAACTACCACCGTATTAGTGTTTACCGTGTTAATACATACAGTCCTGAGTCTTATTTACATATACATATACAAAAAAAAAATTGTACATTTACATTTACATATTCAGAGCGCGGAACCTACATGTGGTGAACTCTACTTAGTGTGGCCGCCCACAAAGATGCGGAAGATCAAGTGGGACGTCCTCTGTACCTACACGAATTAAACCCGTGTTAAGCTTTACGCCTAGTAGAAACATATGACTTATATATGTACACATGCATCATACTCAGATAATAAGCATATAATAATACCAGTATTCATTAGCGTATATCGATTTTCATGAATTCATATAACAAATTTATACACCTACTTGTACTTATAGCAGACCTATACTTATTTAGATCTCCAGTAGGACACATACTTGTACTTATCACAAACTTATACTTATTCAGATCTCCCGTAGGAGTTACAGAGCTTATTGATGAGTGTCTAAAATACCATATTATACTGTCATTTTTCATTTTCGTGTTTATTTTATAGTAATTTCACAGTTTTTTGTGGCTAGACTCCCGATTTGGTGTTTGGTTTGTATGCAGTATCGAACAAAAGGGCAAATTACAGCTTGGAAGCAATGGGGAGCAAAGAGTGGGTTGTCACGTCGCTGACACCCCACGTCGCGAAGGCCCCCATCGCCGCGACGCGGTTCAACTAAAGCAACTATCAACGAATGGCTCAGAAATCAAGGGGGATCGAGAGGTGTACGAACGAAGGCATGGAATTCCAGAGCAGAGTGACACAGACTTCGAAAAAGTGCCCGGGATTTGTACTATTTCTTATTTTTGGATTTGAGAATGATGTTTTTAATACTAAACATTTTCATTCTAGTATTCAGTATGTTCTAGATCTATATCTGTGGTTTCATTAACCCCACATGTGTTGATGGATTAAAGTTAGTACTTTTATCGTTCAAGATCATCCATCAGTCTTATCTGCTCCACGCTCAAGATTCAATATATATGATGCTGGCAAGATTAGTATAAATGTCCAGATCCCCATAGATCCAGTATTTAGAGAAAGTCATCCAAATTAACCCAAGTGAATTTTCTGTTGAATCTGAGAAGAGATATATCCCATCTCAGAGCTGCCATCTCTTCATGAACATTTGAATATTCCAGTTACTGTCAGATAGATATTCCTACTGTCCAACCACTCATGTGTTTATTGAGAGTTCCAGAGGATATCTTCTGGCAGCCATCCCCTGATTGTCAGCACAAGATCCTTAAGAAATAATCCATCGAACGTGATTGTGAGATATAACCCTAGTACTCACACCAAAGAATTCATTAGAATCAATAGTTTAAATAAATTTACATACTCAATTTACTTTAGTAAATCATCTCTTCAGATATTATCTAAAATGAACTTTAGCCATTTCTCTACACTCAGTTCCTATGGATCGAAGATCCATACCAAGGAGTAATAATTATATTACTGGGCTATGCTGCACTTTATATAAAGTGAGTATTTTACACACCGCGCTTTCTGGCCGCCAAGCTTTTGGCGCCGCTGTTTGGGACAAGGTTTAGATTGATATAGAGAATAAAGCATTAAGATATTATTCTGGAATTTTATTTTTATTTTTATTTTATTATTCGTTTTACAAGTGTCAATTGGTTCATATTTAAGGTAGATTATGTTAGGTTTTATTACGGTACATGCTACACCAAGACCAGGTTAACCAATTTCTGTTTGATCCTGAGCCAGAAGATCTGCACAGAGTTTACAGAAATGTAGAATCCAGAACAGATCGTAAACTTGGCAATCATGGAAACAATGATGAAATGCACCAGACGAGCAACGAGCCACAGAGGGGCCCAAACAGTACAATGAAGTGACCAAGACCTATGCCGCTTATGCTCGTATGATCCATTCCATGCCAGGATGAGTTTTGTGCTACCAATTAACTGTTCGGGATAAATATCGTGACGTATCAATCGTCATTCAAGCAAACAAATCACTGAAGTCAACATCAGATAAGATGTTTAACATCTGCTCCAATGGCTACCCCATGAGAACCCGAATATGCATTTGACTAACTTCGGCTTATGTGATACGATAAAGTACAACGGGTTATCAAGAAGATCTCAGTCGCGATTGTTCTCACTTCACTCTCGCGACAGAGCTACAATCGGCTAACCACACCCACCGTAGACCCATTATCACTTCAATGACTTAGTGCGTAAATTCGACTGTTTTTCCCCTCTCGAAAATTGACCAACTTGTACAAGATTAATACTTTGGACAATTAGAAGGAGAGAACTGGGCAGAGGCATGACGATCATTAAACTATCGAGAAAGTATGCCCACACTACGCACTTACCGCATTTACGCAGTCCATATCATAATGGTTCGAGAAATGCACAATAATAGTGATTTGATGCTCACTGGAGGATCATTAATGAAGAAAACCACTAATTAAGCATATGAAATTCGAAGATGCCGCTACTCAATACAAATCGCTCAGTGGAGCAAGACTACTCCTATGGAAGGCCATCAGGCATGCATAACAAAGTCCTCAATAACTGGGTTAATCATGTGGTACGCTTGGACTAAACAAATTTAAATAGACAAAGAAGGAACGCGGTTTCATCCACCAACCCATGGGAGTTATGAATTCCCAGACCAGACAATGCTACTTTAATGTCACAGAAACCCTACAGTAGAGCAAGCCCAATACGTGTCCAGAGTTTAATCAGAATCAATCACAACAGCAAGGACCGTATGGGGAAACAAGTATCGGGACCAGAATCAAAATAAGGGTGGCGAATAATCAACTGTAATAGTCGTAACAATCAAGGATATGGTGGCTAATAATCGTAACATGATTTGAATCGAACTAGTTGAACCACCCTCGAGAAATAACTTAGAACAAGCTCTTGCACGATAAAGTTAACTTCCACTGGCTTCTTCATGAATGAGACTAAAGAGATGCAAACAGCAAGCAACCCATGAACAACTGGCAAACACACCGAGAAGTTCGAGGTACAAATGGGCCAAACGGCAAACTTATCGATTAAAGACAACCGTCTTTACCAAGCAATTCTAGAAGTAAACCCAAGAAGAGACGTGGAATGAGCATGTTAAAGCAAGCCATGTCAGAAGTAAAAGAATTGGAAATACGCCACAACCCCTACCAGAGAATCAGCTAGAGATCGAGAAGTGTCATTCAGCCGAGCAGAAAGACGACGCAGACAAAGAACAAACCCTCAGAGGAACAACATCGAGAACTCATCAAGCAAAGGCCATCATATCAGCTCCTTACCATTGGGCTCCAAGAAGCATAACCGGATAAGCAATTCACTAAATTCATGGAGGTGTTCAAAAAGTTACACATCAATATCTCAAGCCAATACGCCCTGCAGTGCATGCCCAGCTATGTAAAATTTATGAAAGACATTTTGTCCCAGAAGAGAAGATTATTGATTTTGAAACAGTGAACTTAACTGAGGAATGCAAAGGCCATACTGCAGGAAGCCGCAAAGCTCATGACCTGTGCAATACTCATCCCTTACACCATCGGAAATGCCATTCGAGAGAGCTCCTACGTGATTCGGGTGCCAGCATTAATCTTATGCCCCTATCCATTTTCAAACGCTTTAGATTAGCAGTCGCCACTACAAATACACTTCACTAAGGTATTGCATCTTTGAAGCATCCAAGAGGGATAATAGAAGATGTCTTGGTAAAGATTAAACCAAATTATCTTCCCGGCCGATTTATTGTTTTGGATATGGAGGAAGATAAAGAAATCTGCAAATAATCTTGGGTAGGCCATTTCTTTGCTGTAGCGGGCTGATGATTGATGTTCAAGAGGCGAAGTGAAGTCTGAGAAGATGAAGTAAAAGTTCAGCGTGTTTGGCGGTGAGACACCCGAAAGTGATACTTGCTTCATGTTTGAAATAGTGAAATTTTATAGTGTCTGTGAAATTGATCTTGGCCCTTTGGAGACCTTTAGTGGAGAATGAGTCGAGGCACGAGGCGAGGCGGAAGAATATGTTAAATGGATGGACTCTTTCGGACCTGATAGACGGAAATACTTCAAAATCTACGGGCGAAGGAGTTCTAAGCATGGTCCATCGATTAAGCAACCACCGAGATGGAGCAAAAACCTGCACAACCGTTTGAAGTATGCATACCTTGGGGTCGAGATCATTTTTAGTGATTATCTCGGCATCTTTTTGGGCGCACTAGAGGAAGAGAAGTTATTGAGGGATCGCCGAGATCCACAAACATGCGCTCGGATGGTCTGGGATCTAAGGGATTCGTCCTTCTATATGTGTGCATGCATCGTCTTTATTAGAAGATGGACATAAACCTTAGGTGGCAGACGGAGGTTAAATCAAACTGATGAAGGAGGTGTGGTCAGGAAAGAGGTTCAAATGGCTGAATGGGGTGATTTACAGTTCCAGTTGATTCATGGGTCGACCCGGTTCGGTGAGTCTTAGAAGAAAGGAGGAACAATTGTCATCGGGACTAGACTTGACATTCCTCTTGCAGATCTAGAAACCGATTCTTAGGGTGGAGGATTTGTATTGATTCATGGCGAACAAGGCCCTTTCGAAAGATCATTTCCCATTCTTGGTTTAGATCGGATGCCGTCGATTAAGCGCAGGTTATGAATACTATTGCTTTTTGGATGGATATTAGGTTACAATCAAATTGCCGCCCAGCTCGCGAAGAGATGAGGAGAAGACCTTCACTTGTCCTTATGAATACGATTCGCGTCCGTGGATGCCACTGGGTATCTGATGCACCAGTACTACCAGCCGTGTATGATGTTTATATTCTCGGACATGGTGGAAAAAGACAATTGAGATCTTTATGGGCGATTTTTCGTTAATGGGAAATTCATTTGACAAGCTATTTTAGAGAACTTGGGAAATTTGTACTAGCAAGATGTGAAGGGAGTGAGTAGTACTCAATTGGGAATGGTGCCATTTTATCAATTACGAAGTGTGTCCTTGGACATCGGATTTTAGCAAGAGGATGAGGTAGATGAGGGCGAAGATTGACGGTGAAAAGTTGCCTCACCCTCGTCGGTGAAAGGGATTGAAGTTTTCTAGGCGACCCATTGGTTTCTATGGCGGTTCATCGAGGATTTTCACCCAGTTCTTAGCCAGTTTATCCCAACCTCCTAGTCGAGGGATCGTTTGAGGTTTGATTAGCAATGTTTGCATGCATTCTCGGTGTTGAAGGATAAGTTGGTTCCCGGCTCTTATTGTTATGGCACGGATTGGTCTTTTCCATTTGAACTTCGTGTGGCGCTAGCGACTTGTGATGGAAGCGTCCCAGGCGAAGCGAGAAAATCTTTGGGTAATAATATGCTAAGTAGAACCTTCTTGAATGATGCTGGTTGGTCATGCCACTTCTGAAAAAAGCTATTGGCCATTGTGTTTGCTTTTGGCGAAGTTGACCGTATTTGATTGGCAACGGGTGATGGTGCACAACGATCATTACGCCATTAAGTACTTGATGACCCGAAGATGCAAAACCCAGATTAATTCGGTGGGTCCTTTGTTAGAAGAATTCGATGTAGAATTTAAAAACCGAAGAGCCTTTGAAAACCTAGTGTGAGACCATCTTTACGTGGAAGGGAGGCCGAGATGATGTTCCAGTGAATGATGAATTTCCAGACGAGAAACTCTTAGATTTATTGAGGAAAGAGGGAAGTTCCATGGTTTCGCAGTTATGAATTATTTGAGCTAAAGTAATTTCAGAATTTAACTTCGACGGAAAGAGGTTTTTCGCACACTTAGGCTACCTCTTATTGGGAGGAGCCAATTCTTTACAAACTTTGTCTTGATCTCGGGTGATAAGGATGTGCAGAAGATGAAATGCCTGACATTCTAAACCATTGTCACACTCTGCAGGTGTGGTGGGCGCTGGTGACGGAGACCGACGACAGGTACTCGATCGGGTTTCTTGGCCTACCTTGTTTAAGATGCTCATCGGTCGTTTCCACTTGTGAATGAATGTCGGCTTGAATAGAGAACGCATCTACAGAAAGGGCAACCACCCGCCATCCCATTTTGGAGGTAGAATTGTTTGATTTATATGGGGATAGATTCATAGGACCATTTCACCGCATCATATAACTTATACATTTGTTGGCGATGACATGTCTGCTGAGGAAGATGGGTGGAGCGATCCTGCACGCGCAAATGATGCGAGTTGTGTGGCTCGATTTACCTTGGCGGCATGACTATCGCAGCTTTGGAACCGCCGAGCATTGATCACGAGATAATGGTACCCGTTTACGCAATAAGGTAATTGATAAGGTTTTGCTAGCGCGTAGGGTACATCATGGTACATCTCTTGCGTACCACCCACGGTCCCCTTGAATGACGGTACTCCAATTGAGAAATCAAGTACATTCACCGAGAGAGCCGGTTCTTGACTCGGGAAAGATTGGTCTAAAAAGATGGAGCGATGCACTCTGGGCATACAGGTACGCTCGTTTAAAACTCCTTTGGGTATGTCACCGTTCATAATTGTTTATGTGGCGATGTCATCTTCGGTACCAGAATTAGAGCGTCGAACTATTGGGCCACTCGGCAGTTAAACATGGATAATACATTGTGTGAAACGGCCCGCTCCATTTCGAGTGGTAGGCAATTCGGAAAGCGAGCGTGTAAGCCAGCATTTATAAAGAAAAGACTAAAGCATGCAACCAGACACATCATAGAAAGGAGTTCCGCATTGATAGGACAATGAGTTCTTCTGACCGATTCACTTTAAAGCTTTTTCGAGGAAATTTGGAAGTCTCGATCAGGGCGCTCCACGGTGACGAGGTCTTTTTCACACGGTGGGGCGAAGTTACACACCACGAGAAGGCACATTTACGATCACCACCCAACGATTGAAGTCGTATTGCGCGGTGGCGAGTTTCTTGAACAAGCCAATCATTCCTTTGGCCGCCCGACGAAGTGATGGCGATCATTTGAGTTCGGGTTCGAGCACATTGAGATTGGTCGTCGAATTCGCGACGTAACATAAGCTGCCCAGGAGGCGACCAGAGTTTCCTTCCACTTTTCTCTTTCAGTGACAATTTCGGTATTTTTAGTTGATTGTTTTAAGTAATATTAGTTCTTTGGTCTTAAGCGTGTCAGTTCATACGCCCTGGATTGTTTATTTTAGGGACGACAGTAGATGCGGGGAGGATCAAATCTTTAGAGCATTACGGGTCCGAGTATCCACATTTACAAATTGGGAGGTTCTCGCGAGACAGGTACGCTTAGTGTGTAAATTTTTGGGAACCTTCATGCGTCACGGCGTTGGTTGCCCGCGTCGACGTTCAACGTGCGGCGCTCAAATCCCTTCTGCAGGGCGTCGCGACGTGAGATCCGACGTCGCGGCATGACCCACCTCCGGAGCGTCGCGACGTGGATTTCCGCATTGCGTGGATTTTAATAATGAGCCTGGAGCGTCGGCGTTGACACTGGCGTTGCGGCGTTGTTATTGACTCTCACGTCGCGTCGCGGCGATGGATTTCCAACGTCGCGGCGTGAATTTTTATGAGTCATCGCAATGGCGACCCGATATCAACGTCGCGGCGTCGATAAGATGCCTACCACTCTCGCATCCCGCGTGGCGGCGTTACCATCAACGTCGCGGCGTTGCTTTGTTTTTAAGGCGAAGCAGTTCATTTTGCTCTTCACCTCGCACACCACTGCGAAACCCAGCCACTGCTTGCTGCTGTCCTCACCCGATACGAATACATCACGCAGCGGCCGGAGGGCCACACGTGCCCTCAGAAGCAGCCTCACATTGCCACTGGGCTCCCCTCACCTGGCAGGTCTGGTCATTGTGGCATTCCCACCACTGCTTGTGCTCGGTTCCTAGCTACAGTATCGTCTTAGGGTACCACGACATTCACGGTTGGTCTAGGGATCATTTGAGTTCACGTTTAGGGTATTGTTAGTTTATTTTAGGTCTTGAGTCATAGTTAGGTTTTAGCATAGTAGTTTGGTTTGTTTTAGTGCACACTAGGTGTTTGTTTTGGTGAGTGGGTAGGTGTCCGCTTTGGTGTCCTCTTTCTGCGATGTCTTCTGGTCGATATGTGGTAAAAGGAAAAATTACCTGGTGAAGTCGGTCTGGCGAGGGCAGACTCCAGCTAAATCCGCGCGGTTTGTGTGAATCACGAGTCATGCGTCCGGTTTAGCCATAGGTACAAAAAGCCGTTCGTTCATATCGAGGAGAAGGGGTTCCACCAGATGACTTTTCGCAAGACCATTCGCGGCTAAAAGATCGCGCGCCTTGTTGCCAGTACCTGACCGAATGAGATGGATGTGATGGGTTCTGCGTGATCCGCGCTCGACGTCGCGAGAAAGATGGGATCGAAACTGATGAACTCTGATGATTGATCGTTGTTGTCGGTCAAACTGTCGCGCCGGGACGGACTGGACTGACTCTGATATCTTGACTACCGGAGATTATACGTATTGACCCGATGGTCGGGGTGATGGAAATCAATAGTGCGGGCGTGCAGGTCACTTGAGCCAAACATTGGCGCTTCATTTAGTCGGCACCGCCTTCATCACGTCGCGTCGTCTCGACCAGGCGGCGAACTTGTGTGAAGTGGCCCGCGGCGATGCCACAACTCATTGCCATCTTACAAGGACCATACCGCCCGATGTTGGGCGGGTTGCTCTCCCGAGAGATGCCATCCTCCACTCTTGGAACATAAAGATGAACTTGGGACACCCACTGCCCCCTTATCTTTGGCTTGCTGCAGAAAGCAATGGGGTGCCCTCGGCGATAATGAGGCTGGCTCTCCCCCTTTATAAAGGCCGTTTCGGTCAGCCAAGGACACACACAATTATCCCGCGACACGAGGGTCTATGATTCGGTCATGAGCCCTCGGACGAGATGGTACGCATGGTATCCCGGGCTGTTTATGGCTTCTGGCGATCCCGGGGGCGGTAGCGGTTCGTCGCCCGCCCTCTGCGCCACCTGGCCTCGGGAAACTGACCCGAATCCGGTCCGCACGATCCCACGGGGCCGTGCTCTCACTTACGAGTGCCGATGCGTTATGGGTTGAGACCGGGGAACACCAGGGTCCTCGTCACAGGATATGGAGGCCCTCGTGGCGATATATACTGTCTGGCATCGGGCCATGTTCTTGGCGGGGGAGTCCTTTGCGGCCCCGGTCGCCCGACTCCTTGCCTTCACGCCACCGCAGCCACCGCATTGATCACGAAGTCCTTTACCTCTACTTTTGTTTATTGCGGTGGGGACCTTTGGATATTATTTTGTTGAGGGAAGTGTTTGTGTGGGGTGATGGGTATTTTGTTTTGTTTAGTTATGTTTTTTGTTTTTTAGTATTGTGTGGTATTTTTGTTTAGTTCAACGCTCTATTAATTGTGTGTCTGCGTAGTTTAGGTTTACTTTTTCCATTTATTTTCAGCTTGAGTCATGTGTTAGTTTGTTTGCATGTGTTAGGTCATTACGTATATGGAGTAATTGCGTGTATGTATGTTGAAAGTCTGAGGGATCATTTTTGAATTTGGTCGCTTTTGACATGGAAGACTAGTGCATACAATGTTTGATACTGGTAATTAGGTTGAATAGGTGGGAGGCTTAGTGAACCTTGATTCCTGGTATTCAGAAACCATTTCTTAGAACCACATCACGCACACTAAGCTGACCTTCGAGGGTATGCATAGGTGTCGAGACAGCTACGAAAGTTCAGCCAGACCTTGGGAGATTCTAACCATCTAAGTGATGGGACACCCAAATCAAAGGGATTGCCATTGAGCCCAAACAAAGAAAAAAAAAAAAATGAAAGCGAAGAAAAATTAAAGAGTCGGTGGAGTTAGAATAAGTGGACACGGTGAATCCAGGGTGCGGTCAGAGACACCAAAACCTAATGCAGCCAATGGATGGGAGTCGATATTGGCTTACACTACACGTACATGGGACCAGAAGATGGATTTTTCGACCCCAGGGCGCTGAGTTTGGTTGGTGTTAGGTGTTGAGAGACTTAATGCGGTGCCCTTAACCAGTGGTGGGAAGTCGCAATGGATCCACATTCTGAGAAACACTCGGCTAAAACTTCTTGGCACTAGGTCTTCTTTCATTTCTTTTGGGGTACTTGGGAAGTCTTTAGGTGTTTGACATGAAAATAGAATGGAATGGAGTTTCCTATCCTTTTAAGTTAGTTTCTTCTAAATAGGTGAATTGAGCTTAAGTTTGGGGATATGAGAGTCTAGGCACTGCTGGAGGTCATTCATTGCATATACACATAGGGTCATTGGGAGGAAGGTTATTGAAGATCATGGAATTTGAGACCATAGTCACTTCACTTATTTATTTGAAGTTTTAGAGAGTCGAACATCTGTATGCATCCTGTGGGAACTTCGAAGCCCAGCTTGATGCCTTGGTGTGTGTAGTCAGTCAAGCAAGCTTGATCCTCCACATTGTGTGTAACCTTGTCTTCGTGTTAGTTTCAACAGTATGTTGAGTGTGTGTTCTGTTTAGAGTCGAGTTCTTGCACTTGAGGACGACGAAACTAAGGATTAGGGTGTGATGAGTGTAAAACGCACTTTCATGTCTGCTCGTAGTTTTTCATTTTTCGGGTTTATTTTATAGTAATTTCATGAACTGTGGCTAGACTCTGATTTAGTGTTTGGTTTGGATGCGGTGCATTGGAACAAAAGAAGCGGTGATGGACGGAGTTTTGGAAAGCGATAGGGCAAAGCGAGAAAGAGTGTTGTCGCGTCGGCGTCCGCGTCGCGACCATCTAACGTCGCGGCGTTAGTTGACAAAGTAATAGTCAGCGAAGAAGCGTCGCGATGTCTCAGCGTCGTGGCGGTAATAGCGTCATGACGTTCTGGCGTCTCGACGATGAAACTCGAATACGCACCTCATCATTTAAAGTCTGAATGGCTCCGAGAAATCAAGGGGATCGGGAGGTGTGCGAGCGAAGGCGGAATTCAGGCGGTGACTTGGAACCCGAAGAAGTGCAGGGATTTGTCTTGTTTTATTTTGGATTTGAGAATGATGTTTTAATACTAAACATTTTCATTCTAATATTCGAGTATGTTACAGATCTATCTCTGGGTTTTTGTTGAACCATGTCATGTGTGATGGATTAAAGTTAGTACTTACTTTTTATTGTTGGTATTTATCTATTTGTTTCATACGCTCTACGTCTATAGATTTAATTATATGGTGATGTCGCTGACATTGGCATAATCACCTTTGGAGATCAGAGATTCGAGATGAGGTTATCGGGGATGCAGGTAGAGTAGCTTTGATTGAATGGGTAAATAGAGATATTCCGAACCTGAAAGTGGCATCTGGGGTTAGAACATTTAAGCATTTCGGGTCTCGAGTTGTAGGATAAGAGATATACTCAAAATCTATTCCGCAGTATAGGCGGATATACCTCGAGAGGGATATCTGTGCAAAGTAAGATCACCTCATGATCGGCCAGTAGTAAATATATTGGCTTGACCATCCTTAAGAAATAATCCATTGAGCGTGACGGGAGATATAACCACAGTATATCTCAAGCAATTCATTAGAATCGACCAGCTTAGTCGAAATTTACATGCTCAGTCCCTTCTTAGAAATCATCTCTTGGATATTATCTAAAGCCCAGAACCTTTGTAATTGATACATACGTCCTGTGGATCGATGTCAGTCTTGTGGAGTACATATTACTTGGGCGACAGCGTGCATAGCATAGGGCGTACATTTTACCTGCAGCGTTTTCGCTGTCACTTATACTTGTACGAAATACACATTAGTCTTCACGGAACTTATACTTATAGGTACGTAGGTACTCACGGAACTTATCTTGACTGGAAGTGCACATGGAACATTGAACATAATGATGTATTTTACTTTGCTCTTATTCGATTATTGGGGCGACTCTTATCATATAAGCGTTGGATTATGGGCGATGGCAGAAGTAGGTGGGACATGACCTGATAAGTACACGAGAGTGCAGTCACGATCTGAGTTATTAAGTAGCGCAGTAGAAGATCTGCGAAACCTTCGCGTGAAATCTTGAGTACTAATGTGTGAAGCACGATCCGCGAGTGTCGATCACACTAATAAAGAGTACGAGAAGTACTATCGTGCGCCACGTAGCAATTCCATCATCATTAAACATCTGGTTGTAGGCATTCCTCTGAGTATATGTGTTGGGTAACTTACTATCTTAATAGGGGCATTACGTTTGCCACACCATCGAGACTTGCTCAGTGGCGGCCAAGGTACGGAGTCTAATTTTTCCTTTCCTTTACCTTTACAGGACATGTATGGACCCCTTTCATATGCCCAGCAGGATCGCCCCGTGAAATTCCGATGATGAGTCTTGAGACAAGCTGAAAAACAGCGAAGCAACCTGACATTTCCCTGCACGGCAGGCGATTGGCAAAGCTAGCCGCGCGAAGCAGTGAACCTGAGGCTGGGCATTTTTCGATGTGGCATGGGGATCAGCCGCCTCTGCGAGGGTCTCTTCGCGCTCTGAAGGGCCATAGTGCCACTCTCTTTTGGTCCATTTTTTCCATAAATCCTAACGAAAACCTCAGATACTCTAAGCGTCAACGAAAACAACTCGGCGGGTTTGGCCTCGCGAAAACCCGAACATGGAGATTAATTAGGGTTTCCAAGGCCAATCTCGAATACTTGTAAGGTAGGTCAAATCGCAACACCTGAGCATGTATCACAACCTGCGTAAGCCAAGAATCCTTACTCGAAGGGGTCCTACTCATCTTATGCAAACTAGAGTTTTACGACCCGACTTTCTGAATGCAGAGTACAGGAAGAATTCCTAACTAAACCTAGAAATGCATTACCAATCATTATGAATACATACAAATCATGCTTTCCATACTCGAAAGTCCTGAACTTGCAAAGTGATCCATACCTTTTTCTTTCTTTTCTTCTCTTATTTCTCTCGCTACATTTGCCTCAAAATCCCCGAATGAGATACTACCAAAATTGGTCTTATTTGGTCTCAATTTCACTCTAAGGCTATGTTTGGTCATCAAAAATGCATTAATTTGACTTAAGTTTCCTTTATTGCACTGGTCTTTATCTCTCCTCTATTTTGCACCTGATTTATTTATATTCCACTTTGGCATATAATATTATAATCTATGACCATTTATATCCCATTTTGACAATTAATTTACTCTTTCCTTTATTCAGGGTTTTAAAATTTTTAGATTATGATTTAAGATAAAAAATTTAAATTATACCTACAAAAATACCCATAAACATCTTAAGAAGCTTGACTAGGGTATATTTTGGGATATTCTGAGATCTGAGTGCATACGTTTATAACGGTTTAAGCGATTAAGCTAAGGACAATCATTGAGTACTCAGCAAGGAGGTGCCACGATGAAAAAAAATCTACACCGTCAAGCTTATGAGATATTGGAGAATCTGACGCCACAATCGGTGGCTCTGAATGAATCGACACTAAGGAAGCGCAGCAGGAGCTGAGATGTTTTATGATTATATAGACTAAAACCCACTTGAATTAACATATTACAAGAGCCTTACACTCTCTTCAAATCTATGTTAAACTTGGATAGACTTGATTTAATTATTAAAGTTCCTTTATGTTCATGTTTCATAATTTTGGGTCTAGTCTATGACACTGCAAGTGCATAGATCCTCTGGTAATGGATGTAAGTCCGGATATCATTTCCGCAGAGATTGTGGTGGAAATCAACTACCCCCCATTTAAGATCACTGAGTTTGAACTGGAAATGGATAGTGAGAGATTATTCTAGAAATTATAATAATACTTGATGTAAATAATTGTACCAAGCGAAAGTAAATAATAACTACTAAAAATAAGAATAAATACTGGACTGAATCAATTTCCTCTGAGAAATGAACACTATAAAAGCTGTGAAACAGTCAATTTTTGAATAAAAGTGCATTGCTGCATTCTCTTGATGGGTTTGGATTTGTCAGATTACTGCTGTCTGATTGGTTCTCCGTATTCAGCGGTTAGAGTCTGCTCTTCTCGACGAGGATTTGGTACTTGTATTTTGATCTTCTTGCAAAATGCAGATTATTTTTCTCTTAATACATTTACACCATTTCACGAGGCTAGAGCACATGCCCCTTCTCGAGTGCTATGAAAGTTCTACCACCTAATTGATGGCTCATCCTTTAAATCTAACGGTTCTTCCTTCCGATCTCGGCTAACTTTGCGTGGTTGGGAACTCCTACTTTTGGTGTAGGTGAGAATCTACGATTATTTAAATTGATAAAAGCTCCCTCAACGTCAATTATGTAGGTGAAGGAATATGTTAAATGAACTTTTACGGAAACTTAGTTGTTCATCAATGTGGTTTAAGAGCTTGGATTAATTCCGTCAATGGTAGTCTATCCTTACCTGAGTGAATGTTTCTAGCTCTCGAGGAGTTCTCCCCGACTACGTGTCACTTGCGGTATCACGGAAATCCCGAGCGAAACACTCTTGAAATAGTCCTTCGGTGCTACCATTGGGAGCAGGTTGGATGGGAACAACATCAATCAAATGATCGATCAGTATTTCTCTACGAGACTACGAGAAAGGAGTACTAACGGTAAATTCGATCTAAGCGAAATTGCGTTTTAATCTGCGTCTGATCAGCGATGGATCATTGGCGAAATACGCCCATTGTAATTGTAATAAACTAAAACGAATTCGGAAATTTGTCTAGACTCCATTAATTTAGGGAGCTAATATTTATAAAGAAAAAATGAAATTAAATTCGACTACATTTCTACGATTTAAATGGTTCGGATCAGAGAAAGAAAAAGAAAAAACAAAAGAAAAATAAACTAAAAGAAAATCTACTCACAAATATCTGATGAGTCCTTCTCCTACTCTCCCGCACTACGTATCGAAGATGGAAGCTACTTTGCTAAAGCTTCGAAATACATTTATAGGCGTAAATGAAAATGGGCTGAATTAAAGAAACTCAGGGTGGATTTGCAAGAAAAGCCCGGTCTAGCATTTTGGCGTCGCGACCTTGAAGAAAGGGTCGCGACCGTTCCTTCTTTTTTGCATATACACATTGGAGTTAGAACTGATGACCCGATTGCGACTTGTTCCTTGTAGCTGCTTTGATGAGTGGTCGCGACATCAGTTTTAGGTTGCAACCCTATTTTTGTTATCACCACTTCGATTACGAGTCGGGACTTCTTTCATGTTGTATGACTATGCGTAGCGACCTCGGTTTCGGGTTACGACCATTCATTTTAATACCTCGACTCTAGGAGTGACTTCTTTTACATTTTGAGCCTCTCTTCTTGATCACATGTCTTTACCGATTAAATTTGAGTTGCGACTTGAATAATTGTTATTTTGATATTCCTTGCGCTTCATTAAGTGCCGTCTCTCGAATTTTAGTTGCAACCTTGATTTCTTCATTAGATCTCCATTCGAATTAACGATTTGAAAGGATGTCATGACCCTCCTGGTTGTCTCTTTCACGGATTGCATTATCCAATTTCTTAAAATTGTAGTTGTGACACGAATTTTGGCTAACAGTACTTACTAAGATCAAGGCTTGAATACTTGATCGCGACCTCCTTTTGAGATCTTTGACTAATAGATTAGTCCTTGACCTCGATTTTCTTGGTAGGGACCGTTTGGCGGCCTTGAGTTTTATGTGACGCTAATTCATGACCTCCCTTTTACTGACTCCTGGATTTAGTTGCGACTTGATTCTCCGTACTAAGACTCCCAATTTAGTTTCATATTGCGACGAAAAGCATGTCGCGACCTCAGTGGGTTTTGATAAAAACTAGTTCGCGACCTATTTTACCAACGAGAGTCCTCGCTCTGTGGCTTCATGTCTGACCAGTCCAGCGTCGTGACCTTATGGTTCTTGTCGCGATATAGTTGTCTTCGATTGTTTTGAGCCTCAATTTGATAATAAGACCTAAGATTCTTCCAGCAGATATTCCTTTAAGTACCGACTACCTATCTGCCCGAGTGACCCCACATTCTGCGGTTGCCTTGACATTTAAGTCGCGATCTCCATTTCGATCCTGCGACTTAGTTTGAGTCTATGACCTTCATTCCTCCTGAGACTAGTCTTGGTGGTGTAAGTGACCTAGAAATAATTAGTTGAAGAGCTTCTTGCCCATGACTTGATTTTAGGTCGCGGCCTGCGCCCTCATATATGGGCTGATTTCTTACGGTTTTACTAGAATTTTTTGGTTGTTGTAATTTTAAGGAAAAAATGGTGAGTAAAATGTCCATGTTTACATATGAATCGACATTTATATTGTTGTGCTCTTTTTATATAGACTAAAAAAACCCTCGAATTCACTAGTTGCAGAGCCTTACATTTCTCTTGTCCATGTGTCAATTTGGATAAAATTGATTGATAAAATAGTTCTGCTTTCCAAGGTTAATGATTTAAATCAAGGTTTAGTACTCAACGACCACACGGTGCATGGAGTCATACCAGTAGTAAATGCGAATGTAAGTCTAAAGTATCATTCCCACGGAGATTGGTAGGTAAAGATCGACTACCCCGACCTCGACAGAATTTATGCTATTTGGACTCAGAAAACTCCTGATGAAGGTTTTATCTGAGAAAAATAAAGATCCTGGGAACTATTGACTCTTTTGTTGAACTAAGATAAAATCAAAGTGTATGATAAAAACAAATTGTAGCTAAAATCTTGGACTGTGGATTTCTGTGAGAAAGCGAAAACTATCCCATTGATACATTGAAGCGGTCGATTCCTACGCCTAAAACACATTGTTAATTCTGATGTGCTGGCGATCGAGGTTTGTCGAATTTCCCTAAATGTTGATTCCATATTCACTTGGGTTGGAATGCCTTACTTTATCTAGAAGGCGAATTCGATCGGCTACTTAGCATTCCCGATCCTCTTGCGAATCTGAATTTTCTTTCACCGACCTTATTCCATTTCTTGTTGACGACGGACCTTTTGCATTTCCTTCTCTGAGTTTTCATGAAATTTCTACTTAATTGATGGCTCGACCTCAGGATCTATTGGTTCGTCCCTTCCTTGATTAGATCTCTAACGAGGTTAGGAACTTGCCTGCAGATTAAGGTGAACTCTACGATTGTTTATATTGTTTGTCGCCCACATCGACTTCAATTATGAGTGGAATGGGGGATTTATCAAATGAACTCCCGAGCTCAAATACAATAATAGTATTCGAGCATGCACAGAAAGAAAATAATTTACCGACTCGGGGAATCTCCGTCTGTGTCCGCATGGAGGCATCACGGAAATCGAGGAGCAAGACACATTCCCTCATTGTGCCGGGTATATATTGGGGTATTGAATTAACGAGCATCGGAAATGATAAAAGCCCAGAGACCCCGAATTTGTCCTCCGTATTTATCACGGGAAGAGCGTAACTAAATGTAAATCTGAATAAAGTCATTCGTTAGATTCATATATTCTGATTAAGAAATGGAGCGCCGATCACGTCTGACCAACGTAATTACTTGATAAAACGAGAAGAAATTAATTCGAAATTTATGCAGATTTCATAGGTAATTCACGAATGAAAGAAATAAAAATTAATTCGCTCGTCTCTACTTTACCTGATTCATGATTAATCAGAAAAGAAATAAACGAAAACAAAAATAAAAAAATAAAAATCTACTCTAAGCTATACGAGTTCCTCTCCTTTCCCGCTTTTTTAGGTAGTGAAGGCGGAGAGTACCTTTTTACTATTACAACCTTTGTACATTTATGCTATGTCGAAAGGTGGGCGAGATCGAAAAGCTCCAGTGTTTGAATTCAAAAGCCAGTTTCTTTGTGAAGTCAGGCTTAAGAGTGGTTGGTGGCGACACGGTTCTCTCCAGCAATATGCCCTTGTGTTAAGTTATGACGAACTTCTTGATCGCGACCCGGGTTCCTTCGGTGAAAGCCGATTTGGTGCGACATCGACTTGTATTGAACCTTGTTGCCTCATTTGTTCCTCTGAATTAGTCTTAGCGACGAGAATCCCGTTGTGACCTCGTTCTTTCATCTGACTTGCATCAGCACCAGTCGTGACTCCTTTCTTTCGAGTTACGATACCTAACTCTTTGGATCTTACGGCTTTTGTGCTAATAATCTTGGGTTGCGTACCAGTTTCCGGTTCATTCTATTTTCCTCGTTAGCGATATTCGGGTCGTGACATCGGATGATATTCTGACGCGATTTCAGCATTTCAATGTAGTTTTTCGGTCGCAACTCGTGATTGGTGCGACTTCCTTGAGTTCTTGACTAACTGGGGTGGTCGCGATCTCGATTTTCTTGGTTCGCGACTTGAACGCGATGGCCGGTCTGTTTCTTGGTGCGAGCCTCGGTGAGTGGTCGCGACCTCCCTTGGAGTCCTTAGTTATAAGGTGGTTGCAACTTCATTTCACCCAGTAAAGAGACTTTGTTTGGCTAAGCTTTCAAGGATTCACAGTTGCGACCTCTCTTTCTGATCTTTCGGTGATCTCTCTTTGGGTTGTGACCTCAGTAATTGGTGTGACCTCCTTTTGTTTTCCCGTTCACTGCTGGGTTCTGGAAGCTTCCAAATTTCCTCGTTGTGGAAGCTCCCGATTTAGCTTCATTAGCAGTTCAAATCTGTGACTTGGTTGATGTTGCGACGATTGCCTTAGGTAAAATCGCTCGTCTCAACTGGAGGTTTAGTGGTGCGGCTATTATTTGGTCGGTGATGTTGCGACGGACATCTTGACGTCGCTACATCACCACTCGCTTTGCGGTTGCAGCCTACGTTTCTTTGTATCTGTTTCTTCTTATTTTAACAGGATTTTAAGCTTATGTTTGTGTTTTAAAAATTTAAGGTGAAATTATCAGTTTACGCATATGAATCAACGATTCTTAGTATAATATTCTTAGAAAAATGGATTAAAATCACATGAGTTTTTGAACTCATCAATTGTAAACTACTCAGAAAAATGAATTAAAAATTCAAGGTTTTGGACTCATCAAATTCCCGACTTAAATTTGTTTGTCCCGGCGAAAAAGAATTGTTTGTCTATAACGATTTATCTTTATTGCAGGGAGCGTTTTAAGTTTCACTTCTGGTCTTTCTTATTCCCACCTTTTAACTTGAAAAAGGAGATAGCATCGTTTTAACAGTTTGGCGAAGCAATTGGAGACAACTTATATCACAAATACATTGATGAATTCTGCATTTAAACAGTGCAGTCAATAAATTTTTTTATGTGAGTGTGTGCAGGTTTTCTATTCTTTCCATCTTCTTGTTGAATTAGTTGATCTTCTAGGGATCTCCTTAAAAACTAGTCAAAGTCCCATAGGCTTGTTTTTCATATTGATCTCGATAATGTGGGTCAAATTCAACCTTAGTGAGAGAAGTCTTTTAGGCTTAAACAATGTTAGGCAGGTGATTGGGTAGATAATTGGAGAAAATTTAGGTTGTAAATTATCAGGATTACCTCTTCATCATTTTCCTTCCTTTTTATTTACTTGAATTCTCCTCGATCTTGACTTTGTATCTTGCACCAATGGCATCTTGAATTGCCAAGCCCACTTTCTATCACGGAGTTCCACTTTTGGAACTCTTTTGTTTTATTTACAGGATTGGGAATAAACCCGATGTTTTTGTCTTCTTAGGCTTCCCCATCTCCCCAGAGAACTTTGAAATTGCTGGCTATCTGGAGTTGGCATTAAGGAGTCTTAGGTGTTGAAACACCACTAGAGCTTATTGTTTAAGGGCGTTTGTAGACAAAACTCTGTTCTGCTTTGACACAAACTTCTTTTATACAGTCAACTTAAGTTATTTCTTCTTCTCCTTCCTTGTAATGTAGGAAAATATATTCCCCCAAACTTGTTTCCTTCTTGACGATGCAGGGTTTTATTAGAGCTTGGATAATTTGGGGTTCTGCTGAGATTATTGCAAGGAGAGACTGGAACTTCTAATTGCTTGTTAATTGAAGAAATACATGAATGTTTGCTTCCATGGAACTAGAGTGTATGCCGCACATATAGTGAGGGTAAGATAAGAAGGCTGGAAACTTAAGATAGCCATCACTTCTTGTTGAAGTTTGTTTTACACAGGATTTCACCTCGTTAAATAATCTAACAAGTTCTAAGACATGTACCCTTAATTGTAGAATCCCAGGAAGATGATCTAATCTTTCGAAGTTTCAAGAATTTTACTAACCATGTGTACTGTTATTTCAAGACTTGTATTGACTCACTATTTATATACACAGCTTCAATCATTTTACTTGCTCTTTCAGTCGTGTGCCTCTTCCAAATTCTACAATCTGAACTTGGTTTCAATTAAGACTGCAACTCCTAAACTCATTTTACTAATGTCTGCCCTTATTTTTCTTTCAGTGATGTTTTGGAAAAAACAAATTGTGGTCATTTGGCTATTGTATAGAAAAAGCACACAGACAAGGAATGACATAAACAACACAATTTACCCAATCAGATTCAAACATCAATAAACAAATCACTTATTCAGCAAATGGAATCTCATTCATTCAATAGATTCAAATAACGAGCACTTATCCATTTTTTTTGTCGATACCTTTAACTTCTCTGAATACTAATACAAAACTACAATTATCTTGTATCAAATCAGAGGAAAATTATATTCAACGATCTCACACCCTACATCTTCCTTTTAATGATTGTAGCTCTGCTAATGGTTCCCACGATCGCGTGCGGGGAAGAAAGGTTGCGGAAGAGCAAACCCGATAAGGTGGACTTTTTCCAGCACTCCTACCATGCGAGTTCCTCCCGGATGTTGGAGTTCAGTTGCCTTTCTTAATTCTCTTCCCATCATCCATCTTTTCAATGATAGAGCATCATTTGGAATCATGAATGGAATTGGTTTGTTTTCTGACTCCATCCATTCCATATGCTCTGCATTTGCACCCTTGGAACTCACCATTTTCCTCATCTTCCTTTTTCTCCATTTTCATTGTTTATTTGGTCTGTGTTTGTCATCCTTTTATAGTGACCTTGGTTCTCAGGGGGAATGAAGAAGCCTTTATATCTCTCATTAATATTCCTAATGAATGATTTGATGAAATTGTCCCTATGAGGCGCTACGGCTATTTCAGCCAGGAGAGTTTGATCATTTTCTGAAAGGGATTGAATATCTTTTAGATTCTATTTTTATGAAAACATATGACATAACAATTGGTTCCCCCGATTAAAATTTGCGGGTTTCTAGTTACGCATTATGCGGGTCTCGATTTGGAGAATTCATATAGACCTCTTCCTTTTCCTGAGCATACTTACGCATCATCACCATTAATCATTTACGTTGAATCTTTGAACATACGATTAGTTTGTGCGGCGGGTGGTTGGTAGTGCACAGTTACGCGCGGGTTTAGGGTTTGGAAATTTGATAGCGCTCCGTAGAAATAGAAAAGTTGGGGCGTAGGATGAATGGCTTTTGTCTTCACACACTTGTTTTTAGTCGCTTAAGGTCATGATTGCTAAATGGGACGTCATGACCTTCTGGTCTGAGTCACCTCATTATTAGTTTTTAGTAATTATTGTCTTTAAAGTTACGATGTTTGAGAGCGAAAGGTTTAAAACCTAAAAAAAAAAAAAAAAATTTAAGATTTGGATAATTAAGTCGCGACCTCATTCAGTTTATTTGCGACACGAAAAGTGAGATCCGCGATAGAGGAATTAATATCCACGACGATCTTTTCTTTTCCTTAGTTATTTTGTGTGGTGACCTCGATGTCGGTTGCGAACACATTCCTGAACTTGTTATTTATTGTGACTTCTTGAGCCGACTTCACAATTGATGTTGCGACTGAATTTGATTTTGTCTGAAATAATGTTGCGACTTCGAAGTTTTCTCGCTTCTGATTTTATCGATTCCTATCCTGTTGGACTTAGACGGTAAGTCGTGACCAGAAAAATTTCAAGTTTCCCTTGAACCATTCAATTTCTAGCGAGATTCAGTTCTTAAATCCAATCGAAAACAAGTATAATTATCTTTGACATTCGGACATTCCATCAAAACTACTCAGGTGCATTGCGTTTAAACTTGAGCAAAAATAAATCTACCCTGACTTAAATCTGTGCTTTATCAAAGCAGTAGCATTAATTCGAGGGAAAATTATCTTTTGCCCCTTTTTTGTCGTGTGTATTTGGAAGTTTTGAATGTAAATTCCTCCTTCATGTTTAGCTTTTATTGTCCTGCAAAAACATATATAACTTAAATTAGCGATAAGAAAACCACCTGTGGCTTAAGAGTATAAAACTCGAAAAATTCTAGCCTTACCAAAATAAAGAATAAAACAAAGCTTGTAGTGTGGGTTGCCTCCCATAGCGCCTCGATTTTGAGTCATGGCCCCAGACTTCTTCTTTATCGAATTCTTGTTTCTTGACTTTTCTCCTCAAAACTAGGAATCATTTGCACTCACGAATTTCTCTAAGGTGGTGCTTGATCTCACGACCATTGACTTTGAATTCCTCTCCATTCATAGTTCTCAACATCCCAGCATTCAAAGTTGTACTTGATACTGACCTTCGTATATGGTCCACTCATTTTTGATTTCATCTTTACTAGGAAGGAGTTTCGGTCTGGAGTTGAATAACGGGACTTTATCCTCTGTTTGAAATTCTCTCCTCGAAATCAGCACGACCATGCCATTTCTTTGTTTTATCCTTGTAAATTTTGAAAATTATCATAAGCTTCATTCTCGATTCTTCTGATTTATTCGATTTTGGAGTAGCCTTTCTTCTTTAGCGACTTTAGCGAAGTCAAAAGTTCGACTTCTTGATGGCCCATGGCTTTGTATTCCTAACTTCGAGGAAGGTGGCGGTGTTACCAAAAACGATCACGTATGGGGACATTCGATGGGAGTTTTATAAGCGATCTGTATGCCCACGGTCGCGCCCGTCTAGTTTTAAGGGGACCCGATCTCTCTTACTGCTGGAGCTTACGAGTCTTTTCAGGGCTGCTTTATCTCTTATTGAAATCTCGGCTTGCCCATTTGTTTGAGGATGTCTGTGACTCATAATGTGTTTGATTCCATATACGCCGCATGAGTTTATCAAAACTTTGTTGCAAAGTGGCTTCCTCCATCATCAGTAGTTAAGGTGTGCAAATCACCTTCAAAATATTCCTTTGCAAAAATCCACGGCCTATATTAGCATCATTTACGGAATAATTACTTGCCTCTGACCATTTGGATACATAATCCATAGTTAGGGTATGTATAAATTTCCAAATGAAGGTGGAAAAGGCCCGTAAAGTCACATTCCCCCGAACATGTCGAATATTTGCACCACTAGGATACCTTGCGGGGGCATTTCATGCCTTTTGCTAGCATTTCCCATTCTTTAGCGCGATCTGAAGTTGCACCCGGCTAAGCTTGATCCTTGAAGAAAATAGTAGGCCCGATAAAGCTGATTGGAGAATTTTGTGGGTTGTCTCTCTACAAGTGTCCTCCGTATGATGATTATGACATTCATGTAAGATCTTGTCTTGTTCACTTTAAAATTTTCCTCTCTCCCCAATTATCATGTCAGCTCACTCTCTCTTAAACAATAGTGGATCATCTGAATGTAAAACCTATTTATCGATCCTTAATTTCTTTCTCTGTGGCGAGTTACAGTGGCATACAACCCCACATGCTAAGTTCACAATATGACATACAGGTGATTGGAGTGCCGATTGGAATAATTGCTCATCCCGGAAAATGTGCGCTGTTCCTTTTCTTTTTTCTTGTATAGTAGGTTTTCAACTCTTATTGATGATCGGCCACCACATTGTCCATGACCCTTCTTGTCCTTGATCTACAGATCAGGTGCAATAATAACAATACCCACTGTCAGTCTTTGGCACCTTGCTCTTTGCCATTAGATATTTGATTGCAGTGTGATTAGTATGGATAATGACATGAGACCCGATATGTATGGCTTTAAATTTTTCACATCACCGAATGCTATGACGACATCTCCGCTTCTGATAGTTAGTATTAATTCTCTTGAGCTTCATTGAAGAAGGTTTCTTGGCATAGTATATGGCCACGAACTTTGATCGGTTTTCTGTCCAAACCACGGCTCCATGCATAGTCACTTGACATCACACATGATTTCAAATTCTTTGTTCGATCCCGGTTTTGCCATTATGAGCTTGACAATCTTGATTTTGATCTCTTCAAAGATTTTTGTAGGACTCATGAAATTAAACTTGGCATCCTTTCGACCAATCTATAATGGTCAGCAATTTTGGAAATCTCTTATAAATCCTTCTATAAAGCCAGCATGTCCCAAAAGTGCTTATTCCACTTAATTGTTGGTGGGATAAGATTCTAACATAATTGAAACCTTTGCACACAGTCTCTACTTCGGCCTACTTCTTGAGAAATCATGTGCCCCGAGGACAATACCTTGGTTACCATAAAATGGCATTTTCCCGATTGAGTCGTTAATATCTGGCACTTGTGAAGAAATTTTGCAGGCAATTATCAAAACTGGATCCATATACTGTGAAGTCATCCATGAAGATTTCCATAACTTCCTCTGCCAAATATGAGAATATCGACATCATGCACCTTTGGAATGTAGCAGGTGCATTACACAAACCAAATGGCATTCTTCTGAAAGCAAAAGTACCAAATGGGCAAGTAAAAGTGGTTTTCTCCTGATCCTTGGGTGCAATGGAAATTTGGTTATATCAAGAATATCCATTAAGAAAATAGAAATGAGGGTGTCCTGCCAACCTATCCAACATCTGATCAATGAAAGGAAAATGATCGCTTTCGTGCGGCAAGATTCTGGCTCTCAGAATCTATGCACACCCTCCATCCTGTCACAGTTCTTGTAGAATAAATTCATTATTTTCATTTCTGATCACAGTAAATCCACACTTCTTGGGAACCACATGGACTGGGCTCACCCAAGAGCTGTCTGATATTGCATATATAAAACCTGCATTCAATCATTTTAGCACCTCCTTTTTGACAACATCTTTCATCACAGATTCTACTTCTCCTCCGTGTTCAATGTAAGTCTTTGCATCTTCTTTATTCAGCAATATCTGCATACAAATGGATGGACTGATACTTTAGATCCTCAATCGACCAAGCACAATTTCAGACTTCCTTAATTTTCACAGTATTTGTCTCCCGAGTTTCGCCAATGCAAACCTGATATGATTACTGGTTTTCCTTTTTCTGGTTTTAAGAAAGCATATTTCAAATGACTGGGCAATTCTTTCAATATTAACCCTTCTACACTAGTCTCTTGCTTAGTAGTTTTCTATTCCTTGCTGCTTATCTGTTCTTGATTGTTCTCATTCAAACTCAAGACTGTTTCTTTGTTTTGCAAACTGGAAGGCATCAATTCATAAGCAATATTCTCAAGATACTGGAAATTCATCTCAATTTCATTGATAGAATGTTGAAGATTACAATCAGAAATCAGTTCTACACTAACAAGACTACTATTTTCTACAACCACATAAAGCTCTGCATCAACATTTGGTTATTCCAAGCTCTTGTTAAGGTTAAAGTGCACTGCTTCACCTCCTACCCTTAAGGTCAGCTCACCATTTTGCACATCTATCAAGGCAGCTCCAATTGCTAAGAAAGGTCTTCTTAGAAAGAGAGCAACCAGGGTATCCCCTTCCATCTTCATGATCACAAAGTCCACAGGGAAGATGAATTTTCCCACCTTGACAAGCACATCTTCAAGAACACCTTCTGGTTGTGCCAAGGACCTATTAGCCATCTGTAATGTAATTGCTATTGGGGTGGGTTCCCCCAAACTCAATCTCTGCACTATTGATAGAGGCATCAAGTCGACACCGGGCAACAGTTTATTAGTGGCCTTCTTGAATTCATTTCCTATAGAGCAGGAATGGTAAAGCTCGCTGGTCCTTCATTTTGCCGAGACTTCTCGAATAATCGCATTAAGGTGTGCGCTTAGGTTCACTATTCCTTCCTCAACAATCTTCTTTTTCTTGTTTAGTATCTCCTTCAGAAATTTTGCATAATTTTGCATTTGATTGATTGCCTCTGCAAAGGGGATATTGATTTATATTTTCTTGAATATTTCCAAGAATTTAGAAAACTGTTCTTCCCTCCTTGCTTTCTGAAACCTATGAGGAAATGGCACTGTAGGGGTGTAAGCTTGTATTTTCTTCTTCTGTTTTAGCCCACAATTCAGTGCTGCTCAAGATGCTTTTTTTGCTTTTTCGAGATCCAGAGTCTTTCTGATATAAATCCTTCTCTCCTTCTTCCAAATAATTTCTTTTCCTTTTCATTTTTCTTCCTTTCTTTCCTACTGATGTTGTTCATTTCTTTCCCACTTCTCAACTGAACCGCCATGCGCCCTCGTTCTTTCTGCGTCACTGGGAATGCACCCCGCTCGGGTTCGCATATCTGTGGCCAATTGCCCTACTTATGTTTCCGGTGTTCTTATGAGGCACTCCCAGATTCTTCTCTAAAATCTAAGGATCGATTTGGAAAACTTTATCTCGCATAATGCCATGGTGGTTTAGCACTTCATTGGCCCCCATGAACTCGCAAAGATTTGTTCTTTCAAAGGGATTCGGCCCTTCTCCTCGACCCCGATAGCCATTCCTCGTTTCCCGTCGCGGTTGCTGGAACCTGCGGTGGATATCCTCGCTGGGATTCTCGCCATGTCTGACCCTCGAGTAGTCCCTCCACCATATGAGAAGTTCTCATGGTTCCTCGTCGGGATCGTAATGTGTGGGCATGTTAGGATTTGGGCTTGAAATGCAGAGCTGTTCATTCATGTACTTAGCTCCTAATTCGTAGAGTCTTCTTCGCCTGGTACTCAAAGCACTTCTTCATTCCTTCTCTTTCCACCGCCTCCAATTGCATACAGAGTGCAATTTTCTTTC